>PVIW01002054.1:23029-243896 GCA_004026585.1 Noctilio leporinus
TTTTTTTTTTTTTTTTTTTTTTTTTTTTTTTTTTTTTTTTTTTTTTTTTTTTTTTTTTTTTTTTTTTTTTTTTTTTTTTTTTTTTTTTTTTTTTTTTTTTTTTTTTTTTTTTTTTTTTTTTTTTTTTTTTTTTTTTTTTTTTTTTTTTTTTTTTTTTTTTTTTTTTTTTTCCTTCTCTGTCAAATAGTAATTGACTGTAAAGGTTTGGGTTTACTTCTGGGCCCTCTATTTTATATACGTAATCTATATGTCTTTTTTATGCCATGTCAAATATTCTTTACAATTCATTTTAGGAGCATCTATTCTTTTGCGTTCGGTTTTTAAATTATTTTTGACTGCGTTATTCTAATGTGCACTGTTTACTTTAGAAACTAAGAATTTGGAGAATGAAGAGAAAGACATTTTTATGGAAGAATGGGATTCTGAAATGAGAGCTGCAGAGAAAGGTAACTGAATTAATTAAGGAGATAAATAGGGGAAACCCTTCTGTTCTTAGTTTACTTATTTAGATGAGATTAAATGAGATAGAATTTTCAATAAACAGATTATTTCAATGTGTTCATTTTGATAGATTTGTTTTTATTTTTCTTTTCAAAGAACTGAAACAGTTGGAAACCGAAGAAGAAGAGCTTCAAAGGTCAGCCTTCAATTTGAGTGTTAGAAAATATGCTAAACTTCATAAGATTAAGTGACTTCCTGTCTCCAGAAACTGACAAGATTCGGGACATGATTACTGAGTCAGGGCTTTGACCTTGACCCTGGGGTTGACAGTATTTTCTAAGCACTATTATTTTTATTGTTGTTGTATTACATTTATCCCATTTTTCCCCCACTGCTCTCCCCTGCCCCACTCTTGCTATTCCCTCTCCCACAGTCCCACATGTTGTCCATGTCCATGGGTCATACATACTAGCTCCTTAACTAAAATTTTCCCCTTCTTTGCCTCTTTCTCCCCTTCCTGCTTTCCCTTTGCACACTGAAAATCTGTTCTTTGTTTTCATGCCTCTGGTTCTATTTTGCTTGTTAGTTTATTTGTTTGTTTTGTTTATTAGTCTCCTGTATTGGGTGAGATTATATGGTATTTGTCTTTCATTGCCTGGCTAATTTCCCTAAGCATAATACTCTCCAGTTCCATCCATACTGTCACAAAAGGTAGGAGTTCTTTCTGCTGTCTAGTATTCCATTGTGTAAATGTATCAAAGTTTGTTGCTCCATTCATCGACTGATGGGCACTTAGGCTGTTTCCAGCATTTGGCTATTGTAAATAGTGCTGCTGTGAACACAGGGATGCATAGGTTCTTCTGAATTGTTGTTTCAGGGTTGTTCTAGTATAATCCTAGCAGTAGAATCGCTGGGTCAAAAGACAATTACATTTTTAATTTTTTGAGGAAATATCAGACTGTCTTCCATAGTGGCTGCACCAGTCTGCATTCCTGTCAACAATGCACCAGGGTTCCCTTTTCTTCATGTCCTCACCAGCATTTGTTGTTTGTTAATTTGTTAATGATGGCCATTTGACAGGTGTGAGGTGGTAACTTGTTTTGGTTTTAATTTTCATCTCTCTGATAACTAGTGACGTTAAGTATTCTTTAATATGCCTATGGGCCCTTTGTATGTCCTGCTCAGAGAAGTGTGTGTTTAGGTCCTTTGCCCTTTTTTTAATTGGGCTGTCTGTCTCCCTGCTCTTGAGTCGTGTAAGTTCTTTATTAAGCACTGTTGTTAATAGGGCATTAACCCAAGGCAATATTTCCCAAGCTTAAATAATATCAGGATCCTTGTAAGGAAAGTAAACCTAGTATTTACCTATTTTTATAGTGTACTTAAGTTAACATCAATAAGTATGAGATACATATTTTTATCTTTTTTTTAAGATTTTATTCATTATTTTAATTTTTATTTATTTATTTATTAAGATTTTGTTATTTTTAGAGAGAGGGGTAGGGAGAGAGATATCAATGTATGGTTGCCTTTCACCTGCCTCCAGCTACAGACCTGGCTGGAGACCTGGCTTGCAACCTGCTTATGTGCCCTGGCCAGGAATCAAACCAGCAACCTTTGGGTTCACAGGTGGGCACCTTATCCACTGTGCCACCAGCCAGGGCTTATTCATTATTTTTAGAGAAAGGGGAAGGGAGAGAGGAAGAAAGGCAGAGAAACATCAGTGTATGGTTGCCTTTCACCTGCCTCCAGCTGGGGACCTGTCTGGAGACCTATCTTGCAACCTGAGTATTTTCCCTGGCTGGGAATTGAACCAGCAACACTTGAGTTCGAAGACCGATGCTCAATCCACTGAGCCATACCAGCCAGGGCTGTATTTCTTATAGTCATTAATTAAACTATAAGACTAAAAAAAAATTAAATAATGGCAAAACTATTAAAATTCCTATTGATAGCCCTGGCTTGTGGCACAATAGATAAGGTGCCAGCCTGTGAACCTAAAGGTCGCTGGTTCAATTCCCAGCCAGGGCACATAACCAGGTTGCAAGCCAGGTCTCCAGTCAGCTCTCCCTCTGTGCCTCTTTCCCTTCTTCTCTCTCTAAAAATAATAAATAAAATCTTTTTTAAAAATCCTATTGACAACATTAATTTGACCAGTGATAATGTTTGGCTGAAATGAAATTGATGCTAGCAAAATGCCTAATAAAACATCAGTCCTATTTAGATCTAATAAACTAAACAAAATCAAATGAAGGCACTGAAATTATGGCATTTCTTAGTTTTAAGGTGGACAACCTAATGATCTGTATTGTGCTTATATTTTTATCATCAAAATATAAATATAGGCCCTGGCTGTTGGCACAAGTACATAGGTGCCATCCTGCGAACCCAAAGAGCACTGGTTCAATTCCCAGCCAGGGCACGTAACCAGGTTGCAAGCCACGTCTCCAACCAGGTCCATAGCTGGAGGCAGGTGAAAGGCAACCACACATTAATGTTTCTTTCCCTTTCTGCATCTCTTCCTTCCCTTCTCTCTGGAAATAATAAATAAAATATTTTAAAATAATATTTTTTTGAAAATTAAAATATAAATTTAATAACCTTAAAATACATAAGAACCCAAGGCTATCTTTATGGATTCTAATTTGAGAGCCATTGATTTAGGCCTTTTCTTATTAGACCCATGCTGTAGTTCAATGCTCATCCCTGAGAAAATCCACCTAAGAAAGCAAAAATGGACGCCATTCACCTCATTGAGTAGCCACCTAGAATGTGACTTCTTATCATAAACCTTCTGTTTTACAGAGTCCGAAATTTCTAACAATGAACTTATCTTTCTTTGAATATATTTTTTTGTAGAAATCTGTTAGAACTAGAAGTAGAGAAAGAGCAGACCCTTGCTCAAATGGTCTCTGTGCAAAAACAAATAAATAAAACTGAAGAACTATTGGATCAGCTGAGGTAAGAAAAAGAAGGTGTCTTTAGTTTATATTTTATCCTGTGCCTTTGCAGTTATCTAAACCTATTAGAACAGTTGACATATGTTTATACTTATATACTCAGCAGCAAGTTGAAAATATAAAAGGTGAGAGAGCTATGTAAGTATAATTTTAAAATATTTAACACTTTGTATTGCCTAGACTTGGTTATTCTCTGATATACATATAGCTCAGAATTGAGGGAATTCTTCTTTCAAAAACATGTTTGTACATTCACAATATTTGATTTAAATTGGTTCTCCCAATTCAGTAAAAGAACTCTAGTAGCAGTTGCTGCTACTCTCTGGGTAGTATCTGAAGTTAAGTTTCTTCTTTATCTCAAAAACACATTTTTTGTCTTATCTGTCCAGTTCATCTGAGTGGGATATCATTGAGTGGAGTGATGATCAAGCCGTATTCACCTTTCTTTATGATACAATAGAGCTCACTATCACTTTCGGACAGCCAGTAGGTGAGTAGCAAAAGTAAGATGATTATTCTGCAGAAAAACATGTGGCTAAACTCAAGTTTTTATTTTAATACAATAAGAACTATTAATGTAACAAAAGTGCTGCTAAAAAATCTTAGAAACAGCCACCTCAATTAGAATAGAATTATGTTTTTATTCACTTATTTAAAAGATTGTATTCATTATTTTTAGAGAGAGGGGAAGGGAGGGAGGAAGAAAGGGAGAGAAACATCAATGTATGGTTACCTTCCGTGTGTTGGGGACCTGGCTGGAGACCTAGCTTGCAACCTGGGCATGTATCTTGACTGGGAATCAAGCCAGTGATATTTGGCTTCACAGGCTAGTGTTCAATCCACTGAGCCACACCAGCCAGAGCTGGTGTTTTTATTTTATTAGGTAAAGATTAAAATAAAATTTCAGCTAGTGACAGTTGCCCTTTATTAAATTACATTAGACAGTAGAAATGTTGTATTCAGTTATTGGATCAACATGCTATTCACATCTATTTACTCAGTTCCTTTTCTCTCTGTCTTTTGTGATAGAGACTATAATTGCAGGTGACTTAACTATATTTTTGTACTTCAGTTAACCTAAAAGTTAACTGTAAGTCCTGTGTGTACTGGTGGCCTTATCAAAGTAGGTAGATCTCATTATACACTAGAGATAGTATTAGTTGTTTTGTTGGAGTTGCTTATCAGTATCTTGTAAGTTTTTTTCTCTTAAAACAGTTCATTTCATTATAGCCAACAATGGGTAAACATGGTGAAATTGGAATTTAGGATTGTTATACTCTCCTAGCCTCCAAACATGATTTTCTTTAAAAGTTCATTTTCTTAATTAATACCATCAGTGTCTCTCCAGGTCCAAAATTTAAATTTAGGAATTACTAAATACCTCTTTCTCCTTCACTAGTCTTATTTAAATCATTAATAAGACTTGTTGGCCCTGGCTGGTAGGTAGCACAGTGGATAAGGTGCCGGCCTGCAAACCCAAAGGCCACAGGTTCGATTCCCCAGCCAGGGCACATAACCAGGTTGCAAACCAGGTCTCCAGTCAGGTCTGTGGCTGGAGGCAGGTGAAACGCAACCATACATTGACGTCTCTCTCCCTCTCTCCCTTCCCCTCTTTCTAAAAACAATGAAATAAAATCTTTAAAAAAAAAAAGACTGGGA
The DNA here is from genome assembly GCA_004026585.1 of Noctilio leporinus. Classification (NCBI taxonomy): domain Eukaryota; kingdom Metazoa; phylum Chordata; class Mammalia; order Chiroptera; family Noctilionidae; genus Noctilio; species Noctilio leporinus. Next base: position 28,087 of record PVIW01002054.1, read on the forward strand.
GGGGGACAGAGGGGAGCAAAAAGGGGATGAATGTAATACAATAACAATAAAATTTTTTTAAAAAATTCTTTTTTTTAACACTTTTTTTTTACCAGTTAATTTATTTTTTTTAATATTTTATTTATTAATTTTTAAAGAGAGGGAAAGTGAGAGAGACATCAGTGTATGGTTGCCTTTCACCTGCCTCCAGCTAAGGACCTGGCTGGAGATCTGGCTTGCAACCTGGTTATGTGCCCTGGTTGGGAATCGAACCAGCGACCTTTGGGTTGGCAGGCTGGTGCCTTATCCACTGTGCCACCAGCCAGGGCAAACTTCTTGATTTTAACTTAATATTCATCTACTTTTTTTCCCCTCTTCTGTCCATAGTGATCTCTAACCTAGGTGATTACAATAACATTCCAGCTAGTCTTTCTGGGTCTTTTCTTTTTTCTCTCCAATTCATTCTTCTTTCTTGTAGCTATGATTATTGGAAATCTGATCATGTACCTACTTCTCTTAGACTAATGATCAAAATATTTAATATAGTCCTCCTGTAAAGCTCTTTTTTTCTCCTTTTTCTGCCTTCAGGCTCACTGAATTTTTTTCATTTCCTTAGAAGATTACGGTCTTGCCCTGACCAGTGTGGCTCAGCTGGTTGGGCATTTTCCTGCTAAGTGAAAGGTTGCTGATTTGATTCCCAGTCCCAGCATATGCTTAGGTTGTAGGTTCGGTCTCCAGTCAGGGCATATGTGAGAGACAGCTGATTGATGTTTCTCTCTCACATTAATGTTTCTCTCTCTTTCTCCCTCCCTTCCCATCTCTCTAAAAATAAACAAATAAAATCTGTTTTTGAAAAAGATTAAGGTCTTTCATCTTCAGTCGTATTCCATTCTACCTCAGGACCTACACACTGTTGTTTCTTATACCTGGGAGCTCTTTCTCCATCTTAGGTCATTCAAGCTGCTACAACAAAAATAACATAAACTGGATAGTTTATAAGCAACAGAAATTTGTCACAATTCTGCAGGCTGGAAGTCTGAGATCAGAAAGCCAGCATGGTCAGGTGAGGGCCCTTTTCCAGGTTGCATGCTTTTGATTATATCTTCACATGACAAAAGGCCAGGTTAGCTCTCTGGGATCTCTTCTATAAGAGGTCTTTACCCTCATGATGGAAGTAGTAACCAAAGGTCCCACTTCCTTATATCGTCACACTGGATATTAGGAGTTCAACATATAAATTGGTGGAAACATAAATATCCAGACCATAGCACCTCCCTCTTCACTAAATAAATTTTTACTAATAACCCTTATAAGCTCAGCTTTATTATCACTTTCTCAGGGAAATTTTACCGGACTCTCATTATACTTATTCCCTTTGCTACTTGCCCTCCTGCTATGTGTTCTCATTGTTTCCTGCAGTTTGCCTTAATAGTGTTTATCACAATTTGTTGTTCTTGATGTGTTTATTACCGCAGTTATCTGTATGTTCCCCTGAGCTGTAAGCTTCTTGAAAGTATAGATTGATCGTGTCTATTTGTGTCATGATTGTATCCAGAATAAAAAGAATCAATTTGAGAGACAACAGGTAACTCTAGAGTCTGGAGGAGCAAGCAGCTATTCTGGCTACTGTATTTATACATAGATAGTAAGTTTGGGAGGTCATAGTCTCTTCATATGGTTCCTGAACATACTGTCTTCTCACAGAGTTAAGGATCAAAGGAGGAGGCCTTAATAAATACACTGTAAATGTATTACACCTTAAATTTCTTTCAAAGGCCTGGCAATCAGTATAATTCAGCAGTCTCAAGGGAGCCTTTACCATATAGAAAGAATAATATGAGTTCAAGATAAACCTTTAACTCCCTATGAAAAAGTCCTGCTACCTAGAAAGAGTAGGACTGTAAAGTACTTGAATTGCATGTAGCTTAAAATCAGATATAAAAAGAAATACTATCCTTACTCTGGTTCATTCTAGATGGTCTCCCTTTCCTGAACAAGGCTTATAGGAGGATTGTTGACCTGAATTTTCAGTCTCTGTTAGATGGTAAGTTCAAAATATTTAAGTTACTAAAAAATGTTAGAAATTTACAAATGTAAATTGCTCCTTGAAAACTCCTTAACATACTAAGTTAAATATAAACAATAATAATAGTTTTTCCTTAGAAATGTCTAGTAGACATATAGCTTCTTGGGTAATGTTCCAAATATTAGGTAGGTTTTAAAAGAAATAATTTTTAAACTATTATTCCTAGATCTTGAGTGATGATTAATAATAGCTATTTATGTAATCTAAAAATTACCATTGTAAGTCTTATTCTGTGTCAGGCATGTGTATTACTTACAGCAACACTATGAGGTAGGTACTATTCTCCATTTCACAAATTGGGGATCTACAGCTCAGAAGAATTAAGTGTTGTGCGTGGATCACTCAGGTAGTAAGGAAAGACAGGATTTAAACTCAGGTTTTTGTTACCTTCAAGCCTATGCTCTTAACTAGGTTTTATTCTGTATGTGATAAAGGCTTGAGTTTTTATAAGAATGTCTTATGTTCACCAAATATTTGGATATATATGTTTGTAAACAAAAATGGAGATAATACTTAGAAACCTAGTACTTTGAAAGAATTTCTAGGTTTTATAATATTTCTAGCTTATATATTATTAAAAAATATATTTGAATAATCAATACCCTGCTTTTGATTTTGTTTTTCCTTCCTCAGAGCATAAAGCTCCACCTTCATCCCTTTTAGTTCATAAGCTTATTTTTCAATACATTGAGGAACAGGAATCCTGGAGGAAGAAATGTACAACACAGCATCAGGTATCCAAGGTAAATTTTAATTGAAGTATATAAAAGCAAATTATGTTATCTATCCCAAAAAGCAGAACTAAGATTTTATATATGTTAATAGTGGATCTTGAGCCCTGACTGATGTATCAGCTCAGTGAATTGAGTGCCGTTCTGCAAACTGAAAGATCGCTGGTTCTCTTCCCGATCATGGCACATGCACGGGTTGTGGGCTAGGTCACCATTTGCAAGAGGAACCCAGTTGTTTCTCTCACACACTGATCCCCTCTTCCTAAAACTAAATAAATAAAATATTTTTAAAAAAATAGTGGATCTTGAAATGATAAATGTATTAAATCATTTAACTTTGGGGGATTCTTTATAAAAGAACCACAAGCTGAAATATATTTGTAATTTCTTTTGCTTCTTTTATTTTTTCCAGATGCTTCAAGAAATCTCAATGGTAGTAAGCTGTTGCAGACTCCTTGGAGAGGAGATTGAGTTTTTAAAGAGATGGGGACCAAATTATAACCTAATGAACATAGATGTGAATAATACTGAGTAAGTATATTAGTTCCCTAGGGCTACAAACTAGGTGGCTTAAACAATAGAAATTTATTATCTCACAGTGCTGGGGGCTGGAAATCTGAGAGCACGGTGTGTCAATCAGCATGGTTGATTCCTTCTGAGGGCTGTGAAGGAGAATCGGTTTTATGCCTCCCTCCTAACTTCTGGGGATTTTCTGACAATACTTGCCATTCCTTGGCTTGTAAATAATACTCCCACTATCTGCTTTAACCTCCACATGATATTCTTCCTGTGTGTACATTTGTGTCCAAATATACCCTTTCTATAAGGACCAGTCATTTTGGATTAGGGACCCACCATACTGCAATAGGATCTCATTGTAACTGCAGTGTCCCTGTTTCCAGGTAAGGGCACATGCTGAGATGTACTGGAGTTAGGGCTTCAACACACGAACTTGTGGAGGGAGGACACAGTTTAATCATAAAAGAAGTAGAAAGCTTATAAAAATTTTTATTAATGAGTTTCATTAATCATAATAATACTTTGTTCCAGATGTTTTACCTTCTGTATATCTGATAAGGATAAGAAATAATGTACACCAAAGTCTCATATGCCATTGTAAAAGAAAAATATATTTGTGTTTCATTCTGTTTTTGTTTTGTATTTTTAATTGAGGATTTTGTCTTTTACAGGTTGAGGCTTTTATTCTCCAGCTCTGCAGCATTTGCAAAGTTTGAGATAGCTTTGTCTCTCTCAGCCCATTATCCATTTGCTCAGTTACCTTTCTCCATTAAAAATCACCTTGGAAACATCAGGTGAGTGAAAGGCCAGAAGGATAGGGCTTCCAACTACTTTTTCATCTTTGTCACAACATTATTTGACAGATCCTCCAAAGTGGCCACTAAATGGATAGACCATAGTGAGAGCCAAATGTTACTTCTCTCTGACTTCCATTTTAAAGAATTTGTTCTTTTAAAGTCAGTGACCTTCACTGCTATCCAGAGGATGTTGGAGACCACTGATGTATTCTTTTATGCTTCACTTTTTGAACACCCTTACCTAAAATAGGAATTCTACACATAAGCTTAGCCCAGGTCTTAAAAATAGAATAATGATTTAAAAGCCACGCAGTCATAATGCTTTTTTCAATTAGCCTGTGGAACCAGACCTAAAAATATTTAATTCCTGCAGTAGGTTATATGACTTTTAAGACTCACTCCTGACAGATTATAAGATGGCAGAACTTGAAATATGCCCACCTCAAATCCATCAGCAAACACCATCAGTCCAATAGCCTAATTATTTCCAGAAATTCCTATTTGTGCTTCCTGGAAAACTCAGAGACTGTACTCAAAAGCATGAACTCCACTGAAATGTAGACAAGAATAAGTTTCCAGAAAAATTAATTAACCTTTTGTTCTTTCTAGCCACGATGAAATTTCTGCCCTTCTATTTAAAGTGCCACTGAAGGACAACTACCTAAAGAATGTAGTCAAGCAAATTTACCAAGATCTGCTTCAGGGCTGCGATTTCTACCAGTAGACCCATGGACCACAGCTACAACAACAAAACACAGTATACTTAATAAGATTATGTGTTAAAGTCTGCATTGCTATTTATAATCTTCATCTTTAGGTCCTAGAAAGAAGCCTTATAAAATATCTTCGGATGGTTTTCTAGTTAATTTGTAGGTTAGTTTCAAAGATCTACAGTCAGGAATAATGAAAGGCCTCAAATAGACTGCAATCCTCTTGCTCATCGCTCTACTAAAGATTTAAGTATTAGAGTACTTAGGAATAATTTCTCCTAACTAAAGTGGTGCTCTCTGCTTTAATACAAGCCCTGAGGAAGAGTAACCACTGACAAAAACATAGGCTTCCTAGCTTCTTCCTAGCAGATATTTGTGAAATAGAGATATGTCTACATGTCTGTCTGTAAAGCCCTCATCCTCCTTTTTCTCTATTCCAGAAATGTTATTAAGAGAAATCAGTAGCATTCAACTGTTTGTCACTTTTTTTCTTCATGGCCTTGCCTTATTTTATTATATAATGTCTATGAGTGTTTTCTTAGTAAGTATAATTGTGTACAGGAAGGTCATTGATTTTTGGCCTAGTACATATAGGTAAATATATTAATATTGATTTTCTGATTGTGATGTAGTAAAGAGACAGAAATATACAGAGATGTTTAGAGAGATACCATATCTTCTGCCTAGGCAGTTTCCATCTTTCCGGAGGATGCCTTATAGCATTATTCTCAACTCCTTTCATTAAATAATTACACTTCAGACAATAGCACATCCACACCACCAGTTTTTTCAAATTCTGGCAGTAATGAACTGAACGTAATTATTGCTTTCTGAAACCATACATTTCTCATATATAAAAATTTAAAACATAGGCATAGCTGTGGCTGGTGTGGCTCAGTAAGTTGGCCATCATTATACAAACCACTTCAAGTCTCAGAACACATGCCTGGGTTGCAGTCTGGCCCCCTGGTGTGGGTGTACTAAAAGCAACCAATTGATACTTCTATCCTTCTCTTTCTCCCTCCCTTCCCTTCTCTCTAAAAATGAATAAATAAAGTCTTTTTAAAAAAGTCCTTAATCCTTGATTGAATTCTGTATTAAAAAAATAAAATCTATAAACGATATTTTGGGGATACTTGGAAATTTGTATTTAAACTATATATTAATTATATTTTTGTATTGGTGTTAAATTCCTTGGGTATTCTATAGGGGAATGTCCTTATTAGGATCAAACATCTGCAACTTAATTTCAATTGGCTTTTAACAGCCATTTGCATATATGTATATGAGAGAGAAAATAAAAAGAGAAAGCAAATACAGCAAAATGTTAGCAATTAATGGACCTAGGTAATGGGTACATGTGTTTAATTGCACTGGTTTTTCAACATTTCTATAGGCTTGAATTGTTTCAAAATAGTGGAAGTAATAAGGTGCCGGCCTGCGAACCCAAAGGTCGCTGGTTCGATTCCCAGCCAGGGCACGGAAGCAGATTGTAAGCCAAGTCTCCAGCCAGATCCATAGCTGGAGGCAGGTGAAAGGCAACCATACATTGATGTCTCTCTCCCTCTCTGCCTCTCTCCCTACCCATCTTTCTAAAAAATAATGAATAAAATCTTTAAAAAAAAAAAAAAAATGGAAGTGAAAGGTTTGGTGTCCTACAGAAATGTTGAAAGAACAGTTTAATTAAATACCCATGTGCCCATTACCTAGATTCAATAAAAATTTGATATAAATAACATTTCAAATGCAACTAGTCTTTGACTCAACAGCTCCATTTCTAGTAAGCTATCCTACAGATAAACAGACGCAAAATTTTGGCATTGCTTACAGCATTAAAAGATGATAGACATTTATATGTCTATTAATAGAGATATGGTACATGCATTCAATAAACTACTATTTGGTTAAAAGGAAAAATTATGTTTTGGAAGTTCTGTATGTACTAATCTGAACCTATCAAGATAATGTAGTTAAGTGAAAAAGACAAAATAAAAGACAGTGTATTGATGTCCTATTACTTGTGTAAAAAAGAGACTACACTCATACCTACTTGCATACATGTTTGCTTTTTTACTATAGGACAGCTTTGGAAGGAGGGATAATAAACTGGTAACATTAGTTGTCTCCAAGAAGGGAAGCTGAGTATCTGGGAGCAGAGGAAAGGTGCAAATTTCTACTTGGTACTTTCTGAATTTTGGATTATATAAATGTTAACCACTCAATAACTAAAAATTACTTAGGTGCAATTTTTTTAAAAAAAATAGAACATCATAAATAGCAATTGGAGAGTGTTCAGTATCACCTTTTGCTGAACTCTTCGAAGAAATCTAGGAGGAACTTCAGACTGTGACTAGACATCCAATGGACTCCCCAAAGAAGCTTAACCCAACCTGGACTTGAGTCTTTTCAGTTGCCCCATGAAGAATATTCAACTGACATTCAAGCTGCCTCAGAACTACTAGCAAAGAACCTTGGTAACTTGACTGTCAATCCTAGTACCAACTTCCAGTCCCTTCCACCAGAGCATTCACCTCAACAGCAGTACAGAGGAAAAAGCTCCTAGGGACTTGGACTGGGGCTGAGTCAAGGCGCACGCTAGGAACGGAGACATGAAGTGAGGACAGTGTTGATTGCTTGGAAAGAAAAGATGCAAAGGGTGTTACAAGTTACTAGATATTGCACCTAGTTTCTACTTCAAAAGGACCCACAGGAGAGAAAACTTGAGATTGAAGCAAGAGCCAGAAGATTTTGATGTAACTGCTGTTACTGCTATTATCATGGAGATCCTTCTGACAATATCAGCATAGGGAATAATTATGATATGGAGTTAGCTTAGCCATAAACGTTACTTTCATACTTTTTTTAAAAGATTTTATTGCTTTCAGAGAGAGACAGAGAGGGAGAGAGACATCAATGTATGATTGCCTTTCACCTGCCTCCAGCTATGGACCTGACTGGAGACCTGGCTTGCAACCTGGTTACGTGCCCTGGCTGGGAATTGGGTTTGCAGGCTGGCGCCTTGTCCACTGTGCCACCAGCCAGGGCCTACTTTTTTTTTTTTTTCTTGCTAATTTTAAAGTCATGCAGCAGCTTGGGAAAGCTCTCTATGCTAGGATAAACAATAGACCACTATTTTGATAACGTATGATAGAAGTTCTGTGATGTCTTTTTCTTGTCTACCTTAATGCCAGTGACTTAAAGGGATACCAAGAATTAGAAGCAAGTAACTTGTGCAGAAGGAATTTTTTTTTAATGTTTTTTTTCCTCCCTTGCTGATTGAAGTCTGCTGCCATCATGAACAACATGGTCGGTGACTATCTGGACCAGGAAGTTCATGACCAACAGACTACTTCAGCAGAAACAAATGGTCAGTGATGTCCTTCACCCTGGCCAGGCAATATTACCCAAGACAGAAATTCGGGAAAACTAGCCAAAATGTGTAAGACCACGCCTGATGTTATCTTTGTGTTTGGATTCAGAACCCATTTTGGTGGTGGTAAGACAACTGGCTTTGGCATGATTTATGATCATTTGGATTATGCAAAGAAAAATGAACCCAAACACAGATTCACAAGACATGGCCTATATAAGAAGACAAAGACCTCAAGAAAACAGAAAGGAATGCAAAAACAGAATGAAGAAGGTCAGGGGCACTGCCAAGGCCAATGTTGGTGCTGACAAAAAGATGGAGTAAAGATTCTTCAGTGACTATCTGTGGTAATTAAGCAGATTTTCACAAGAGGGTTAATAAACTAAAAACTTAAATTAAAAAATAAAAAAAACACCATAGCATAGACCTGGCTGGTGTGGCTTAGGTCACTGGTTCGCTTTCCTGTCAGGCCACATGCCTAGGTTGCAAGTTGTAACCTGTACAAGGCAGCTGATCAGTGTTTCTCACATTGATGTTTCTTCTCTCTCCTTACCTTCCCCTCTCTCTAAAGTCACTATGTTTTCAGGTGAAGATTAAAAGATTAAATAAGAACACCATAAAAAAACTTTTCATTTGGGGAAATTTTCAAAGGATCAGGGAACATTAAGAGCAAGAATTTAGCATAGTCTAGGGCAGAAAGAAATTAAATTTGCCATTAAAAACATTTGCAGTGGTGGTTCATTAGGCTTCCTAAGGCCTGGATGAAATCTCAGGCATGGGGAGACCATCCTGGATTGGCTGGGTGGGCCCAATGTAATCACAAGGATCCTTATAAGGGAAGCAGGATGTCAGAGTCTGAGATGTGTTGATGGAAGCAGAGGTCAATGATTGTTGGCTTTGAAGATGGAGGAAGGGACCTTGAGCCAAAGAATGCAGATGCCTGTAGAAAGTGGAAATGGCAAGGAAACAGATTTCTCTTGTAGGACCTCTAGAAGGAGCACATTCTGTCAAAACCTTGATTTTAGCCTAATGAAACCCATTTAGAAATTCTGACCTCCAGAACCATAAGATAATACATTTTTGTCTTTTTTTTTTTTTTTTTTTTCATTTTTGTCTTTTAAGCCACTAAATCTCCGGTAATTTGTTACAGCAGCACATGGAAACTAAGATAATTATTTTGTTCAATTGATTTAACATTTTTGTACAAATACCTTTTAATTATTGTAGTTTTATTATATCATTCACTATATCTTAAAGTTTCCTTCATATAGGATGTGCACTTTTCTTAAGTTTATTTCAAGACATTTTATATCTTTGTTAAAATTTTAAAGTTACCATAAATTCAAAACATTCATACCACAAATTTGAACAAAAATAAAAGAATAGGGATGATCTCTGTCTGGTGTGGTTTAGTGGATTGAGCCCTGGCCTGTGAACCAAAGGGTCACCAGTTTGATTCCCAGTCAAGGCATGGGGGCATGGGAGGGGCAACCACACACTGATGTTTCTCTCCATCTCTCTCTCTCTCCCCCTTCCTCTCTCTCTAAAAAATAAATAAATAAAAATTTTAAAAATAGAGATGAAGGCAAAGTCATCCAAAGGCTTACTATTGAGTAACTTTCTACACACTAGGTTCATTTAGCTATGAAGAAGGGCTATGACTTGGGTGGGACACCAATTGTGATTGCCATAAATCCCACTGGGCCTTATCTTGAGAATTCACCAATTTTTGAGAATTTTCAAGTTTATAATATTGAGCCTTCTCCTTTGAGAACATAGTTTTAGATATTTTTCCATGTAGGTCCTGAACATTCTAAAAGTTTATTCCTACAGTTTTTGTTGTTACTGTGAATGAGGTTTTTTTCTATTACGTTGTTTAATTTGTTATTAACAGTAAAGCTCTCATTTTTTTTATATTTGTAATTAGTTACACTAGTATAATCTCTTATTCCTTAAACTATCCAGGCATATAATCACATCTTTCCCAACATTTACAGCTTTTATAACAGTTAGTGGTACTTCCTGAACAGTAGTAAATAATATTGACAATAGACAAATTTGTTCTTGGCTTTAATTAACGTGTTTCTGCCCCGACCAGGTTGTGACTCAGTTGGGCATCTTCCTGCAAGGTGAAGGGTCCCTGGTTCGATTCCCAGTCAGGCACATGCCTGGGTTGCAGGCTCAGCCCCTGGTTAGGGAGTGTGCAAGAGGCAACAGTCAAAGTTTCTCTCCCTTTCTCTTTCTCCCTTCCCCTCTCTCTAAAAATATATTAAATCTTTTTAAAAATAATAAAGTGTTTCTAACATTTCACCAGTAAGCAGATAATGGCAGCTTATTTGGAGTATCTAGTTTTTTCTTGATCGTGTTAAGGAAACATAATTATTTTTTCTCACCTTAATTAGGAACTTATGTTGAATTTTTAAATTATTGTTATTTTCAGAGAGAAGGGAAGGGAAGGAGAGAGAGACATCAATGTATGGTTGCCTGTCACCTGCCTCCAGCTATGGACCTGGCTGGAGACCTGGCTTGCAACCTGGTTATGTACCCTGGCTGGGAATCGAACCAGCGACCTTTGGATTTGCAGGCCAGTGCTGATCCACTGAGCCACCAGCCAAGGCTTATGTTGGATTTTATTGAATGGTTTTTCAAAATGATGAAATTGATTATATGGCTGTTTTCTCTTTGACCTATTAATATGGTTAATTATAATAAGAGACTTCCTATATCAAATCATCCTTGCACTAAAATGGATCACTTGGACACTGAGTTTCCCTTTCCAAATTTCCCTTTCTATGTTTCAGGCTGACTATGCCAAAGAGATTTATTTTTTCAGACAAGATTAGGTTTCTACTGGCTGAGTTTTGGTGTTATTGGAGGTTGCCTTCTTGAGCTTTCAGATAGGTCACTTTGGTTGTAATTAAGGGTACTCATATACCCAAAACATTTCAATTACATTTACATAAAACTCATGACTTGCTAATTTAACTATTAGTGAGAAATCTAGTGTCTTATTTACAAGTTATTAGTAGGTTGTCTTTGAGAGGTACAGAAAACTACTCAAATTGGTTTAAGCAGGAAAAAAGGGAGATTTACTGGAGTGAAGGGGTATCTCATAGACATAAAGAGCAGTAAGTGTAGGGCCCCTGAGAAAAGATCTAGGAAGCTGTCAGAATTCAAAACTCTCTTTTTCATATTCTCTCCCATTTTCTTGTCTTAATTTCTTAATCTTTCTGGAGATGGGGTTTCTCTCATTCAACATCCACACAGCCACAGGAAGTCGACTTTAATAAAGGTCCATCTTGTGATTTCACACAGCCAAGAGGGGCTATGGATCTGCGGATGCTCTAAGGAGTATGTGTGAAGAGTGGAGGGTAAATGTGGGTATCTTTGGTATGAAAGGCAGCTCATTATTATTCCCAGGTACTATGTCTAATCACTAAATTGGGTTGATTGTACTTCCAGAATACTTCCTGAATCTGTTGTCATTGCTCTAACTCGAGCCTTCGTTTCTTGCCTGAAACATTGCAAGAACTTCCCTAAGTTTTTGCTGACTCTCATGAAATCTATCCTTCAATGCCACAAGCTAAAGGTGTGATGATTAAGTGAAAGCTTTAAAGCACTCCACAAAGTAGAGTTGGGGGGGGGGGGGGGGAACAGATCTAACTACATGACACGCCTGCTTAAAACACTTAAAATGATTTCCCCATTACCTAAAGAATGAAGACCAAAGCTCCAAACATAATCTTAAGCCTCTTCCTAGCCTGAACTAAAACGTAACTTTCCAGTCTCACAATCTCTTAAAATATGTTCTTTCCCTTGTCGGAAAATACTATTCCTTGACCATGTTAAAATTTTTTTTTAATTTTTTTTTTTTTTTTTTTAATTTTTATATTTATAATGCTCTTATCTGCTTGTCGTCCAGCACTGCTTCTAGGCCCGGGAAAACCTACTCATCTTACCAGAAGAAGAGCTCAAACTTGCCAGTAAACCATTAAGGTTTGCCTTCTCAAAATCAATGCCTCCTTCCTCTGGAGCCCTGCAAATCTCCAGCAAAATACCACAACCAGTGTTTTCTCCCTACACCAGTTCGATTTTCCAGTTCCATTCATCTATTGTAGCTTCCTCAGTTCTACCACCTCCAGGGGCCTGGGCAGCGCCTAGCTCCCGGAAGTTTGGGTCAGAGGATGAGCCAACCGAAGGGCCAAAAGCTATCAAGAGCAGCCAGCTCTCAGGGCCAGGCTATTTCCCCGAGAGGTTGACGGGCTACTTCCGCTCCGTCCGCCGGCGGTGCACACTGGGAGATGTAGTCTTGAGCCAACCACACTCTCCTTTTGAGAATTGTAGTCCTCGTTCTGGTAAATGAGAAGGCGGCAACTCCTAAACTTTGAATTAGATCCTAGAGATAAAAGGAGAAGGGCAATCTACAATGTGCAAGTTCAAGTTCCCTGAGCTTATCTCTGGCGCTCCCAAGCACCCACCCGACAGACTAGAAGGCGGACCCGAGAAGGGCGGGGGGACGTTACGTTGACGCAAGGGTGACGCTAGTCGAGAAGGTTTGGCGGGATTTACGAAACTCTCTGGGTAGGGCGCGCCAGCCTGAGGCTGAGACCCGAGGGAAGCTGAGGCACTCCCTGAGGCGCGTATTTGGGAGCTGAAACTCGCTTGGGTTGTGTGCAAAAGGTGGGAGCAAGGGAGTAGAGAAGTGGGGCGTCTGGAGTCCGTCCGGGGCCGGGCGTGTGCTAGGCCTGCGGACTGAAGTCCGAGTGCGCAGCCCTCGGGAGCGAGTAGAGCTGCAGGCCCAGGTGAGTGTGTCAGGCCCGGGCAGGGTCCCTTTCCACCTCCGGGTTCGCCCCTCGCTAGCCATACCATGACCCGAGCCTGTGCTCCCTCACTCGGCTTATGGGTCCCCCGCCGCAAATAAGGCAGGGGTGTGCCAGGCCCAACCGACCTTTGGAGCATGATGTGGCGAATACAGAAGGGGACCCATCTTTAGATCTGGGAGGAGCCTTTTTGAGACCTTCCTTTTCATTCCCAACACCCATTTTGGGGGCGTGGGCGAAGAAGCCGCGATCCAGAGAGGTGTAATGACTTAGAACCACAGCTGTTTTATGTTAAAGCCAGGGTGTCCAGATTTCTGGTCAGCCCTCTTTCCATTACACCATGTCTTGCTTACTCCACTTGTGAAAAAGATATTAATTTTCATTATCTAATCGTTAGACCATTCATGTGATGCCTAGGGAATGATCTATAGTGCGCTGGGGTTTTCTTTAAATCTCTGAAGTGTAATATATAGAATAACACAAATCAAAAGTGCATACAGTTCCATGAATTATTACATAATGAATATACTTGTATAATTACCACTCAGGCCAAAAAATAGACTGCTGTTAACACTTAAGAAGCCTCCCCGTCCCGCTTTGTCTAATATCCTTTCTCTCCAAAGGTAACCACTATCGACTTATATGACCATTGACTTTTTTGCTTGTTTCTGAATTTTATATAAATAAGAGCATGTGTGTATGGTGTTGTATAAGTTAATTTGAGCCAAACTGATGATATATAGGCCAAGAGGCAAGATTGCATATGCTTTTCTAAGGAACGTGACACATTTAGGTATGGTCTTTTTTTAATTTTATTGTTGTTGTACTACATCCTGTATGTTTTTAATGTATGGCTTTGCTTGACATTCTGTCTATAGATTCATAGATGTCTTTGCACATAGCAGGGTTTTTTTTCCTTTTTTTCCTGCTTTTTATTAATATTTTATGCTGAATTTACTCCTGGGCCATAAGTTTTTGTTTCTTTATTTTCTTCTGTGATATCTTTTTCTTCTGTACAACCTCCTCTTCTGTTTTAGGAACAATCTGCTCTTTCTGAGGAAGGATCATCTGTGTGGCAGGGAGAGCTCAAATGTGGGTTAATCCACCCATGAGCTCCATAAATTCAACACTGTACCTTGGGAGCTTTGATCACCTGAATGTGCTCAGTGACCAGAGAATCTACATCTAAATCCTTAAATTTAGTATTACTCTGCACTTTTAAATATGTGCAGCAAAAACTCAGCACTCTGTGCCACCAACCCTGTGTCTAGCCCCTCTGTTTGGTCTGGGGCACACTACTAACTCCACCATTGTAACGGAATGGCTCACATTGCGTCTGTAAAGTGAGACCCTTCAAGTACTTGGTGGTTTTTTGGATGTGCATACCCTTGATGGCCTAGGTATTTTCACAAGGGTTGTTTAAGTAAATATGAAGATTTGAACCTTACGATTTGCCTGATTTTGTAGGGTTTTCTAGGTCAAGTGAATAGTGGGCCATTTTCAGAGGTCACCTTTGGTCACTTTCAGGAAGTACAAACAGTAGTTCTTTATTGTTGCTATATGGTATTCCTTATTCTACTCATGGTGGACATTTGGAAAATTGGTGAGAGATTTCTTTTTCTTGCCATGGGAAGGTCACCAAAGACGTAACAAGTAATTCTTCAGAGATTTATTGCAAAACTAACTTTGCAGCTCTGTACTTTCTCTAGTGTTCTTCCTGATAGCCATCTGTATTTTTCAGTATTGAACAACAAGTGATGGCAATGCAGATGCAGCTTGAAGCAAATGCAGATACTTCAGTGGAAGAAGAGAGCTTTGGTCCACAACCTATTTCACGGTTAGAGGTATGCACTTCATTGCTAATCAGGGAATTTTAAAGCTGGATTAGATTCACAATTTATATACCATTGGTTTACTACCTGTGGTCAAGACCCAAATTAGAGTTTCCAGAAGAGTTGTCAAGGATCCTGTGGAAAGGCTTATGATAGTTGCTAAACATGTCAGGGCAGATCTTTTCTTTTGTCAAAAATTCTATTTTATCACTTTTTCTCAGAGCTAGATGGTCAGAAACTAAGAAGTCCTAGGATCCCATGGTAGAGAGTCTGTGCTATTTATACTAAGTATAACATTACTGTCCAGGGAATACAGAGGCCTAGCCAGAGATGCAGGGAGGCTGTGCTTAAGTTACTAGTAAGACAGCTGTCTTGGGTCAGGGGAAGGGCTGGTAGCTGCTAAGGTATAAGGGCTAAGCCCCAATTCATTACTCAGCACAAGAACATCAAACACCAGAGCTGGGGCCTTGCACTGTTTCTGCTCATTGTGCAGGGGCCCCAATGTGAGCGCAACTAACATGGGCTGAAAGAAGTAGGAGAGGAAGCAGAGAAAGCTTTCATTCTTCTCTATGCATATACAGTCCACCCCAGCTAAGCTTCAAGACTCCAGAAATTACTTAAGTGGGTTTGTGATAAACATTAGAGAATTCAGAGTCATAACTTTTAGTATCATGAACAGCCTTATACCCACACATGTGTATTGCTTATTGCCTAAGTATTAATAGCAGACATGGTATCTATGGGCAGATAAATCATTCTCTCATCTCTCAAACCTTCTCTGACTCCCTGATTCATACGCATTCCCTCCCCACCCTCTACTAACTCATACTTTCCCAGAAGTCATGCTTTTGGTGGCTACTAAAACAAGACTGACTACTTACATAGGGAGAAAGAAGTATTTTTGGATGGTTTGTTTTGAGAAGTGGTATGTAAGTCCCTGACCAAAACTAGTTTTCCCGGCCCTGATTGGTGGCTCAGTGGAAAAGCACTAGCCTGCAAACCCAAAGGTCGCTGGTTTGGTTCCCAGTCAGGGCACATAAGCAGGTTGCAAGGCAGGTAGAAAGCAACCATACATTGATGTTTCTCTCCCTCTCTGTCTCCCTCCCTTCCATTCTCTCTAAAAATAATAATAAATTTTTTTAAAATTATTATTATTATTATTATTTTTTTTTTTAAATTTTATTGTTGTTGTATTACATCCATCCCCTTTTTGCTCCCCTCTGTCCCCCCACCCACCCACCCATTCCCCCCAAAGTCAATCCCACCTGTTGTCCATGTTAAAATTATTTTTTAAAGTAGTTTTCCCCATTCTCAATGTTGATTGTTAGAGGAGAGCTTTTTAGTCATGTGTTACAAAAAGAGTATTGGTAGACTAAGATAGTATTCCCCTCAGCTCTGGGCAGCCACATTTGTTTACCCTAGTTTACTGTAAAAAAAATATATCATTTTTTTGTGTGCTTGATGTGGAAAACATTGGGAAATACTGGCTTAAAATGGTTTGTTCAGGACCCAGGGTTTCTCAGAGTTCATTTAGCATCTTAGTCATAAAAGGTTGAGAGTCACATGTTTATTTCCAGTGGTTAGAAGTTACTGGTTTAATCCCAAATCATAATGAGTCCACTTGAATATACATGAGATGGTGCTAGTTTAAAACTCCTGGTTTTAATAATTTTTAAAAATTAAATACCATATAAGAATGACACGCTTTTCAGCAGATATCCACATTAGACACATGAGAAATTTGTCCATGGTTTTCTTCACTTACAGCAATGTGGCATAAATGCCAATGATGTAAAGAAATTGGAAGAAGCTGGATTCCATACTGTGGAGGCTGTTGCCTATGCACCAAAGAAGGAGCTAATAAATATCAAGGGGATTAGTGAAGCCAAAGCTGATAAAATTCTGGTAAGTACTGTTTATGTGACTTAGGGAGGCATTTGAGGGAGTAATACAAAAGGGTACACAGTGAAAGGTGGCACTCCTTCTGCCTCTTGTTGCTCCTCTTTCTAAGGGTGACTCTATTACCAGTTAATTATCTTTGTATGTACTTTCTTGAATAAGTTAGGAATTGTAGTATCATAGGTTATGACACATTCTGCCAAATTGAATACGAATTTGTACTCCCACCAGTAGTGAGTGGTATATACTTTATCTTTCTAGGTTTGATGATCTCATGACTTAGAAATATTCATTGACTTAGGATGATGATGTTCCTGATATAAGAAATGTTAATAAAACGTGTATTTATGTATACATGGCTTGATACTTATTTTTTTTAATATATGTAGTTATAAATTATAGTACTTATGCAAGGAATATATACACAAATATTAATGTTATTTCTGGATAGATAAGAGTATGAGCAATTTTTTTGCTTAAATTTTCTGAAGTTTCTACATTTTGTGTGTGTTACAGTTGTCCCAAATTATTCTCTTTGCTCCCCTCCGCCCAAGACCCCACTTCCCTCCTACAGTCCCCCCCATCCCTTAGTTCATATCCATGGGTTGTGCGTATAAGTTCTCTGATTTCACCCTTTCCTCTATTATTCTTGTCTTCCTCCTGTCTACTTTGTACCCACAATGTTTCCTAACCCCTGCACCATTTTCCCATTTGCCCCTTCCCACTCCCAATTGGTAACTCTCCCAATGATCCCCATACCTGTTTCTGGTCCTATCCTGGTTGTTTGCTTGGCTTGTTTTTGTTTTACTTTTTATTTTTTAGGTTCTGTTGTTGATAATTGTGAATTTGTTGTCTTTTTTTTTTTTTTTTTAAGATTTTATTTATTATTTTTCAGAGAGAGGGGGAGGGAGAGAGGCAGAGAGGAAAGAGATATCAATGTATGGTTGCCTTTCACCTGCCTCCAGCTACAGAGCTGGCTGGAGACATGGTTTGCAATCTGGTTATGTTGCCCTGGCTGGGAATCGAACCAGCTGTTGTCGTTTTAATGTTCATAGTTTTGAGCTTTTTCTTAAATAAGTCCCTCTAACATTTCATATAATAAGGGCTTAGTGATGATGAACTCCTTTAGCTTTACCTTGTCTGGGAAGCACTTGATCTGTCCTTCCATTCTGAATGATAGTTTTGCTTGATAGTTTTGCTGGATAGAGTAATCTTGGTTGTCAGTCTTTGCTTTTCATCACTTTAAATACTTGCCTGCGAAGTTTCCTTTGAGAAATCAGCTGATACTCTTATAGGAACTCCTTTGTAGGTAACTCTCTTTTTTTCTCTTGCTACTTTCAAGCAGATAGATTCTCTATCTGGCATTTTTTTTTTTTTAAATATTTTATTTATTATTTTTAGAGAGTGGGGGAAGGGAGAGAGGCAGAGAGGGAGAAAGATGTCAATGTATGGTTGCCTTTCACCTGCCTCTAGCCACAGACTTGGTTGGAGACCTGGCTTGCAACCTTGTTATGTTGCCCTGGCTGGGAATCGAACCAGCGACCTTTGGGTTCGCAGGCCGGCGCCTTATCCACTGTGCCACCAGCCAGGGCTCTATCTGGCATTTTTAAGATTTTATTTATTATTTTTCAGAGAGAGGGGAAAGGAAAGAGGCAGAGAGGGAGAGAAACATCAATGTGTGATTGATTGTCTTTCACCTACCTCCAACTGCGGATCTGGCTGGAGACCTGGCTTGCAACCTGGTTATGTTGCCCTGGCTGAGAATTGAACCAGTGACTTTGGGTGGCTATGCCACCAGCCAGGGCTACTTTTGGCATTTTAATTATGATGTGTCTTGGTGTGGTTTGATTTGGTTCTAGCTTGTTTGGGACTCTGTGCTTTCTGGACATGTATGTCTATTTCCTTCACCAAATTTGGGAAGTTTTCCTTCATTATTTTTTCACACAAGTTTTCGGTTTCTTGTCCTTCCTCTTCTCGTTCTGGCACCCCGATGATTCAGATGTTGGCACGTTTAAAGTCATCCCAGAGCTTCCTAAGCCTCTCCTCGTTTTTTTTCAATTCTTGTTTTCTCATTCTGTACTGGTTGACTGTTCATTTCTTCCTTATGCTCCAAATTATTGATTTGAACCCCAGTTTTCTTTTCTTCACCATTAGTTTCATGTGGATTGTCTTTCGTTTCACTTAGCATAACCTTCACTTCTTTTTGTATTTGCCATACTTACGCTTATTTGTCAAGTCTGTGAGTATCTTTATCGCAGAACTCTGTCTATTGGGTTGGCCATCCTTGTCGCTTAGTTCTCCCACTGGAACCTTGATCTGTTCCCTCTTTTGGGCCATACTTCTCTGTCTCCTCTTCTTGACAGGCTCCTGTATCATAGGTAGAGCTGTTGCACCTGTTACATTTTAAGGGGCGTAGTCTTGGGTATTTGTCAGTGCAGGGGCAATCTGTTTCACCCCGTTGTGGTGCTGTGGTGGGGGAGGGGTCTGAGTGTAGCAATGCTGCTTGCTCATTACTCACCCCTTTTCCAGGCACTTTTCCTGCTTCCCACATGGGACTGGTGCCTCTCTAGTTGTTGTCCTGGCTGTGGTTCCCAGAGTGGGTGGGTCTGTGGACATTCTAGGACCGTGGGGCCTCTAAACAACAAACTATACTGAGAGACCAGCAGTTCCTTCCTCTGCCCCAGCCCCCACTGGTTTTCACAGTCAGAAGCAATGTAGCTTTTCCCCCTTTGCCCGCTGATGCTGGAACCACGAGCCTCGTGGTCTGGGCTGGGGCTGGGAGCACTCCCCAGGTGTCCCTCCCAACATTTTTAAGTGTGACTGCGCTTTCCACCCACTGGGCTGCAGCTGCTGTACTACTGTGCTGCCAAACCACCTCCTCTATGTCCTGGCTCCTTCCCTCCTACCGTTTCAGATAAGTGTTTCTTCTTTATATCTTTGTTGGACTTCCATGCAGCTCAATTTTCTGGTTGTCTCCAGTTTTGAGGTGGTTGTATTCCTTCTTAGTTGTGGAGGGAGATGCAGCATGTCTATCTCTGCCTCCATCTTGGCCAAAGCCTGTACTATTCACTTTTAAATTCTAAAGATTTGTTCAGTACTGTGGCTATTCCCTCTCATTCCCAAAAATCCTTGGAATTGAAACTTTCAGCAATAATATCCATTGTCACAGTAAAGAAGGAAAATTATCTCCAGAATTATTTATTTTTTGTTACATTTATCAGGGTGACATTGGTTAATAAGATTATATAGGCATCAGGTGTACATTTCTATGATTCATGATCTTGGACCTTGAGAATATTATGCTAAGCAAAATAAGTCAGAAAAAGTTAAGAACCATATGATTTTACTCATAAGTGGAATATAAAACTGAAACTCATAGACACAGACAACAGAATAGTAACTAGAGGGAAGGAGGTTAGTAAAGGTTAAAGGGGGGCAAATAATGGTGATGGAAGATGATAGGAAACTAAACAAAAGAAATTCATTTTCAGAATATAAATCAAAATAGTTGAGAAAGATAATCTAAATGAAGTAATTTATTCAGAATGTGCCAGATTCTCTGGTGGCCCTTTTCCACATTTTAAAAACTTAAGAAAACTGTTATTGGCTTTTATTGAGCTTTCTTCTCTCTTACTATCACAGCATTGATAAGATTCAGCATGGATATTTTTTGTAATATTTTCCTTTTTTTTTTTTTTTTTTTTTTTTTGCCATTTAATGTCTTGTGTATAAGGGTTTGGTAGTTTTTAGCTGTTGAAAATTTAGAAATACATCTACCCAGTATAGATGAAAGCAAGTTTATTATGTTAAGTATAGAAGTAAAGTTGTGCCAGATGAGATAGTTGTGTGTTTGTTTACTTCAAATTTCACTTTGGGTATAATATTCTGTTCCTTTAAGAGCTTATTGACTAGAAAATTAGGGGTTAAAATGTCAAAAAGGTCAAGCATCTCCTGAGTTTTCTCAACATTTTGTTATTGATATTTTGTATTGATTGATTTTTTAGAGAAAGAGAGATACATGGATTTGTGGTTCCATGTATTTATACATTCATTGGTTGATTCTTGTATGTACCCTGACCAGGGATCAAACCTAGGCATGTTGGAACAAAGCTCTAACCCACTAAGCTACCCTAGCTGTCCAGGGCACTTATTAAAATTTTTGAACTTGGCACCAGCCTGTGAATTGAAAAGTTGCCAGTTCAGTTCCTAGTCAGGACACATTCCTAGGTTGTGGACCAGGTCCCCAGGGGGTTCAATATTGTTTTTTTTAGACAAATAACACATGATCTCACCTAATATGAGGACACTATACACACACACACACACACACACACACACACACATATGCACAAATTGGTTTTTAGCCTTTTCCCCTCTTTTCAACATTTTTATTTTTTAGTTTTCATTAATATTCATCCTAAACACTAGTAGAAGTTACAGGATGAGAAATCACAGAAAAAAAGAAGAGATTCTCAAAGAAATAATACAGGAAAACTTGACAGATTCAAAGAGAAAGAGAAATCTTGCTTAGTAAGACCCCATAAAGTATCAAAGACCAACACCAACATAAATCAGTGTGAAATTTCAGTATACAGTCGTAAAGAAAGTATTCTGAAATATTTCAAAGAGAAAAATATTCCTTCTAAAGAAACAATTAGAAAGCATACTTCCTATCAAAATCTGAATGGTAGAAGCAGGTAGAGCTGTGCCTTTAAACCTCTGAGGGAAAATAATTTAAATCTAGCATTCTATTTATAGCAATATTATTAACTATTTAGGCAGAATAAAACATTTTCAGAATACAAGTATTAAGAACCTTTTTTTCCTACCTACTTTTTCTTAGGAAGATACTTGAGGATATACGTTACCAAAATGAAGATGGAAAAACAGGATCTGTATTAAGAGTGGCTCCAAGTCAAGTACTCAGTGAGAGAAGGCCCAGGACAATAGCTAGACTAGAGAGCAGGAAGCCCAGTTTGAAGAAGGAAAGATTTTTGGAGTGGGAAAGAGGGTTCAATAAAATACATAGTAAGATTGAAACGTTGGAAAATTTGAGAAATGGTAGTCATCAAATATGAGAGAAAAACTATGGCTCAGATATAAAAGCTAGGTAAAATGGAGCATGATTTTGAAAATTGTGGAGTATAAAAAAGAATTTATTAGAATTTGACAGTAGTGGGGAGGGGGACAGGGGAGAAAAAAAGGGATGGATGTAATACAACAACAATAAAATTAAAAGAAAAAAAAAAGAATTTGACAGTAGAAACCTTTAAGAGACATGTTAACAGTGGAACTTTAGTGAAAGAATTGTATTTCTGTCATACCATTTGGTTCTGCAATTAATTATATTTACAAGGCTATAATACAAACATTGTAATGAATTTTCAAGTGAAGTTTTAAGAATATACAGAGAAGTTTAAGAAAGTTTTATATGTTGAATCTCTTGCTGTTGATCTATTCAGATTTTCTTCTCTTTTTTTTTTTTTGTAGTCAGACTCAGACAATTTGTTATATTGAATTTATACTCAGGTTCCACTGATCTTTCAGTGACTTGACTTTGATTTTTTTTTTTTTTTAATTTGATTGAGTTTGATCATTTGAATCTTTCTAGAAATTGCCTGTTTCATCTAAGTTATCTCATTTGTTGACATAGTTTTATTTTTGTAAGGTTGGTAATGATATCTTCTCTTTTATCCCTGATTTTAATGATTTTAGGTTTTTTGGTGAAGGGTGGGAGAAGCCTAGCCAAAGGTGTGTTGATTAAATATTTAAAATTTTTTTAAGTTTACTTTTAGAGAGAGGAGAAGAGAGAGGGAGAGAAGGAGAGAAACATCAATGTGTGAGAGATACAGCAGTCAGTTGCCTCTCTCACAAACCCCCAACTGGGGACCTGACACACAGCCCAGGCATGTGCCCTGGGCTTGAACCGGTGATCATTTAGGGTACAGGCTAGTGTCCAATCCACTGAGGCACACCAGCCAGGGCAAGGTTTATTTCATTGATCTTTTTGAAGAACCAACTTTTGGTTTTGTTATTTTTTCTGTATCGTATTTGTGTCCTGTATTTTCTTCTTCCTTTTCTTTTTCAAATAGATATTTGAGAGAGAAACATCAATTTGTTGTCCACTTGTTCATGCATTCACTAGTTGACTCTTGTTGCGTGTGCCCTGACGGAATCTAACCTACAACCCTGGTGATATAGGGATGATGGTCTAACTGAGCAATACAGTCAGGGCTGTTCTCCATCTTCTTAGTTTACACTCTAATCTTATTTCTTTGTTTAGTCTGTATTCTTTTTCCAGTATCTTGAGGTGGAAGTCTAGGTTACTAATTTAAGACTTTTCTAATATAGGCACTTACAGCCATAAATTTTCCTTTCCGTACCGCTTTTGCTGCATCCCATAAATTTTGGTGTTTGTGTCTTCATTTTTATTCATCTCTAAGTATTTTCTAATTTCTCTTGTGATTTCATCTTTGACTCATTGGTTATTTAGTATTATAGTGTTCAATTCCCACATATTTGTGAATGTATTTATTTTTTAATTTTGCAATCATTAAAAATTTATCAGTAACTACAAAATAGGATATAAGTGTCTCAGAAAAAGTAAAAGGTACAGCTGACAGAGGTGGGGAAGTTTAAGTACATGAATGTTACTTGAATTGGTAATTTAAATATTAATCATCATGGAATATCTAAATTAGCTTATCCTTTAGTTGCCAGAGAGATAAAATAATCCTAGAACTAGAACTACTAGTATTTTTATGACTTCTTAAAGAGAAGTAATACTAGAAATTTCTGAGATGTTGCCTCTTCCTATTCTTATTCCTTATTCTAGTAAGCTTATTTTGTTGATTTGACATTTCCTGTTTTTCCCAGACTGAGGCTGCTAAATTAGTCCCAATGGGTTTCACCACTGCCACTGAGTTCCACCAAAGACGATCAGAGATCATACAGATTACAACTGGCTCCAAAGAGCTTGACAAACTACTTCAAGGTATAGTAATTCTTTATCCTATGTTGTGAACTGCAGTTAGCAAAGCACCCAGGTCATAGAACAAAACTAAAGAATTTGGCTAGGATTTACATAAATCCCGTTAGATACGATTAAGAGATAGGGTAAGGGTCACTGATGAAGCAAGACTGCTGCAGGGTAGAACATGACTTATAAAGTACTAGAGTTATCTGTCAGTTAAGTAATTTAATCTCCATTTACTATTTCATTCAGAGAGTATGCTCCCTCTGCCTAGTTTTAACATACTAATCTAACAAGGTTGAAAATCTGATGACTGATGAAAATATTCCATGTTTGAATACTACATTGTAGTATACACTAATCTTCACTACTGTATAGAAAGTTCTAAGTTTTGAACTTTTGAACACATTTCTGTCTTAAGTTAGATTTGATTCTTGTTGCTTCTCCAAATATTTAATCATTTAACTTTTTTTTTTTTAGGATATAAAATAACATGAGTTCAGGAATTAGACTTAAATTTGAGTGTTAGCTCTCCTTCCTGTACCTCTGTACTCTCCTCTTTCTAATGAGCTCTAAGAACATCTCTTACGATTATTGTTCCTAAACATTTGTGTTGTACTAGGGGGTGTTTTGTTATTACTCTCTTAGGAGGAATTGAGACTGGATCCATCACAGAGATGTTTGGAGAGTTCCGAACTGGGAAGACCCAGATCTGTCATACATTGGCTGTAACGTGTCAGGTGAGTTGTTGGGCCTCTAACTAATCAAATCAGCCTGAATGAGTTGATTTCCACGTTTTCAAGGAAAGTTGGGGTGGGCAAAAAGGTATTTTCTCTTTCCTAAAAAATCTTCTGTACTAGTTAAAAGATTCCTACTACGAAATTCTTCCATATCATAGAAACTTTGAAATGATTGATTTCAAGTACTTTCTTACCATCCTCTAGGCCTTCCTTCTTCACCAGTTTAGATTTTATGATTAATCATTAGAGTCATTCTGTTAAAGATACCCTCAGATTTACATCCCATACCTGGAGAATATGTTCAATTCTCAATGAACTCTTGTCTTCTCGATGCCTATTCCTAGATAGTTCATCATACTGGAGAAAAATCATACCATAAAGCTGATTGGCTTCACTTTAAAGATGACAAACTTTAGGTTAACATTCAATAATGCTTGGCAGATCTACTGAGTTTCTCCATTTGAGCATACTTTCACTCAGTAAAACAATTATATCATTTCTTCTTTAACACTACTCTCAACTAATGACCTACACTGCTTTTCACACCAAATCTATAAATTCACTACATTTATACCCACCTTTTCTTAGCTTGGGTTACTATAAAGAAAGTTCTTTTCCTCTCAAAGGCCCATCCTACCAGTGTGATCTGGACACTATCTCTCACTACCTTCTCAAGGACTTGGTTCCTGTTGTCAGCTCTACCTCTGTGTAAGATTATCCTCATTGTGCCCTGGCTGGTGGCACAGTGGATAAGGCACCGGCCTGTGAACCCAAAAGTCACTGGTTTGATTCCCCAGCCAGGACACATTACCAGGTTGCAAGCCAGGTCTCCAGCCAGGTCCATAGCGGGGGACAGGTGAAAGGCAACCATACATGTATGTCTATCCCTCTCTGCCTCTCTCCCTTCCCTTCTCTCTAAAAATAATAAATAAAATCTTAAAAAAAAAAAAAAGATTATCCTCATTGTTATACAGAGTTAGTATGTGTCAGCCTTGGTGGAGGTGGAGACAGAAATGCAGGAGCATGGCAAAGAGTAAGAAACACCAGTAGGGAGAGCAAGAAAGTTTATTAGAGGGAAGTGAGGAAAGGGCTGACTAAAGGAGTGGGGTTGTGCTTTCAAGCCAAAAACCTACACTGGTTACTATGGTTACAGGGACCTGGTTACTATGGTCACAGAGTGCAATGGAGCAGAGTTCTGGTAACCACAATCACAAAGTTCAGATGAAGGTAGTGTGTCCGATTTCTATTGGCCTTTATTGGCGTGGCATTCAGTAGTTAATCCCTGATTAGCAGGGTTGTTTGGGATCCCCCAGAAACCATAGAGATGTACCTGGCTGCTTTTTTTTTAAATTTCTGGTCTCCAAGAGAGAACAAACTATTGGTCCTTTCTGCATTATTTGCTTCATCTGGCCTGGTTAAGCATATCCTGGTTCCCATAAGGCCCACATATTCTAGTATCCGGGTTCCCACAGTACCTACACCAGGAAAGACCTTCCATTGGACCCCTTCAGTTTCTTCCTTTAATTTATGCTCCCATTCACAGACACATTTGAAAGCAGACATGGTGAGTTTATTAATTGCCTAAGATCATATTGCATTTAAGTATTAGTAGAGACAGGCAGGAATCAAACCAGACTTCAGAGCCAATGCTCTTAAACCCTTCATAAGAGTAGAAACTAACTGGCTTCTTCTCTGCTGTATTGCTAGTGCTTAAGTCAGTGCTTGACTCTCATTAAATACTTGACTCATTGATATGATAGGATATCCTAAGGCATATCTGATATATTATAAAATAAGTGGTATAGAGAAAGTAGTTAACTACATAAAAAGGAGATAAGGGTTACTTCACCCTAGAGTAATCATGTAATACTTTATGGAGAAAAGAGATTGGACCAGACTCTTGAAGAATGCCAAATTTGAGCAACTAAAAAAAAATTAACATTTATTTCTAGGGAATAATATGAACTAAAGTGCAGGGAGCAGAGAGACATAATGTATTGAAGAGAAAACAATAAATAAGCCTATTTACCTAGTTTAGAGATTTTATTTGGATAAATTGTAGGAGATAAACCTTAAAAGGATACAGCAAGGTCATATTTTAAAAGATTGCAATCTAAGAAGCCTACGCTTGATTCTGTAGAGTAGGGCTTATTCAGTCTTTTCAACTAAAGCATAACATGAGATTTATATTCAGAAATATTCTGATAGCAACCTATTGAATGAATTGAGCTGAGGCAAGAGCTGAGAATATAATTATTATAAACATTAACTGATCAGGACTAAACTAAAAAAGTGACACTGAAGGGATAGAGGTGATGTAAAGGGAAGCACTTATTGGTTGACAATAAAAAATACCCCTCAGCCAAACAATGTAGTATTTGGTAAACTAGGGTTTAGGAGAGGTGGTTTTAATGGAAAGATGAGTTCAAGCTCAGATGGTGGGCTTGAGTCAGTAAGACAACCAAGTAAAAATTTCCAGCAGTATTTAGAAATGTAAAACTAAGTGCTATAGAGAGAAGTAACATTAGAATCTCTGAAAATGAAAGATTTATGTGAGAGAAGGGTATAGAAGAGAAGATGAAGAAATATTTTACTGTTTTGTAACTTTGAGCAGCAGTTTGGGGAAACCTTTTTCCCTCTTTGAATTGGGTCCTAACATTCCCCAATTCAAAGGCTTTTAAGGGTAAGACGCTATGAGTGGCTGGCCCACAAAGTACTCCAGAACCTGGGCCATTCCCATGGTCCAACCCTTCTGTTATAATCTTTTGGGGCTTTATCACAGTTTTAGGCATTTGAAGAAAATAGCATTATTTTAATTTAATAGATCGTACTCGCTTCATCCAGGGACACAACTTAAGAATGGAGTTTAAGAACAACTGGACTAAAATCTGCTTGCTTATATGTAGTATTTTTCCATCCTAGTGTGAGTTCTTATCCTCTCAACAAAATAAATAACAGTCAAAATAAATAATAATATCTATAAATTTAGATATCAAATGTAAACATTTTTCTTTTTATTGAATTTATTGGAGTGACACTAATTAACAAATTATACAGGTTTGAGGTGCACAATTTTACAACACATCATCTGTACACTGTATTATTTACCACACCAAGTCAAGTCTCCTTCCATCACCATTTGTCCCCCTGTACCCTCCTCCACATCCCCTTACCTCCTAAATTTTCTTGTTTTTTCCCTTCTAAAACAAGTTATGAACTTATTCATATTTATTCTGTATTTTATTTATTTAAGATTTTTATTCATTGTTTTCAGAGAGAGAAAGGCAGTGAGGGAAAAAGAAAGGGAGAGGAACATCAATATATGGTTGCCTTTCACCTGCCTCCAGCTAAGGCCTGGCCAGAGGCCTGGCTTGTAACCTGGTTATATGCCCTGGCTGGGAATCGAACCAGCTATCTTTGGGTTCGCAGGCCAGTGCCTATCCACTGTGTCACCAGCCAGGGCTATTCTGTATTTTAAATAGCACTTGATCAAACGAATTTTATTACATTGATGTAATGTCGTGCTGTAGTTAAAAATGGTATGTGTTATTAATAAATACAATTTCGTCCGGACCCTGTGCCTTGCCTAGGGTTCACATTTAGTAAAATACACACACATACACAGATGAATATAATGAGGCTGATTTTTTTCTCAAGTCACCCAAGAAAAGCTTCCTCCTTATTTTCTGGTGTTACAATGTATCCTTTATCGTCACCACTTCTGTGTTGAAGTGGTGAATGCCTTTTCTTAAAATAGAAAAATATTCTGGTTCTTTGTGGATAAAAGTTTGTATCTAACAGCCAGAGGCCCAACTTGATAGTCTCTTGGTTTTTTTCAAATCTTTTCCTTTTTCATTTGTCATCTGAATTGTTTCTTTTCTCAGTTGCTCTCCTGATCTTTTCATTACAAACCAAAATGTCACCATATGTGTTATGAGCCAGCCAAGTTATTAAGAAGACCGAAGCCATCGCCAGCTCTCATAAATAAGTCGACAGAGGAAACAGTTGTGGAAATTGGAAAACTATTAAAGGAGACTCATTGCAAAGAAGAATAGTAATAGTAAGCTATAGAAACTATAGCTTATTGCATGAGCATCATCAGAAAATTGTTAGCTGAAGGGAAATAGTACTGTTTAAGTTATCGCTGTCATATGGGTCATTTGACATGATGTGTGACCCATTTAAATAGAAATGTTTTCCTTGTGTTCTGACAAGGATTTATGTAGGAAAAGTACTTAGAGTACAGGACACAATATGTATAGATAATAGGACAACTCAGCGTGTCACTGATGCTCTTAAGTTGTACAAACAGAATTCTATCCTGAGAATGTTTATTTAGTCAGATAATGCCTATCAACAATAAACTAAAGCAAAATTCTCAAATAAACATGGCCTCTCTGTAAAAATAACTGAATGTTCACAGATACCTTTTTTCAGAGAAAAACAATGTACTTCATTAATAATAGAAATGAATGCAGCCCTGACCAGGGTAGATCAGTTCGTTAGAGCATTGTCCCAGTAGGTCAGGGTTGCAGGTTTGATCCCCAGTCAGGGCACACGCAACAATCAACCAATGGGTACATAAATAATTAAGTGGAAGAACAAATTGATATATCTTTCTCCTTTCTCCCACCCTCCCTCTCCCTCTCCTTCCTCTCTCTCTCTAAAATCAATACATAAAAATATTTATTTAAAATACATGTGACCACCCTAAAAGCTAGAGCCATAGGAATAGAACATTAGATTACTACTTAAATCTAAACATTATCTGCTCTCATTTGTTCATATTTTCTCCGCATAATGAAGGGAAGCTCCATTATGTATTAAATCTCTGTCCTTTTTTTTTTTTTTTTTTTTTTTAATCCTCACCCAAGTATATGTTTTTTGTTTTTTTTTTTCTTTTTTTTTAGAGAGAGTAAGGGAGAGAGAGAGAAATACCGATAGGTTGCCTCCTGTATGCACCTTGACAGGGGATCAAACCTACAACTTTTTGGTGTGTTAGATAATACTCCAACCAACCAACTGAGCTACCTGACCAGAGCTAGATCTCTGTCTTGCAGTGAAGTTATAAAAAGTTGAGAGCCATAGTTAGGTTACAAAAATATGAGCAGGTCATGTTCTTTCACAGTATTAGCATAATTTTATTTAATTTATTTTTAAAATATTTATTATTTTTAGATAGAGGGGAAAAGAAGGAGGCAGAGAGGGAGAGAAACATCAATGTGTGGCTGCCTTTCACCTGCCTCCAGCTACAGACCTGGCTGGAGACCTGGCTTTCAACCTGGTGATGTACCCTGCTGGGAATTGAACCAGCAACCTTTGGGTTCACAAGCCGGTGCTTTATCCATTGTGCCACCAGCCAGGGCAGCATAATTTAAAAATTCTAAGAATACAATTTAATTTAACTTAACTACCAATTTTATTTTATTGTTTTTTTTTTTGTTGTTGTTGTTGTATTACATCCATCCCCTTTTTCCTCCCCTCTGTCCCCTTCCCCACCCACCCATTCCCCCGCAAAGTCAATCCCACTTGTTGTCCATGTCCATGGTTCTTCCATACTAGTTTCTTGACTAAACTGCTCCCTTCTTTGCCTCCTCCTCCCCACTACCCCTTCTTCCTTGCCACCGAAGGTCAATTCATTATATTCATGTATCTGGTTCTGTATTGCTTTTTATTTGTTTTGTTCATTCTTGTCCTGTAATGGGTGAGATCATATGGTATTTGTCTTTCACTGACTGGCTTATTTCACTAAGCATAATACTTTCCAGTTCCATCCATGTTGTTGCAAAGGGTAGTATTCCATTGTGTAAATGTACCAAAGTTTTTTGATCCAATCATACTGATGGGCACTTAGGCTGTTTCCAGCACTTGGCTATTGTAAATAGTGCTGCTATGAACATAGGGGTACATAGGTTCTTATGAATTGCTGTTTCAGGGTTCTTCGGGTATAGTCCAAGTATTTGGACTATTGGAATTGCTGGATCAAAACGCAGTTCCATTTTTAGTTTTTTAAGGAAATTCCATACTATTTTCCATAGTGGTTGCACCACTCTGCATTCCCATCAACAATACACCAGGGTTCCCTTTATCCCACATCCTTGCCAACACTTGCTGTTTGTTGATTTGTTGATGATGGCCATTCTGACAGGTGTGAGGTGGTATCTTATTGTGGTTTTAATTTGCATCTCTCTGATGACTAGTGATGTTGAGCATTCTTTCTTATGCCATTGTCCCCTTTGTATGTCCTCCTTAGAGAATTGTCTGTTCAGGTCCTTTGCCCATTTTTTATTGGGCTTTCTGTCTCCCCGGTGTTGAGTCGCATTAGTTCTTTATATATTTTGGATATCAAAGCCTTGTCTGAGGTATCATTGGCAAATGTTTTCCCATATAGTTGGTTCCCTTTTCATTTTGCTGGTGTTTTCTTTAGCTGAACAGAATCTTTTCAGTTTGATGTAGTCCCATTTGTTTATTTTATTTCCTTTGCCGTTGGAGAAGTATCTGTAAACATATTTCTGCATAGGATATCTAAAATTGTACTGTCTATATTTTCCTCCAGGACCCTTATGGTGGCATTGCTTATGTTTAAGTCCTTTATCCATCTTGAGTTTATTCTGGTGTATGGTGTAAGTTGATGGTCTAGTTTTATCTTTTTGCATGTTGCTGTCCAGTTCTCCCAACACCACTTGTTGAAGAGACTGTTTCTACTCCATTTTATGTTCCTTCTCCCTTTGTCGAATATTAATTGACCATGGTGTCTTGGGTTTATTTCTGGGCTCTCTATTCTGTTCCATTGAACTAAATATGACTGTTCTTATGCCAGTACCAGACTGTTTTGATGACAGTAGCCTTGTAGTATAATTTGATGTCCAGTGTTGTGATTCATCCTATCTTGTTCTTCTTTCTCAAGATTGCTGAGGCTATTTGTGGGCATTTTTGGCTCCACATAAAGTTTTGAAGTATTTTTTCTATCTCTATGAAGTATGTCATTGGTATTTTAATTGGGATTGCATTGAATCTATAGATTGCTTTGGGTAGTATGGGCATTTTCATGATATTAATTCCTCGCATCCATGAACATGGTATATGCTTCCATTTATTTGTATCTTCCTTAATTCCTTTCTTCATTGTTCTGTATTAACTACCAATTTTAAATCCATATGTCCTTGAATAGAAAATGTCTTTCAGAACTTTTGACATATGGTCAAGGACAAATGTACAAAAAATTTGCGCAACAGAATTATAAAATGGTGAAAGTTTGAGACAACCTGCATCACTAAAAAATGAGTAGTTATTTATTTAAAGAGTTAATTTAATGACAAAGTGGCAATAGTGGCACAGGGAGAGCAAAGTGGAGGAAACAAAACGGACTGGAACACAGAGTATGTGGTCCATCCCCTTGAGATTGGCACAACAATACACTGGGACCTTGTCCAGCCTCTGCTGTCAGCCTACCTATCTATGTCCAGTGACCTATGGCCTCCCTCCCCTTCCACCCAACTGCAAAAGAAACCCCTCTCATGCTTTCTTAAGATACCAGAAAAAGAGAAGGGGGATTCTTATTCATCATAATGCCTGGGGATTTTGCTCCCTGAGTGTCAAGATTTTCTTCTCCCCACAAAACTGAGGCAGCTTCTGTTTATTTGTCCTTTTGGCCAGGAGCTCCAGATCTTTCCTTTGTCAAAACCCTCCTGTTGTATACATATCCTTTGCTCCTTCCATGGATTCCTATGATTTGAAAGATTTTGTCGGCTAAACTGCCAAATTATAACAATCATTTTTCCCTTTCCAAATTAGCAAAGTCTTTCATAACTGAAAGTATGCCATAGTCAGTGTCTTAGTGGTAGAGAGTATCATAAAACTTCAAAATGTGTTCTATTAGGCACTGTGCTAAACACTTTACATAAATTATTTGATATTCAAAACAATCCCAGAAGGTAGGTTTTTGTTTTGTTTTGTTTTGTTTTTATTTATTAAAAGATTTTATTTCATTATTTTTAGAAAGAGGGGAAGGGAGAGAGGCAGAGAGGGAGAGAGACATCAATGTATGGTTGCGTTTCACCTGCCTCCAGCCACAGATTTGACTGGAGACCTGGTTTCCAACTTGGTTATGTGCCCTGGCTGGGGAATCGAACCTGCCACCTTTGAGTTCGCAGGCCAGCACCTTAACCACTGCACTACCAGCCGGGGCCTGTTTTGTTTTGTTTTAAAGATTTTATTTATTATTTTAGAGAGAGGGGAAGGGAGAGAGTCAGAGAGAGAGAGAGAGAGAGAGACATCAATGTGTGTTTGCCTTTTACCTTCCTCCAGCTACAGACCTGGCTGGAGACCTGGCTTGCAACCTGGTTATGTGCCCTGGCTGGGAATCAAACCAGCAACCTTTGGGTTCACAGGCTGGCGCCTTAAACACTGCCACCAGCCAGGGCAGAAGATAGGTTTTTATCTCCATGTTACAGAAAAGGAAACAGAATATCCTCAGGAGCATATAATAGGTGTCAGAACCACATATATTAAAAGTATTTGTAACACTATGCATGGAAAATTATCTGGAGGATTACTTGGAGATGAGAGTATTGATAAGAGCTTTCAGTTATTCTACTTATTTATTTGAATATTTAATACAAGTTGTAGAAAGTAATTTTGAAAAAAAGCTTCTTCTCAGAACCTGAAAGACAATTGCTTATTACCAAGTCCTTAATATATAATGTCCTAAGGGATTTTCTTCAGAATATAAAGGTGAATTATGGCTCCATAGTAGATTTCTAGTGTGAAAACTACCCTTTGGCATCATTCACCGAAAATCTTTATAACTCAAAGGTATCTGGCATGGCCTGGGTAGCCTAAAGCAGAGATTTCCATGACTACTTCATGACATAGTTGTCATAGCATTTTTTTATTTTTCTTTTTCTTTTTTATTTATTTGTTTATTTTAAAGATTTTATTATTTTTAGAGAGAGGGGAAGGGAGGGAGAAAGAAAGGGAGAGAAACATCAATGTATGGTTGCCTTTCACCTTCCTTCAGCTGGGGACCTAGCTAGAGACTTGGCTTGCAACCTGGGGGTGTGCCCTGACTGGGAATCAAACCGGTGACTCTAGGGTTTGCAGGCCAGGGCTCAATCCACTGAGCCATACCAGCCAGGGCTGACCTTTTCTTTTTTTCTTTCTTTCTTTCTTTCTTTCTTTTTTAAACTCTTATTATTTTGTCCCCCTCTGTTCATTTTTTTTTTTTTTTTTTAAGATTTTATTTTATTATTTTTAGAAAGAGGGTAAGGGAGAGAGGCAGAGAGGGAGAAAGACATCAATGTATGGTTGCGTTTCACCTGCCTCCAGCCACAGACCTGACTGGAGACCTGGTTTGCAACCTGGTTATGTGCCCTGGCTGGGGAATCGAACCTGTGACCTTTGGGTTCACAGGCTGACACCTTATCCACTGTGCTACCAGCCAGGTCCCCTCTGTTCATTTTTAACATCTGTATGTACCGGTGGAGGATCAGACATCTTTTTTCTTGCTCATACATTAAACTTGATAGGGATGCCCTTGGGTCATTGCCAAGTTCCTTTTTTTGTTTGTTTGTTTCCCCCAAGACTTTATTCATTATTTTCAGAGAGGACAGGGAGGGAGGAATAAAGGGAGAGAAGTGTCAAAGTATGATTGCCTTTCACCTCCTTCCAGCTGTGGACGTGGCTGGAGACCTGGCTTGCAACCTGGTTATGTGCCCTGACTGGGAATTGAACCAGCAACCTTTGGGTTCACAGGCCTATGCCAATCCACTAAGCCACACCAGCCAGGGCCTTTTTTTTTTTTTTTTTTTTAAGATTTCATTTATTATTTTTAGAGAGAGAGGAAGAGAAGCATCAATGGATGATTGCCTTTCACCTGCCTCCAGCTAAGGACTTGGCTGGAGACGTGGCTTGCCACCTGGCTATGTGCCCTGGCTGGGAATCCAACCAGCAACCTTTGGGTTCACAGATCAGCACCTTATCCACTGTACTACCAGCCAGGGCTCCAAATTCCTTTTAAATCTGCAGAAATGAACTCTGCACAATAAAGTGAAGTGTAAGCGTGGTTTAGATTGCTAAAATTAATTGGATATTGGATCGGGCTGTCTTACTAATTAAAGCTAAGGTAAATGACCTTCCAAAAGTTTGTACTTTTGAGAGGATTGATCACTCTTGAGTTATTATGCTGTCATAGAATTTGATCACCTGTTTTGTGTGGTATATTTCCGAGCAGCCCAACTCTGACAAGACTTTTAGCTGCAGATGCTATGGGACACAGTGAGCTACATGTCTACTACTAGCTGTCTTTCTTTCAGAAAGGAATGTCCTACTTCCTACCTCTGATTGTCACTTGGAAGTTCTTTTTTTACTTTGCCTTATTGGAGATAGGGGAAATTTATAGAATCATGGGTAAGTTGCTTATTATACCAGAAGTATAGTGTTCATTTCTACTGTTCTTTCTAGCTTCCCATTGACCGAGGTGGAGGTGAAGGAAAGGCCATGTACATTGACACCGAGGGTACCTTTAGGCCAGAACGGCTGCTAGCAGTGGCTGAGAGGTAGGTTACTGGATTCGGTGAGAGAAGTGTGGCTGTGCTGTCATTGTTGTGATTGCCAGGGATAGTCTGGCTGAAGAGTATCCACTTACTACCCCACAGTCCAAAGTTGTAAGCATGTAGTAGAGAAAAGCATTCTTCTTTGGTCAGAAATCTATGAATTACTGCTGGACTGAATGAAAAAAACAAGATCCAACTAACTATATGCTTTGGATTCAAAGACACAAATAAGTTGAAAGTAGAAGGTTGGGAAAGATTTGCACATAAATAGTAACCATTAGAGAATTCTAGTGGCTACGCTAATGTCAGAGAAAATAAACTTGAAGACACATCTCCAAAAATATTACTAGGGACAAAGAAAAACATTTTTTAATTTAAAGATCAGTTCACTGGGAAATTATAACTATTACAAACATATATGTATCTAATAACAGAACTCCAAAATACGTGAGATAAAAACTGACATAATTGGAGGATGAAATAGACAATTCAACCATAATACTTGAGGACCAATATCAATAATGGATAGAGGCCTTGATAAAGGATAACTACAAAAAAAGTGTAGCTCGCATAATACTTAATAGTGAAAGTCTGAATGCTTTCTTAAGATCAGAAACAAGGCAAGGGTGTCCACTCTCACCACTAATATTGTATTATATTGTACTAAAGGTCCTAGCTAGTGCAATCAGTCAAGAAAATAAGAGGCATCCAGATTGGGATTGAACATAGAACTCTTATTTACCAATGACATTATCCTGTATGTAGAAAATCCTAAAGAATCTACACGTGCAAAAAGAAACTACTAGAACTAAATTATTCAGCAAGGTGGTAGGCTACAATGTCGGTATGTCTATATACTAGCAATGAACAGTTCAAAAATTAAGAGAACAATACGTTCACTATAGCATCAAAAGTAATTTTAGTAATTTAATAGAAGTGCAGGACTGGTACACTGAAAATTACAAAATGTTACTGAGAAACGTTCTTCATTCATGGATTGGAAGATGCAAGACTATTAAAATGGTAATTCTCCCTCAAATTGATCTATGGATTTAACACAATCTCTACTGAAATTCCAGCAAGCTTTTTTTGCAGAAATTAACAAACTGATTATAAAATTAACATGGAAATATCATGGACCCAGAACAGCCAAAACATTATTAAGGGAAAAAATTGTAGGCCTTAGTCTTTTAAATTTGAAAACTTAATATAAAGCAACAGTAATCAAAACATATTAGCATAAGGTTAGACATATGGCTCGATGAAACATAATTGAAGATACAGAAATAAACACTGATTTTTGACAATGTGCCAATGCAATTTAATGGGGAAAATAATAGGGTGCCCCCCCGATAACTGGTTAATGTAATTTTATATTTAGACTCTTACTTTATACCATCCATAAAAATTAACTAAAAATAAATATTATCTGGTGATTCCTCAGAAAATTAAATATAGAATTACATTATGATTCAGTAATTTCAATGCTGGTTATACACTCAAGAATGAAAGCAGGGACTCAGATCTTGCATACTAATGTTCATAGGAGCATTATTCACAATAGCCAAAAGGTGGAAACAATCCAAATATCCATGAATGGGTGAATGGATAAACAAAATGTTGTATATACATACAATAGAATATTATTCAATCTTAAATATGAAGGAAATTCTCACACATGCTACAGCATGGATGAACCTTAAAAATATGCTAAGTAAAATAAACCAATTGCCATAAGGATAAATATTCTATGATTCCTCTTAAATGAGGTATTTAGTCAAAATCATAAAGACAAATTAGAATGGTGGTTTACAGGGACTAAGGGTGTAATGAATAGGGATTTATTGTTTGATGGGTGCAGAGTTTCAGTTTGGAATGATGAAGTTCTGACAATAATGGTTGCACAACCATAGTAAATTTATATATATTTACAATAATGTTTTTAAAAGATGATAATCCTAAACATAAGAGTGAAGATTATAACACTTTTAGAGGAAAAAAGATCTGATAAGGATCTAGTAGCTAGAATATATGAATAACTCTTAAAACCAGAAAACAAATGACACCTTCATTTTTAAAAATGGGCAAAGATTTGTAAAGACATTTCTCCAATGAAGTTATGCAAATGGCCAATAAGCACATGGACAAATAAACAAATTTACCGCATGGCCCAGTGATTTTATTCTGGTATGTACCCAAGAGATGTGAAAACATGTCCACACTGAGACTTGTATGTGGATATTTATAGTATTGTTATAATCTCCAAAAATTGGTAACAATCTGTTATCTATCTATCAACCAGTGAATGATTATACAAAATTTGGTTTATTCATTATATAGAATTTCCATCATGTATGAAACACTATTCAACCATAAAAAGAAATGAAGTACCAATACATATTACAACATGGGGGAACCTCAAAAACATGCTAAATGATAGAAGCTAAACATTGTATATTATTCCATTTATATCAAATTTCCTGAAGGGGATTATCTATAAGGATAGTAGATTAAGTGGTTGCCTGAGGCTGGGGGTCGGAACAGAAGTAACTGCAAATAGACTTGAGATCTTTTAGGGGTGATGGAAATGTTCTAAAATTTGATTGTGATGATAGTTGTACAAATTTATTAGAAAGTCAGTCATCTCAAATTGAGATGTGAGACTTAAAAGTTGGGATCTGCCTATAGCTGAATTGAGAATCTTCTAGTTTTATCATTATAACCAAATTCTCTTCCCCTATTAACAATCTGAGGAATCCAAGCCATGGAGTATATACCATTGAGACATAATATCAAGTTAGAACAGTAATTATAGTTCTTTACCTCTGTTTACAAAACCCCTGTAAAAAAGAAATACTCTCTTGCAACCTTATCTTAAAATGTGTATATAGGATACACATGATAAAGTGGCAAAATTTTAGTAAATAAACATACCACAAAAGTGTTATATTTTGAAAAAAGTAATTTTTTTAAAGATTTTTTTTTTTAATTTTTATTTCCAGAGAGAGGTAGGGAGAGAGAGAGAAACATCAGTGTATGGTTGTCTCACCTGCCTCCAGCCAGCTTGCAACCTGGTTATGTGCCCTGGCTGGGGAATTGAGCCAGTGACCAGGTTCGCAGGCTGGCGCCTTATCCACTGTGCTGCCAGCCAGGGCTAAATATATTCTTATATGTAAATGTATAAGCATAGTCATTATTTTTTTAATTGTTAAAAAAAAGTCTCCGCGCCAGCCTGTGAACCCAAGGGTCACAGGTTCGATTCCCAGTCAGGGCAACATAACTAGGTTGCAAGCCAGGTCTCCAGTCAGGTCTGTGGCTGGAGGCAGGTGAAAAGCAACCATACATTGATGTCTCTTTCCCTCTCTGCCTCTCTCCCTTCCCCTCTTTCTAAAAATAATAAAAGAATAAAATCTTTAAAAAAAAAAAAAAAGTCTCCATTTGCTGCAATAATAGACTTGATTCAACTTTCGAATCTTGAGATGCTTTCATTAACTTTTCTTTATTCATGGACATCATCATGTTTTCAATCTTAGCTTTAACAGCCTCTTTATTGGAATGAGGTTGTTTATCAACTTCTCTCTCACAAATGCTACATACATAATAGTCTAAAGGATTTGCATCTGGTAAACTAGGTGGCCAGATTTCCTTTGACCAGAATTCAGGAACTGAATTCTTGCACCCTTTTGGCATTATGTGCTGGTGCATCATCTTGTTGGAAGATAAAATGATGTTGATTTGCAACTTGCTTCATCCACTGTACAATTACTTCTCTCAAAACATCAAGGTGAACATCACCAGTCACCATTAAGCCTTGTGGAAAAAAACTGCAGGGTCGTGTGATATCTCCTTCATTGCTGACAATACCTAACACCATCACTGTAGCAGGAAATTTCATTTTCATGACAATTAGGACTACATTAAGATTCTCACAGAGCCACCTGTTGTTTCTTCTGTTAACTATTTAATCCTGCTGAAAATTCTTTGCATGGGAGAAGAAAATAAGAGGGTTTTTTTCTTTGGGATTTTCCAATTTTGTTAGCAGTGTTCCTGCATTTTCAAAGCACCTTTCCTTTGTCTGCTGTATCATCAGCTGACCTCTTCTAAGAATGTATTATCTGTATCTGATATCTTCAGCAATAATCTTGCAAACCGTTGTATCTGACATCTGCAGTTCTCTTCCTATGGAGTACGTTGACTTTCCTGGATCTTCATCAATGATCTCCTGGATTCTGTGTATAGTATCTGGACTTGTATCCTTGCATACCTTAGGCATTTTCCTTGTTGGTGCAACGATATTAGTATCAGCCTCATACACCTTCTTCACGTTGTCAACTGTTCATAAAGGGATGTTATTGAAGTCCGCAATTTCCTTAGTTTGCCCTGCATGCAGTCAAGAAATTATAGTTGCTCTAACATTGTATTCCTTCGATGTGACGGTTGCTCTCAGAATTTAATACTTTATATCTGAAACAATGGTGTTATATCATAACCTTAGTAACACAGTTTTTCAATATTAATAAGAACTACATGAAATAAGGAGATGCAAGGTTATTGCCACTTTATTGCGTGCACCCTATAGTACACTGTATCTTCCTTCCCTAAGTTGTTTTTGGTGTTCTTTTTTTTTTTTTTTTTTTTTTTTAAAGATTTTATTTCATTATTTTTAGAAAGAGGGGAAGGGAGAGAGGCAGAGAGGGAGAGAAACATCCATGTATGGTTGCTTTTCACCTGCCTCCAGCTACAGACCTGGCTGGAGACCTGGCTTGCAACCTGGTTATGTGCCCTGGCTGGGGAATCGAACCTGCGACCTTTGGGTTCGCAGGCCGGCACCTTACCCACTGTGCTACCAGCCAGGGCTGTTTTTGGTGTTCTTGTACAGAAATTGCACTTTTAATTTTTTTTTTTGTCATTAAATACCTTTTTTTTTTTTTTTTTTTTAATTTTATTCTTGTTGTATTACATCCATCCTCTTTTTGCTTCCCTCTTGCACTTTTAATTTTTAAGTACACTATTTTAGCAATTGAAGAGTTCTCTTTTGGATAATCATTAAGAGTTTGTCCTGTAATATAATTGGTGGTTCAGATAGGATAGATGAGATAGTAGAATGTTGACTGTGAAGACAGGGACATTGTGTTTTTGTTTGCTCTTTTATCCTCACTTGAAGAAATGCTTATCGATTTTATTTTTATTTTTTAAGATTGCATTCATTTTTCAAGAGAAGAGAAGGGAGGGAGAGAAACATCGATAGGCTGCCTCTTGCACGCACCTTGACTGGGGACCAATCCCACAATCCAGGTGTGTGCCCTGGCAGGGATGGAACCAGTGACCCTTCACTTGTGGGAGGTTGCTACAACCCGCTGAGCCACGCCATCCAGGGCAGGGACTTTGTGATCACTCGCAGTATCCCTAAGTCCTAAAACAAGGCATTCAGAATGAGTTAATATTTATTAAGTAGGGCCATGTTTATGGCTTTTATCAACTAAAAGAAAAATATGTTGAAATAGAAATTTCGTTAATTTCACTGTAATCATTTCTACCTGTAATTGAATTGCTGTTTCTGTACATTGCATTTAAATTTATATTTCTGAGAAAGTTACAGAGCCTCCTTATGCTGAATTTCCCTTAACAACAGGACAACCCTCCCTTCACAACAGAACAGCCCTTCCTGATCAATTTTGCTGTGTACTGGGGAAGAATATTAATCCACACTTAGGTTACTGGATCTCAGAGTTCTCAGAATATGGTCCTCCTTATAGCTGCATTACCATCGCCTAGGAACTTGTTTGAAATGCTAATAATCCAACTCCACAC
Source organism: Noctilio leporinus (assembly GCA_004026585.1). Taxonomy (NCBI): domain Eukaryota; kingdom Metazoa; phylum Chordata; class Mammalia; order Chiroptera; family Noctilionidae; genus Noctilio; species Noctilio leporinus. The sequence goes on from PVIW01002054.1 coordinate 68,907, forward strand.
CAGATCTACGGATTCAGGAACAGAGAGAGACCTTGAGCACAGGGTCCAACCATCTATTTTAACATCTCCAGGTGGTCAAAATGTTTGCTAAATTTGAGAACCATAGACACAATTATAGTGTCACCAGGTTTTTTGAAAGTTCTTTTAAGGACCATGAAAGAGAATGACAATACCCCCTTGTGATGGAGCAGAGCTTTTCAAACTTATATGCCTGGGTCTTGGGCCAGGTCCCCAGCTTGGGGCAAGTGAGAGGCTACAGAGGTGATGTTTCTCTCCCTCCTTTTCTCCTTCTCTTCCCCGTTCTCTAAAGATAAAACTTTTTTTTTTTTTCAATCTTAGAAAAAGAATCACCTGAGATATTCGTTGAATATATAAATTATTTTGTTTCTTCCCTGAACATTGTGATTTATTGTGTCTCTTAGGCCAAAGAACGCATTTTTTAAAATCTTCTTTAAGCATATTTTATTGATTATGCTATGACAGTTGTCCCAACTCTTCCCCTTTGCCCCCTCCACCCAGTTACCTGTCTTTCCCTCCAGCAATCCCCCCACTTAGTTCATGTCCATGGGTCATTCATAATAGGTTTTTTGGTTTCTGCATTTCCTATGCTATTTTTTTTTTAAGATTTTATTTAATTTTTAGAGAGAGGGGAAGGGAGGAAGAAAGAAAGAGGGAGAGAAACATCTTGTGTGTCCCCCCAACTGGGGACTTGGCCTGCAACCCTGCCAGGTGCCCTGACTAGAAATCGAAACAGTGACCCCTTGGTTTACAGACTAGTGCTCAGTCCACTGAGCCACACATCATCATCAATCTAGTTAATTCCAGTATTAACAATTCATTTATGTTGATGATGGTGAAGATAGCAGGTGAAACATTCAGGTAAATGCCTAATATGAAGACCCCATTGCGTGGGGTGGAAAATGCAATTGGTTAGGGTAAGATCTGATATCAAGATTTAGAAGCCCTGACTGGTGGCACAGTGGATAAGGCACCAGCCTGCCAACCCAAAGGTTGCTGGTTCGATTCCCAGCCAGGGCACAGAGGCAGGTTGCAAGCCAGGTCTCCAGTCAGGTCTGTAGCTAGAGGCAGGTGAAAGGCAACCATACATTCATGTCTCTCCCTCTCTGCCTCTTTCCTTTCCCCTATCTCTGGAAATAATAGATCAAAATATTAAAGAAACAAAATTAAAAAAAAGGATTTAGCATGTTGCAGTGTTATTTTAAATGCTAGAACAGTCTTTTGTTTTTCTATTCTTTTTGGGAGAAAAACTATTTAGTAAAGCTGTTTCAGAAAAGCAGGTTTGATGCAGTGTATGTTTTTGTAATGATCATAGTCTCCATATAAAATAGACTGCTTCTTTAAAGACTGATAGAATCATAAACATAGGAACTTCTGGTTCTTAAAGAATAATATCACGTTGCTTTGTTGAAACAGATTCTCTTTTGAACTGTTACATAAGGGAGTGTTAAAATTTTTGGACTATAATGAATTGAGGTGACATTAATATGAAAATATGACAGGTCAAAGTGATATATGATTCTCTTTGTATGAACTTTGGTTAAAACTTTATTCAACATTTATTCAGAATTTACTAGGTATAAAAAATAGGTAGAGAAGCTTATTAGTCTTTTTTTTTTTTTTTTAAGATTTTATTATTTTTAGAGATGGGGGAATAGGTGGAGGAAGAAAGGGGAAAAAACATTGTATGGTTGCCTTTCACCTGCCTCCAGGGGAGACCTGGCTTGAAATCTGGGTATGTGCCCAGACTGGGAATTGAACCAGAGACACTTGGGTTCACAGGCCAGTGCTCAGTCTGCTGAGCCACACCAGCCAAGGCCAAAGAAGCTTAATCTTTAACCAAGGAATTTGTAGTCTAGTCAAAAAGTGGCAAGTTCTCCCCTCACATATTCCATAAGAAGACCTAAATCGGTTTTTTTAGAAGTAAAGAAGCAGGAGAATCACATCTATTTGAGAGGTACAGGGAAGTTTTTATGGAATTGCAGGCAAATAGTCGAGTTTTGATAGATGCATAAATCAAATTATCTTTGAAGAAATTGGGCTTTATTATGATACAGTTAATGAGAATGAAAACTGTCTTATTTGAACCATTCATTTCTTAGGTAGCAGTTGTAAAGGTAAAAAAAATACAGATTATCCTAAGGAAATAGGAGATATTTTATTTGCTGGCTTTTTTTTTTTTTTTTTTTTTTTTAATAAGGGGAAGGGGAAGGGGAGGGAAAAGAGAGGAAGAGAAACATCGATCTGTACACTCCAACCAGGGCTCAAACCTGCAATTTAGGCATGTGCTCTGACCCGGAGTTGAACCAGTGACCTTCTGCTTTGCATGCCTATACCCAGTCAACTGAGCCACATGGGTCAGGGCTATTTGCCTTTTTTAAATGCATAGGGGAAAAAAAATCATTGAGGTATGGAATGAATTAAGGCATTGTTCATTTAATCATACTTGATATATGTCACATATTTTCTCTTAACTAGCAAGAAAAAAGAATTATTTGTCTCTTGAACTTATTTAGAGTTTTGAATTTTTGCCTAGAAGGTTTTTATTCCTACATAAAAGTTTCTATGAATTTAATAGACCTTTGAGTCATTCTTTTTGTTTGTTTTGGTATCAATTCTGTCATGTTGTCTTGGATTTTCGAGGAGAACATTGTTTCCTTATATTTGGAAATTTATACTTTAGGAGTCCTCAATAGATTTGATTTATCCTGAAGTCCTGCTAGGTAGGTAGATATACTCCAAAGCAGTTACTGCTGTCATCCCTCCCTCTGTAGTTTGTATGGACTGGACATTCTAATAGGAAGGGAATTAATGTCCTTGGCCCCCAAACCACTTCCTACCTACCCATCTAGGTAGTTTCTTTGTGAGAGATGAATTTCTCATCTCCCCAAGTTCTATGTGCAGCCTGAAAATGTTCTCTCTCTTTCAGATACGGCCTCTCTGGCAGTGATGTCCTAGATAATGTAGCATATGCCCGTGGGTTCAACACAGACCATCAAACCCAGCTACTTTACCAGGCATCTGCTATGATGGTAGAGTCCAGGTATGTGCTCAGTAGAAGATGTTGACTGTGCTCTTGGGGCCCTTATTCTGAATCTTATACAAGCTATTTTGCCAAATTGATAGTAGCTTGAGTGAAAAATGGAGAGATTTGAGTTTAGTTCCTGTTTTGACACTTGCTTTGCAATTAAAGTCACTTAAAAAATAAAGCCATAACACACCTGAACTTGTTGGAAATTTTACCTTGTTATATGGTATCTCAGACATAAATGCTGTACAGATATGTTAATGAAATACCTATATAGAAGTGTAACTACGAATATGAAATTTTAGCATAGTTAGAAGAATGAAACAGAACCTGGCATAAGCTAAAAACAAGCTTCAGAGAATCCTGTTCCCTGCAGGTACGCACTGCTAATTGTAGACAGTGCCACTGCCCTCTACAGAACAGACTATTCTGGTCGAGGTGAACTTTCAGCCAGGCAGATGCATTTGGCCAGGTTTCTGCGGATGCTTCTGCGACTTGCTGATGAGGTAAGTTGTTGGGTAATGACAGTGAATAACTACTTTCAGGGGCCACAAATTCCAGGAGACTGGCTGGGAGGCCAGGACATCAGGGCTTGGTATCATCCAGATATAAGTTAGATGTGAAGAGAGACTTGAGTCCTTCACTGGTTTGCGAGGGAAAGGGGTGGCAGTAGTAAGGTCCTTGGAATGTCTATGGCCACAAAAAGATGACACTTATTGACATTTATTATTCTTTCTCTATCAGTTTGGTGTAGCAGTGGTAATCACCAACCAGGTGGTAGCCCAAGTGGATGGAGCAGCCATGTTCGCTGCAGATCCTAAAAAACCTATTGGAGGAAATATTATTGCTCATGCCTCAACCACCAGGTAAAGTGATGGAATACATGACTTCATCTTGGAAGGTCATGTTAACTATGAAGTAGACATGAAGATAAAACATTTTCCTGTTAAAGCTACTGCTGTGTAATTGGACAAAGGAGCCTTTGCCACATCTAATTACCATTCTTTGATTAGTACAGGTATTTGCTTTTAGTTCATAAAAGAATTAAAAGCACCCTGACTGGTGTGGTCCTGTGGGTTGGGCACTGCCCTGCAAACCAAAAAGCCTCAGGTTCAATTCCTGGTCAGGGCACATGCCTGAGTTCCTGGTTAGGTCTCTAGTTGGGGGCATGTGAGAGGGAACTGGCTGGTCAGTATCTCATACATCGTTGCTTCTCACCCTTCTCTTTCTTCTCTCTTCCTCTCTATAAATAAAGGAATTAACTTATTAATTTAAAAAATTGGCCCTGGTATTGTTCTGATACATCATGTTTGCAGGTTCAACCTCCAGTCAGGGCACATACAAGAATCAACCAATGAGCAGAACAACAAATCAGTGTTTCTGTCTCTCCCTTCTTTCCTCCCTCTCCATCCCCTCTCTAAAATAAGTGAACTTTAAAAAAAGATTTTTTTTAAAGAATTGTTTTAATATGGAAACTCCAATATGGTGGGCAGGGGGTGGGGGACAGGGCAAAAATGGTTTCCTCCAGGTTGGAAGTGCCCCAAGGAATATAGAAAGATTCTAAAAGTCCTTTCAAGAAGTATATACATCCAAATTTATTTTTAGTTCTACCATAAATAGTCATAGAATTTTTAAATTATAACAACTTTGGTAATTTGGTCTGTGTCTTTGGGTCAGACTTTACCTGAGAAAAGGAAGAGGGGAAACCAGAATCTGCAAAATCTACGACTCTCCCTGCCTTCCTGAGGCTGAAGCTATGTTTGCCATCAATGCGGATGGAGTGGGAGATGCCAAAGACTGAATCATTGGATTGTTTCCTGTGATAAACCTAAGTGCAGCGGCCCAGTAGAGAAGACTGCTCCCTGGGATTCTTCTCGGGCCTCTTTCTGTTGTGACTGCCAAAAAGGCTTCCAGGAAAACAGCTACTGTTACCAGCTTTTCTGTTGGTGTAAACAGGAGACAGGTCAGTCGTTAAACACTGATCTGAAAAGTTTATTCTTTCTCTTGAGAGTGTATTAATCTCTATGTGAATTCTTTGGTTTGGGGGGTGAGGCGTATGGAATACCTTTGACATGGTTGCTGGAGGCTGACTTGTGACTAACAGCTGGACACTGTCTCCAGGAGAACTAAACCTGGGGAGACCTTTCTCTCACTGTCTGGATAATTTTGAAAAAAAAAAAGTTAGCTATGTGGCAAAGGGAATGGGTTTCTCACAGGTTCTTTTTCTGTCAGTAAATCTGTCAACCAGAGGTTTTTAAGGTTGTATGCCCTGAATTATCTTATGTTAAGAATTTGTTTTTAGTTAAGGAGCAGACCTGCTGAGCCACTAGTCCTTTTACCATCTACTTACTTGGGATTTTCTTTTCTTTAAAACTGCTGAAAGCAACTCAAAATAATTCTGGAATCATAAGCATTTCAGAGGCTCAAGTAAGCAGATTCCGTGTGGGACTGCTATAAAGTGGTTATTTGTAGTGACTGCTGTTTATAGGAGGTAGTGTGGTACAAACTAAGTATTTCAAAATAGGGCCTTTCTATCTTTTTGGCACTGGGAAGATCAGATCAGTTTCTGTTGCTTTACAATGTAAAATTTAAAGGGAAGTCCTACATTCAGATGATTGAGCTTATTGTCTTCAACCTAATATACTATTACAAGATAGACCTAATAATATACTGTTACAAGTTAGATACACCATGGCTTTCCTGTGGCCTTTGTTTTATTCTCTTAGTCTCATATTGTAGAATTCTGATGCTTCCCTGGATTATTCTACTTCAGAGGTTTGATATACTCTTCTTTCCCTTTAAACTTATATTCAGGATGGATTTTAACAAGCTCTTTCAATTTCAAAGGGCCTCATAGCTAATACTAGGAGGAAAGGCAGTGACATCTGCTGGTGCCTGTGTCGATCCTAGTACACATAGGGAGATAAAATTTGATGCAGCTTTGTTTTAAAAGCAGTTTTGTTCCCTGGCTTTTAAGAATGGAGTACCTCTCAGGTCTTCTCTTACCAAAAAAATATACCTAGGGTGGTAGAATAGCGCCACAGTGACAGATTCTGTAATGAAAGCTTGGTACTTATATAAAAGCATCTCAGGTTTTTAGAACCTATTAAGTATTTAAATGTTTTTGATTTAGAACTTTGACTCAATTTTTTTGTAGGTGGGATTAGGCTTTGTGCTGCTGCCACTAAATGAATGAGTGGGTCAGGGAACACCTGCTTACTTGGACTAGGCCTTATTAGGCTAAAAATCGGCTTTCTGCTTGCATTTTTACACGTAACTAAAACTTTCACCAGTATAGCATTAACCAGAGAACCTCTTCTAAACTCTTCGGTCCTATTTTCTACTTGCCTGCAACACCCTCTCTAGCAGGAAGCAGTTATGGATGTGTCAAGAATAGGAACTAATAACAAATAAACAGAGAAATATAATCACTTATAATCAAATTTGTTTTATTTTTAAGTTTGTACCAAAATATATTCCAGGCTACTCCTTAGGTCAATATGTTACTGTGTCATAAACTTTATGGACTGTCATTCCAAAAGCAGCCAAGACGTCCAGCCCCTTGGCCCAGGAATACAGTTAGAATGCACATGATAGGTGAAAAGAGGGCAGTATCCATGGACTGCCCTGACCCTTTTATCTTGATAGGTAGGATATGATCTTAGGATTATGTACTTTGGTGTTGAATATTAATCACTGGAAAAGATTAGAGTACAAGGTCTGTTTTGTTCCTTTAGCTCTTTGAAGTTCATTTACCTTACCAGCAGATGGAAGGTGGCCTTCAATTCTCTACCCACACTCAACCATACAACAGGTCTTGATTTTTCAAGAATTCATTTAAGGGAGATTATAACAGAAACTCTGGCATAAGTACTTCCCCAACTGTAGGCTAGTTAAGCGATTAGAATAAAGTAACAGTGGACAATAGGCAAAATGATGGTAGCAGGTTACACAGGGAGCCAGGATACTCCCTTAACCAGTCTTGCTCAGTTTCCTGACCTAAGCAGAGTCTCCCTTAAGCAGTGAGTGGTATTTCTCAAGTCATGAAGGCCATTGAAATGTGGTTAGTGTCCTAAAATAACTTCCAATTCTTCCAAGTCCTTCTGGAGAGCTGAATCCTAAGAAGACAAGAGAACAAGACTAAGACACAAAATCTAAGCCAACATTTCTCATACCATTGGTACCCAAGATGAAGGGCTGTTTGCTTCCTTTCTGAATTCTGTTACCATAGCACCTACATGCAAAAGTATGGACTCTTTTCTAGGGAAATAAGGTTTCAAGGGAAGATTTTCTTTCTTGAAAAAGTCCAGGGATGGCCCTGGCTGGTGGCACAGTGGATAAGGGCTGGCCTGTGAACCCAAAGGTTGCTGGTTCGATCCCCAGCCAGGGCACATAACCAGGTCTCCAGCCAGGTCTGTAGCTGGAGGCAAGTGAAAGGCAACCATACATTGATGTCTCTCTCCCTCTCTCCCTTCCCCTTTCTCTGAAAATAACAAATAAAATATTCAAAAAAGAAAAAGTCCAGGGATGACTTGATGGGAACCCAGTGTTAGAAAAGCTTGAAAGCATTACCTCACTAGTGCCATCTGGAAGCTCCTTGGCCAGCTTTACCCACTGTCTAGCTTCAGAGTTTTCTCCTAGTTCTCTGTAGCACTGAGAAAAGACAGTAGTGAAAACCTGGGAGAAATACCACCAGGAGACTAGAAAGGCATTAAGTACATATACTTTAAGGAATTTCCAGCATATTATCAACATAACGTACTTTTCATCTGTGTTGAAACAGACAGATGAATTTACCTTGGAAATATATATTCTTCCTGCTTTGGAGAATCCTGGCTGTAGTTCTTCAGCCTGGAGGAGGGAGGAAACCATTTCAGTAAGGTATTCCCAAATTTAAATCAGGCTCTGAACTATTTCAGAGATTTTGGGTCATCTACCTGAAGACTGATTTGGTTGGTTGGGGAATTTATAAGTTCTCTAGGTGGTTCTGATTTTTCCATAGAACAACAAACAAAACTACCCCCTACCAGAAACCCCTCCAAACAATGTCCTTAGGGAAAAAGATGTCACCAGTCATTTCTGGCCACTGTCCACTTCCCTTCCTTCTTTCCTTCCTTCCTTCCTCTGATACCTTTAGGAAGCTCTGGAGGGCATCCTGCACAGTAGCACTGAGAGGGCTTTCAAACAAGGCTCCAGCAGTTTTCTTTTCCAGCCAACTCAGGTGAGCAACCTGCCACCAAAAGATCAAGGTGTGAACCGAAAGTTTTGGCAAGTATTTTTAGGAATATTGCATATTCTGTACTGAAAACAAACAGGGCTGGGTCCAAGCACAATAACAGGACCATTCAGAGGAAATGGCACTTGAGCCAGGCTAAGGCCCCTGCTCCTAAATTTTTCAATGCAAGATGATCAATGTCACAGGAACTAAGCCCTGGAATGTAGCTCACCTGGTAGTACCACCTGCCAAGGAGAAAGTGAGCCATGGGATTTTCTGGCTGGAGCGCAAGGGCTTTGTCCATATGCTCCTGAGGGGGGAAATGTCAATATAAACTAAGATCAGACACCAAATTTGAAAAGGGAAAAGGGGTGAGTCATCGAGGCAATAGGAACACCCTTTGCAAGGAGCTAAGATGGAGTAGGGAACGTGGAAAGCACACGGGAAAGAAGAGAAGCCTTTCCTCACCTTGAAGCTAAAGCCACTCTGGATGCGCCTCTGGATGCCCTCATGCTCAGCCAGCTGACCACAAAGCACCGCATACCTAGGGGGAAGCAGCAGCAAGCTCAGGGACAGGGGCGGGCTTCCCGCAGGCTTCCCACCCACAGCCTATGGCACCGCCCCTACACCCTCAACTAGAGGGTGTAGTTTCTAGAGGGTGAAAATACCGTTTCTATCTATAGTTTGTCTTTTTCACAGACCTGTGGTCCCAATTCATATTTTGCACACACAGTGTTAGGCTCCCCAAAGTGTACATGTATACTTGGTACAAAAAAGCTTGGTCCTCCACAGTAAATCTCTTAACACTTAATATTTAGGTAAGGACTCAGTCCCAATCTCCAACAAACTTTTCCTCTGGATGAGTATACAAAGGTGTCATAAAAACTTAAGCAGTTCTCTAATAATCAACATCAAAGGGTAAGATACCTGAGTACATTGCTTTTTGTCTCCTGAGCTGACACTAAATATGAGGTCTTAAGAGCCTTGGCAGTACACAGGTATACCAGCTTTACTCTGGAACAATCTAATTGGGATGAGATACTCGAATTTCTGGCGTTAACTTGAGAACCAATAGAAGCAAAGGAAGAAAGGCCTCTGATTTCAGCCCTCCTTCACCTCCTTCCAGGCAGACAAAACCAGCCATCCAGCTTCCCATCTTTTGTCTTAAAAGACACAGGAGCATTACCTGATGGATCCCTCCAACACTGTTTCCAGAAGCACAGTTGACATTAAATGAGTGTCTAAAGGCCCAAGTTACTTTTTCATATATTGGCTAAATATCTGGGGTATTTGTATCAGATACTTCCAGAGGCAAGTATCCATTTTTATAGTCCAGACAGCTGTTCTCCAAAAATAACTAAGAAGGCATGATGCCTCCTTGGGAGTCCAGGAGCCCCAAGGAAGCCCACAAGGAAGCAGCACCTGTGACACCCTAGAAACAGTGATGACCTGGCCTCTGGGAAAATGCCTCACAGAAATAGTTTTAGCAATAAACAGCCTCTCTCAACTTACAACCTGAGGACAGAATGGAAAGCAAGAGGCAAAGTAGGAAAGGAACATTTTCACTAACATTGAGGTGCTGAAACCAGGCCCCAGGGCACAAGTTGACCCTGACTCATGCAAATTGGCAGAACTTTGCATCACATGAGACCACAAATAGCCTGATGTTTTTGTGAGGTAATAAATTGACTACTGACTTCTGGGGTTGAATTCACATCCATCTTTATTCGTGCAAGCCAAGCAAAGAGGCCAAAGCTCACCACCAGCCAGGGATAGCAGCTAGGGGAAAGAGGCTGTGCAGGAGAGGGGAGCTGCGAACTGTCCCTGAGGAGCCAAGAACTCACACATGTGTAGCTTAAGGTGATTTACAAAGCTGCTAATTTCTCCAAACCCCAACAGGAGAGCAAAACAAACAACTTACAGTCTCCCTGCCTCATCCTGAAGGCACCTGCCAAAGAAAACTTCCCTAGACCCCAACCGGAGGTAGGATGGGCATATGGAAGTAAAGGCCAGAGCTCCTTCTAGTTCTTTGGCAAATGCCTTTATGGCCAAGACAGAGACCATAAGCCCCACCCCCCTTCCCTGGGACCCTGAAGGGAATTATTACCATTGGTGGCAGTTAGCATTCTCATCCTCCTTCTCCAGAGCGGCCTCCGCTTCTTTTTTTCCTGTAGGAAAAAGGTGATCCAGAGTTGACAAGGGCTTCCATGTCCACTTCTAAGAGGAGGCTTCAGAAAGGACTGCTCCAGCTCTCACCTACCTACCTCGGCTGCCTACCCAGCCTGGACTTGTTTAAAAATAGCTTTCAACTTGAACCATGAAAAGCTGCAAGTAGCTTCTCAGGGATGGATCTGCTTCACCTCACCTCCCTGAGCTGATGACCTCTGTCATCAGCTGACCCAGCTATCTTGTTTTCACAATATCCACTGATGTGCTCACAGCACTTCAAATATAAAAGGACCTAAAGCCAACCTGAAACTACTCAACACACCTGACCCTGGAGGGTCTGTTATCTGGGGCCTGTGAATAGTCTTCAGGGTGTGTGTGAATCTGAGAGGGTCAACAGCCTCAAAAAATTTTCCAAAGGATTCATGGTCTCAGAACATTAATCACAGCTCTAGGCTAAAACTCCTCACCAGAGCCAAATGAACTGAGGTATGACCAGAAGTGACCTTCACTTTAGCCTTAAATTTTCTAGGCACCAAGACTAACAAAGAAATTGAGGCCTAACCACATGAAAGGTCTTGACAAGGGTACCCTAGAGTGCCAAGGAGCATGGAGCTCTGCAGATGAGGACCATCATGCCTACACAATGGAGAAAAAAGAGTACCCTGCAAAATGGGACTTCTCCTTTGTTTAAAATGGAGAGGGCTTAGAAGGGAACATGGAGAAAATAGAACAAAAGTAATGTGTTGAAATGGTAGATTGGCTAATCTGAAATGTTTCTTCATCCTTAAATGAAAATAATTATCGTTTGTTAACTGCTATGCAACAAATCTATTTTTAAGACAATTTATGAGAGCCCTACCCCTCCTTTCTCCACCAATGAAGGGCATTATCTCTTAAGGGATTTTTCTTTGCACTGTTTCACTAGGAAAATAAGTGAAGAGTGAGAAATAATCCCTGCCAAGTTAAGACTCAGGGGTGAAAATGAACTCTTCCCAAAGAATAGCTTTCTCTTGGTGGTCCAGATTCAGAAGTAGAACAAAATGAAAAACTTTAGACCCAGCAAGTATGATCCAAAAAGGCTTGAATCCCAGAGCAGGGCTTTCCAAGATGCTACATGGCCATTTGACCTCCAACTGGAACCACCTTTTATCCAGGGTGCTAAACTCAGGGAGCCAGACCAGTGCTGGCTACGGCTGCTCCTAGTTAGAGATGAGCAATGACCAAAGGGAAAGATTCTGGTTGATACAAAAAACCAAAAACTAGTCGGAATCCTTACCTGAAATGAGAAAGCAGAAACATTTTTTTAAAAAAGCAAACTTAAGCACCTTTTGTTAAAATTTCCAGGGTTTTTATTGATTACGCTGTTACAATTGTCCCAAATTCTTTTGCCTTTGCTCCCCTCCACCCAGTCCCTCTGTTCCCTCCCACAGTCCTAACCGCCCCCTCAGTTCATGTCCATGGGATGTACATGTAAGTTTTGAGTCACCCTTTCCTCTATTATTAACTTCCCCCTGTTTCCACTAACTAAATTTCCTAATCCCTGCACCTTGTCCCCATTTTGCTCATTCCCTCTCTTAGCTGCTAACCCTCCCAATAATCCTCATACCTATGTTTCTGGTCCTGTTCTGGTTGTGTGCTTTGTTTTTGTTTTCCTTTTCCTTCTTCCTTTTTATTTTTCAGGTTCTGTTGTTGATAGTTATGAGTTTGTTCTCATTTTAATATTCATAGTTTTGACCTTTTCTTTTTTTAAATTTTGTTCATTATTTTCAGAGAAGGGTAGGGAGGGAGGAAGAAAGGGAGAGAAGTATCAACTATGGTTGCCTTACACCAGCCTCCAGCTAAGAACCTGAAGGGAGACATGGCTTGCAACCCGGTTACGTGCCCTGGCGGGGAATCGAACCAGCAACTTTCAGGTTCACAGGCCAGTGCCAATCCACTGAGCCACACCAGCCAGAGCAATAATCTTTTTCTTATACAAGTCCCTTTAACATTTCATATAATAAGGGGTTGGTGATTATGAACTCCTTTAGTTTTACTTTGTCTGGGAAGCACTTTATCTGCTCTTACATTCTGAAAGATAGCTTGGCTGGGTAGAGCAATCTTGGTTGAAGGTCCTTGCTTTTCATAACTTTGAATATTTCTTTCCAGGCCCTTGTTGCCTGCAAAGTTTCTTTTGAGAAATCAGCTGATGGTCTTACTGAAACTCCTTTGTAGGTAGCTTTTCTCTTGCTGCTTTTAAGATTCTCACCTTATCTTGGACCTTTAGCATTTTAATTACCATGTGCCTTGGTGTTGTTCGATTTGGATCTTGCTTGTTTGGGATTCTTTGTGCCTCCTGGACTTGTATGTCTATTTCTTTTGCCAAATTTGGGAAGTTTTCCTTTATTATTTTTTCACACAAGTTTTCAATTTCTTGCCCTTCCTCTTCTTCTGGCAATCCTACGATTCAAATGTTGGCTCATTTAAATTCATCCCAGAGGTTCCTAATCCTCCCATTTGTTTTCAATTCTTGTTTCCACTTCTTGTGCTGGTTGATTGTATATTTCTTCTTTATGTTCCGTATCATTGATTTGAGTCGCATTTTCCTTCCCTCCACCATTATTTTTGTATTTTCCTTTGTTTCACTTGGCCTAGCCTTCACTTTTTCCCTTATGTGTTTACTATACTCAAGCATACCTGTCAAGTCTGAGCATTTTGATTACCAGCATTTTAAACCACATTTGTCAAGCTGGCTACCTGTCCATCTGTCAGACTGGTTACTTCTCTGATGCTTAGTTCGGCCACTGAGACCTTGATTTGTGCCTTTTTTTTGAGTCATTTCTGTCTCCGCATCTAGACAGGCTCCTGTGTTTCCCTCTGTGTCTCAGGTAGAGCTGTGGCACCTGTTAGTTGTAAGGCGCAGAGCCTTAGGCACATGTCAGTGCAGGCGACAGGTTTTACCAGGTAAAACCTGATGCGGGGCTGAGGAAGGTCTGAGAGGGAGCTGTGCCACTTGCTCAGAACTTACCCCCTTTCCAGGCATTTTTCCCACTTCCCGTAAGGGGCGAGCCCCTCCTCTCTAGTTCCGTGGTTCCCAGGGTGGGTGATTCTGTGGATGTTTCAGGACCTTGGGGGCCTCTAAACAAATGAACTCTTCCCAATAGTTCCTCCGCCCCAACCCCCACAGGTTTTCACAGTCAGAAAAGGCAGTGTGGCTCTTTATTTTTCTCCCCCAGCGCTGGAATGGTGAGCCACGAGTGCCATCTGCTCTGGGGCCGGGGGCATTCAATAGGAGCCCCTGCTGTGATATGTCTTCTCGCAGCAGCTGCCCCACCAAGTGTGCCAGCAATCTACCGGCCTAACGCTTCCTTTCTTTCCCGGCTCTGCTGCTCCTACATGTCTGGATGAGTCTTTTCTCCTATCTTGTTTGTTGGATTTCTGTGCAGTTCTACATTCAGGAATTTCTGGATGTCTCTAGTTTTGAGGTAGATGTATTGTTTTTAGTTGTGAGAGGAAACGCAGCATGACTATCTACACCTCTAATTGTAGATTTCCACCAAAACCACCACTTCTTAAAACAGGATTCTCAATGGCAGAGAGGGATGAGTGAGACCTGAGCCTGGCATAAGTGAGAGGCACCCTATCCCCTAGGGTGCAGACTTGGCGAGTAGATCCAAGGGACTTCCACGCTAGCAGTGTTCTCCCAAACTACTCCACTCACACCTTAGAACACCTGCCCCACAAGGTTCTGCCCACTCTTCGTGCTTGGAGAGTGAGAACAAAAATTAGGCTGACATGATACAAGTAGTCCTAGAAAATGTGCACTAGTGTTACCTCAAATCACAACAATGTGCAGAAAAGCAAAGACTATTCTCCGTATCAAGGAAGCAGGGGGGCCCTGGGAGCCAGAGTTTAAGCCACAACTGCCCTGGCAGCCTGCATCTTGGTGTTCCTCTGGGCCCTGAGCAGCTGGGCTGGCCCCAACCCACAGTCAGTCAGTCCCCCTCCCACCAGGAACTGTTAGCACTTACCATTAAGAGCATATGACTTCTTCTCGCTCACCTCTTCAGCGAGTTCACACATGTCACTGTAGGCCCGGGCTAGGCGCCAGAGAAATTCCTGCTGATTTCCATACTACAGACGAAACAGAGAAAGGGATGGAGGCCTCTCTTCCCTCAGATAATTGGGTCTCTGACCTTCCCGCGCCCTAGGTTTGAGTTTCCAAGCTAGTGTGTTGTAAATGCTGACTGGCATTAGGCCAGTTTTATGCATAGTCACCCATCCCCACGTGGCCTCCTTTTGGGGAGCATTTCCCACTTTTTTCATCATGTCATTAAGATTTCTCTTGCTGTGTCTCATTACATCTTGGTTGACCTTTCCTTCTAACTCTATCAGCAGGCCAGAATGCCCTCACTCTGCAGTAATGCCCAAAAAGGGAAAATTCTAACTATGGGGGCATTTACGCTTGGGTGAGCATAAATTCTGGTCATGAACCTGGAAAAAAGGGAATTGCCATTGAGTGAGCTACACATTTATCCCTGGCGTTGGAAACTCCAAATGGGGTGTGTGGCTTGGGCTCTGCTTCAAGGGAAATAAAAGGATAGTCCAGTTTTCTCCACACTCCCTCTGCTGTGAGAGGTGGAGTCTTACAGTGACTTCCACAGAGGACCGCCCTCAGGAGGAAGCTGTAGAGCAGGTCAGGACAGCTCACAGGGGTAGCATTTAGCCCCTCGGAAGAGGGTGTGCAGCCCTGGGGACAGGTGCAGGAACAGCCATTTCACCCTCACTTTCGTTCCATGTCACCTGGCAGGGTCAATAACCACAGTGGCCTGCTGTCATTCCCAAAAGTCAGCTGGGAGAGGGTGAGCAGACAGGCAGCTGGAGCCTCACCGCCAGCTGGTTGCTGAGCAGCAGCTGGAAGCCCTCCCGCTTGCTCTGCGCGCCGCCCTGGTGCAGCTCGTCAGCCTGCCGCAGCAGGGGCAGCATGTCCTCCAGGTCCAGGGAGCCTTCAGCCTCCGGGGCTCTGGGAACCAGGTCTGAAACCACCTCTGCCTCCAGGTTCAGAGAATCCTTTCTCCCCATCTTCACAGTCTCACAGCTCACTTCATCTTCCCCATCTTCACTCTCCCTGTCAGAGTCCCGCTCGTAGTCAGACTCTGCGTTAGCTGTTGTGTAACTGTGACAGAAAAGGAAGTTACAGGATCAAAGGACCCAGGTCATTAAGCCTGAGGGCCCTAGGGTCTGTCCTCTACCTACAAAGAGGGACTCTCTGTGATACTGTTGTCCAGAGCACCAGGTAAGAAAGGTTCCCCCCACCTAAGGGCAAAAACTAGTCCTCCAGGGAAAGCTTTTTATGGGAACTATGGGCTGGGAAAATAATTTAGGAGAAGAGTGACCAGCTCTGGGGCAGCCGTGACAATGAGGAGTTATTATGAGAACTCTGCTTTGCTATCACCAAGTCTGCCAGAAAATAGAGAAAAAGGGACTAGAAAGGTATGTGCCAGAATGTTGCCCGTCGACCTCTCAAGGTAGAAGATTTAAAAAATTATTTTTCTATCTTCTAAGATGATTGCTTTATTGAGCATATGTTCTTATAAATTTAAAAAAAAAAAAGAAAGAAAGAAAAGATTGCCCTGGTTGGTGTGGCTCAGCGGATAGGCACCAGCCTGTGAACCCAAAGGTTCGATTCCCCAGTGTGGGCACATAACCAGGTCTCCAGCCAGGTCCATATCTGGAGGCAGGTGAAAGGCAACCATACATTGATGCTTCTTTCTCTTTCTTCCCTCCTCCCTGCCCTTCTCTCCAAAAATTATGAATAAAATCTTTAAAAAAAAGAAAGAAAGAAAAGTGAATGTTTCAAATGAAAAACTTAAGAGGTTTGGGAGTATAAAGGGATTAAATGGTAATGAAAAAAAATTTTTAAAGACTTTATTCATTATTTTTAGAGGGAGGGAAAAGGCGGGAGGAAGAAATGGGAGAAACATCAATATATGGTTGCCTTTCACTGGCCTCCAGCTAAGGACCTGGCTGGAGACCTGGCTTGCAACCTGGTTGTGTGCCCTGGCTGGGAATTGAACCAGTGACCTTTGGGTTTGCAGGCCAGCGCCTTATCCACTGAGCCACCAGCCAGGGCTTTTTTTTTTTTTTTAAGATAAAAACTTTAAAGTAGGTGGAGCTGATCTGAGCTAGATGGCTCACTAAGCTATCGATCATTTTTGCTTTATCAGCCAAAGGCACCTGTCAGAACCAATATGGGTGGGGGCCAGCTTCTGAAGCCATGGGCAGCCAGAGATATCCACATTTCCTTTATGAATTTAATGTGTATCCTCTACCCTAGGTCAGTGACCAAACCTAAATTACCACAGGAGTATACCATGAAAACATTTGGAATTGCTTGGGGTGGAGTGAGGGCCATTTGCAGCTAGAAGCCTGATAGGAATAACATGAAAACAGAAACCCCTGGGAAAGTAGCTGGGGCCACCATAAGCTATGGGTTCTGGGAACCCCCAACCTCAATGCACCCACTAAAGAGGAAGCCAAGTTTCTCTCTGATTTTGTCCTGTGCCAGCAACTGATTAGGCTGGTTTTTTCTTAACTGCCAACTGAATCAGACCAAAACTGACCAGGGAAGAAAGTAAGACTTAGGCCCTGGCTGGTGGCTCAGGGGATAGAGTGCCAGCCTGCAAACCGAAAGGTCGCTGGTTCGATTCCCAGTCAGGGCATAGAACCAGTTTGCAAGCCAGGTCTCCAGCCAGGTCCATAGCTGGAGGCAGGTGAAAAGCAACCATACATTGAAAATAAATAAATGAATGAAAGAAAGAAAGAAAGACTTGTGCAGGGGCCAGAATCAGACATCAGGGCAGGCTCCAGACTAAGAAAATGTAGCTTACAGAAGTAAGCTGGAAGGTTCTGAAGAACATGGGAAGACCTTTAGGGACAAGCCTTACTCCATCTTGGAATGAGAGACAGGGCAAGGATCCCAATTGCTGGAGCAAAACAGAACTGAAGGAGAGGTAAGGGAGACACCCACAAATAAATTCAATACAAGATAGCCTAAGGTTATGGGTTTAATCCCTAGTCAGGGAACATATATAAAGCAACCATCTCTCTCTCTCTCCCTTCCCTTCCCTTCCTTTCCCTCTCATTGCCCAAAAAGTTCACCTGTTTTTTTCCTGTAGGGTGGCTCTAGTAGTGCTTAGTTGTCTTTAACGTCATTTGAGATAATTTTATTGGATTGCATTGTGGCAGCTGTCAATCAGTGAGCCTTTTTTTGGGGGCGGGGGGGGGACTTGCCCTGGCTGGTGTGGCTCAGTGGATTGAGCGCTGGCCTGTGAACCAAAGGACAGTCAGTTCAATTCCCAGTCAGGGCACATGCCTGGGCTGCAGGCCAGGTACCCAGTTGGGGGCATGCCAAGAGGCAACCACATATTGATGTTTCTCTCCCTCATTCTCCCTCCCTTCCCATCTCTCTAAAAATAAATAAATAAAATCTTTTAAGTAAATACTTACCAAATTGGTAAATTTCTGTGTAGCCATTTTAATATTGAAGATGGAAAATAGGCAACATTTTTGGCATACAGGGTCTGCCCCGAAAGCATCAAGCCAATGTCAGTATAACTAAAAGTGTGCAAGACAGGCCTCGTATTATGCTTTACTATTTCAAAAAAGGTAAAAATGCAACTAAAGATTTGTGCAGTATATGGAGAAGGTAGAGTGACTGATCAAATGTGTGAAAATTAGTTTGCAGGCCCTGGCTGGTGGCACAGTGGATAGTCACCAGCCTGAGAACCCAAAGGTTACTGGTTTGATTCCCAGCCAGGGCACATAACCAGGTTGCAAGCCAGGTCTCCAGCCAGGTCCTTAGCTGGAGGCAGGTGAAAGGCAACCATACATTGAAGTCTTTCTCCCTTTCTTCCTCCCTCCCTCCCTCCCTTCTAAAAATAATGAATAAAATTTTTTTTTTTTAGTTTTAACATGCAAATCAATAAAGTTATTGGTGAAAATGGAAAATGTGTCTTTTCTTTTACAGAAAAAATCATACAGTTTTTGGCCAACCTAATATATATCTACCCAGAAGGTATCCAGCCATACTGTACAATATGACAAATAGAGACATTTATTGAAGAGGATACAAGATATAAGAAACAGTGTACACAGGACAATGATGCTTCATTCCCCTTCAAAGTAGGCACCTTGGGATGTCACATAGTTCTCCCAGTTACCATCAGCTGTCTCATCATATTTTTCTGAATTTCATCAATGGTCTGAAATCTCCTTTTCAAAGGTGATTTTAGTGTTGGGAAAAGTCAGAAGTCACAGGGCACCAAATCTGGGCTTTAAGGGATGCTGAGTCACCTGGGTGATTTGATGTTTTGCCAAAAAAAACTGCACAAGACGTGATGCGTGAGCAGGCACACTGTTCTGATGAAGCTGCCCACAGCTGCAGCCGTCTGAGTATCTAAAGAGTTTCTACGGAGGAATGTTCAAGCTTAACAAAAAACCTAATGCACGTCTGTTGCTTTACTCACCCAGTCACTTTGAATGTGACAGCCACACAGTACACATGCTTACTCAGTGGCATCTACCACCCCCACTGACTAGTACAGTGACTTGTCGTTGCTCACATGTGTGCACTGCAGTGTGCTCTCCTTGGCTGCCTGGTTACGTGGATGCCACGTAAACTGTTCTCATCATATTAACAGTAGCTGGACTTTCTGGACAGACCTCATATATATCCCTTCCTCCCTGTTCCTCTCCTCCCCTTCTAAAATCAGTAAATAAAATTTCTAAAAAATAAAATAAAAAACCACCTAAAGTCAGGGGTTGAATGCTTTTTGCTAGGCCAGAAAGCCAGAGACGAGGAGGAGGCTCCACGTAGGAGGTTCCAATCGAGCAACCAGACCTGGTGCCCAGCTGTCCAACTACTTTATGCAGGAACTCCCAGAGTCTCTAACAAAAGGGCCCTAGAAACATCTGTGAGAATTTATAAGGTACTTAAAACCTTAACTTCATCCTGCTTTTTAAAAGGTAATCAAGTTATCTTTCCCCTCCAGCAATTTGCAGTAAAGACTTTTGAAATTAAAGGGACAAGGAAGAACCCTGACTGGTCTGGCTTCTTGGTTGGGCCTTGCATCCCTAAGCAACTGCAGGTTCCAGTCCTGGTCGGGCATGTGACTGGGCTGCAGGTTTGGTCCCTGGCAGGGGTGCATATATAAGGGAACCAATCAACGTTCCTCTCCCTCCCTTCCCATTTATCTAAAAATAAATAAAATCTTAAAATATAAATGAAAAATGGAGGAGGAAAGCGACATTAGATTTCACAATCAACCTGGTAGTAATGAGTGAGACCACACAGGAGTATCGCAGAGAAACTGCCAACCCATTCCTAGGGCCTGGACAATAAACTGCTCCTACTAAGCCGAGCCAGGCCAAACGCAAATGCTTGAATGGATTATCTGGGTCTCATCACCTCCAGAGTCTAGAAGGAAGGGGAGACCTCACTCCCTGCTGAATGGTCTTGGTCAATCAGGAGTTCAAATCAGCCATCTCTCCAGGGAGCAGAGCCAGGGGGAAAGTCCTACAATTTGTGATCCCTCTGGGTCCTGAAGGCTAAGGAGGAGAGGTCAGGAGGGGCCTGTCACCCCCAGTGAGAGATGGTAGAGCCCTGAGAGGCAGGTAGGCTCCAGCAAGGCTGGCACAGTAAGGGGGTCTTTTATGGCACCTCAGCCCACTTCAGAGCTCTGCCTCACTAACTTGCAGCCCAGCTGCCTGGCACTCAGTGAGCAGGCAAACACTTGCTGAATGAGCACTGGCTGACATCAGCCCCACGGGCTCCGGGGCTTGAGAAGAGTGATTCTGTGCCTGAGCTAAGTGTGCTGCTGTCCCTACATTTACATTACGCTCTCGCACCTCTTGAACCATCAACCCAGCCCCTGAAGAAATCTACCAGAAAGGGGTGGCCCTTTTGTTTGACATGTCCTGCAGCTTCTGAGATCAGCTAGGGACTGTCAGGGACCTTTGAGAAGGCCATTTGGATCTGTGACTCAGAACACACTTTTCCCACTGTGGACTGAGGACCCAAGGCATCCTCAGGGCAAGAAGCCTGAGGCTATTCTATTCTTTAAATGATCTAGAGCTCAATTACACATATATCCCCTTGTGGCATTAAGTTTTCCTTGAAGTCCTCCTAAGCCCCCTAGAGGGAAGAGCTGAAGCATTCAGAGAAAGCAGGTATGGGCTGTGATGAGACACTCCCAGTGGTACAAAAGGTAACACCAACTTAAATGAAGTGAGAAGTGCCCAAGGAGGAGATCACAGGCAATCCCTCTTGTCTGGGATGCCTGGGAAGACTTGCTGGAGAAATTGGTGTTTTAGGGCAAGTCAGGTTTTTATAGGGAGAGAACTAAAGCTGTGTTTGCTACAATGCTCATGGAACCACGTGGTGATTCTGTCTCTGTCACATGGAGTCAGCCCCCTGGGGGAAGAGGGAATACAGTGTTCCGGGGAGTGGAGTAGCCCATCAAATATTCTTACCCTTTCATCTCTCAGAGATGAACTGCTTCCCTTAGGTCCACATGTTCAAAGTCATTCCAGAGTTTGAGGCCTCCTCCCATTGCTTCCCCTTGACCTATATGACACTGACCATGGCAAAATAATTACTGTGACCACTGCCCCAGATGACAGTCAGCTAAACTAGAGTCTTGCATCACACCCTCATAGGCTTCCACATGACAGTCAGTCACAGGGTAAGTCTGCTGGAGTTATAATTAAGCAAGCCAGCATTCCTTTCACCCCCTCACAGGTGGCTGGTAGGCCCGTCCTGCCCCTTGCAGGAGCTCCAGTGAGCACCCACAGCTTCCTTGGTAAACACTCTGGCTCTCACTGCTCACAGAAGTTTGTATAACTTCTTAAAAATCATCAAGGGCCTTGAGTTCCACATCCTGATCTTAGGCAGAGCTGTGACCTCTCCTGCTCTGCCCTCTTACAAAGTTCAAATGTCAGTTCCTCACCCAAGTGACCTGCTTCCTTGGGTGCAGAGGGATGCTCCTTAAGTTGCAGGGCCCATTATCAACCACTTTGTCCTTCTTTCAGTCCAGATGTGTCAACTATTTCATTTCTGCCCCTCCTCTAAAACAGTCCTCTGGAAGCATCTCTCAGCCCAGATTAGGTAAATGGAACGGAAAGGGCCACTTCTGCTTGCCCTTTCAGGATACAGATAGACATCAGGTAACCCGGGTCTCAGTAGTCATAACTGGAGAACTAATGCTCCACCAACACTCCATTTGTTTCAAGCACAGGTACCCAATGGCAATGACATGGGAAAAGAGTAACAGTATTCTTAATTTTCTTAGAACACCAAATGAGAGGCAAGAGAATATAATGGCCCAAACAAGAAAACAAGGCTGAATCTCTTGAGCGAGATGTACTGAGCACACTGTATTACTATGTGCAGTGAGCTGTGGCAGCTCTTGGTCAATGGGAAGAACTCCCAAGGGCTGCATGGGACGTGTCTTCTTGTGAAAGCCCTTCGGTGCCCTGATGACCAAGCCACTCCTCAGATCACAGACCATCACCTCCCAGCAGGTGAACCTGGCTAAGCCTGAACTTGGCAGGTGCACAACCCTGGATATGGCACCAAACCTCACTAAGCCTCAAATCTGCTCTGAGAAGCAGGAAAGCAGCACCTACTCCATAGGATCCTTGTGAGGATTAAGTGAGAAAACACCTCTAACATGCAGTCTGTCACGGTGGAAGAATAACACATGTTAATATGATAAAGTGTTTCAACTCAAGAGAGACAATGCTGCAAAGACCACCCTGAACGGCCTTTTTATAGCCAAACGAGCCATTCTTGCCCGACAGAAGGCTTGAGTGTTCCCTGAACCAAGGTTTCCCTTGAGGAGTAAGAAAGGTCAGCAGAGGATGTCAAAGAGAGAGCAGTCTCTAGACCTCGAGCAGAGCACCTGAATCACTAGGGCTCACAGCAAACGTGCAGATGCTGCCACTGACAGCATCAGGCATGGCAACAGATATTTATTCAGACTTTATGTTTGGGACCAAACATAAGTCAAAAGCTTCAGCCTGACCAAGTTTCAAGGCTGTCCACAGGACAGCTGCCTGCTGCCCCATCTCACAGTAAGGCCCATGGTCAGACCTGCTGGGCGCCAATTCCTCAAGTCAGTCACCTCCCATCTGTAACGCTGGCAAGGGAGCAAGCCTCCCTACGGGAAGAGAATAACTTCCAGGGAAGAAGCACAACCAATGAAGGAAATAAAGTTCTTGTGGTTAATGTTATAGGAAAACAGCACTAAAAGTATATATAATAACAATGTAAGAAACAAACCAACTCAAGAGGAAAATAACAGATGCAGTTTCCATTTTTCTGGATGACATAAAATGGATAGGTTTTTTTTCTTTTTTAAAGATTTCTTCCTTTTGAGAGAGAGGGAGAGAAACATCAATGTGTGGCTGCCTCTCACACGCCCCCAACCAGGGACCTCGCCCAGAACCCAGGCATGTGCCCTGACTGGGAACTGACCTGGTGACCCTTTGGTTTGTAGGCCAGCACTCAATACACTGAGTCACACCAGCCAGGGCTGGTTTTTCTTATTTAACTGTTCGATATTTCATTGTTTTATTTATACTCATTATTTTTAGAGAGAAGGGCAGGGAGGGATGAAGAAAGAGAGAAACATCAACGTATGGTTGCCCTTCACCTGCCTCCAGCTACGGACCTACCTGGAGACCTGGTTTACAACCTGGTTATGTGCCCTGGCTGGGAATCAAACCTGTGACCTTTGGGTTCACAGGCCGACACCTTATCCACTGAGCCACCAGCCAGGGCTCTATGTATATTTATACCCTTACTTTGTTTCAAAAGAATTTTATAGCAGCTCCATGTGAATTTTTCATTGATAAACATTACTTTTCAAAGCAGGACCTGGCTGTAGCCACAACTGTCTCCAGGAGAGACGACTCACCCCCCTTCACTCTCAGCATCTGTGAATGTGGCTCCCGAAGCAGCTGTGAAGTAGACGGAGCTGGAGCCAGTGGAGTCACTCCTCTCACGGGCGAACAGGAACTTGCGGCGCCGAGCCACTCTCTGGTTCTCTTCCATGTGGGATCTGAAAACCAGGGTGGCATTAAGCCTCTTCCAGCCTGTCTTTCCTCCCACCATAAAGCAGCCCCTTACCACTGCTGCTCATGAAAAGCCCAAGAACAGAGAAAATCCTGGGTCTCTACACTCAGGAGAACAATAAGGGCAGTTCCCTGGGCAGACCAGGGCAGACCAGGTTAGTCAGAACGAAGCATTTCAGCAGACCACGAGGGCCCAAAAGCAGCAAGGAACTCATGCAAGCTTCCCCACCAAGTAGGTGAGAAGCCATAAATCTGGCTTCCTCCTTACAGACAGACAGCAAAGGCCGGAACACAGCTCAGCTGAAAAGGCCTTAGGGACAGGGGACGAGGTAGGAGAAGAGGCTGCATTACTCACCGTAATTCCCCAACAATCTGCCCAGCAAGCCCCTGCAGGCTGCTCCTCAGATCCTCTACCTCCCGCCGCAGGGCTACCAGGCTGGTCAGCATGAAGTCCAGGCGGTCCAGCACCATCTCCTGCCCTTCTCGTGGAAGGCTGGGCAGCACTGAAGCATCTCCAGCCTCACCTGGAACTGCCCGCAACGGCCTCACTGAAGGAAGGAGAGCAGGAGACAGTGATGTCCATGGGACATAGTGAGAAAAAATCTTTTACCTAGAATCCAAAAACACTTGCTTCTCATTGGAGTTCAATTTACAAAGACCCTTGAGGCTCAGAAAGCTTATGTTCACAGCCAAGTCCTATTAGCAAGTACCAGCTACCTATCCAGAAAAAACACCAAGGTCCCAATCTGCAAACAAGAGCCCACAGTACTATGAACCTTCCACACCAGGGCCTTTGGCAGTATTGCACACAATGGCAGATGTAAAATGCTCGCCAGAGTGAGGTTCCCCAAACTCAGGACAGCTGCCATGCTAGAAGAAAAACCTTTATCTGACTACAGGCATCCTTTGGAGAGAGTGAGGGTTTGGTTCCAGACCACTGCAATAAATCAAGTATCACAATAGAGTGAGTTGTAATCTTTTGCTGTTGAAGGGTCTTGCCTTCAATTTGGGGGTGGGGGGGGGGAGTGCCTGTGAAGTGCAATAAAGCGAAGCACAATAAAACAAGGTGTGCCTGTATATAATCCCCAAATACCTGTCATTACCAACCATACAGCAAAACTAAAATTGAGCTCACTTAAATTCTGATCCTTCATGCCTTAAAGAATAGCAAAGAGCCCTGGCTGGGTAACTCATTTGGTTGGAGCATCATCCTGATACACCAAGGTTGTGAGTTTGATCCCCAGTCAGGACATATATAAGAAACAGTCAATGAATGTTTCTGTTTCTCTTTCTCTCTCTTATTCTTGCTCTCTAAAATCAATAGATTTTTTTTAATTGAAAAAAGAAGAGCTAATAAAATTCTGAGCTCCTCTGAAGAGCTTCTGCTATCCTCCCCAGATAGGTGCAAAAGGAAAAGGTACAGCTACTGAGAGAAAAGGTACACTGGAAAAAACCCATCAAAACCCACTGGAAAAACACCATTGCCAAGCACTGAAATGAGGGCTAGTTAAATTTCAAAGGTAAATGCCAGTAAACAGAGTGCTACCTAAGGTGATTTTACTGGAAAATATAAAAACAGGAAAGAAACCAGGGCAGCAGAACCCACAGTCCAGCAAGCATAATCTGTTAAATCTAGTAACAATCTAGGCCAGATCATAATACACAACCAGCAATGTTCAAGAATACAGAGCGAGGAAAAAAAAAAAAAGGATGCAGAGGAAGAAAGATCCCTGCGAACATGGCCACTTGTTCGCATCCTCAGCAGAAGGACTAATGCTAAGGAATGAAACAAACCAGGAGGAAATAAAGGAAGGACAAGCACACTGGCAACACTAGATTATTACCAGATTATAAAATGCGGACAAAGTTACAATTTTGTTTTTAATTTAATTGTAGTTGTATTACATCCATCCTCTTTTGACCAAAGTTACAATTTAAAATAATTCTCCGAAGACTTTTCTAAAACTAATTTTTCTGTACCACCTGACATTTGGTGATTAGAAAAAACTCATTTCCAATTAACATGGGGTGAGATAACCTGAAAACACCTGTTACACCGCCATGAGGGTTGAACTAGCCCTAGATGCTTTGCTCAAATGAATTTAACATGAAAGTTTTGCAAAACTGAAAGCACTACCCATTTCAGCTGTGGCTTGTTTCCAGCCCCATTCAGCTTCAATTGCAAGTAAGCACACTCCCAGTCCCAGGCTGTGTTAAGTCAGCGGGACTAGGTGATCAGATCCAATCCTGCCACTTACTTGCTGTGACAACCTTGGGAAGGCTACAATCTCTTTACATCTTAATTTCATCATAAGGATAAAAACATTTGGGACTAGATAGTCTCCAAGGTCCCTTCAAATTCTAATAAGTAATTTAATACGTAAAACTCAGGACTTTTCATTTCTACGACATTCTTTTTTTATTTTGCATACTTTACGACCCTTCCTCTACTTATTAAACACCGCACCCAATACTAAGCGAGTGTCTATATATATATATATATATATATACACACACACACACATACATACATACGTATGTGTGTTGTGTGTGTGTATATATATATATACATATGTATACAAAACACCACTGTGGCCAGAACTAAAATTGAAAGCTACACAGTCTTTACACAACATACTCTCCTGGGATTACAGGAGAAAGTAGAGAATGCTTTCCCTTTCAATAAGCTTTCCAAACAGGTACAAGAAACTCTCCGGCTCCCGCCTCCTTTGTCCTGTCCCACAGGCTCTGCTAAAGGTAAGCCTGGCCGGCTCCTACCCTGGCGTTCGGGCTCTGCAGTCTGCGTGAGGTCTAGTGAGTTGGGCAGGAGCTGGCTCTGCAGCTGGCTCTGAGCATGGCGCTGGGTCCGTTTCCACCGCTGGCTGTACAGGGCACACAGGAATCCAAGGCCCGCGGCGGTGCCCAACAGCAGTCCCAGCCCGGAGCGGGCGCCGCCCAAGGCCCCCAGTCTAGACATGATCAACCTGCAGCCCGCGGGAACCGCAGGGAACAAGGAGGCGTGGGGAGAGAGAGTCGTGAGATTGGTCCACCCACCCCCACGCCGAACCCCTGGGGAGATCTCCTTGCCCAGACCCTGAGCCCCCACCTGCCCTCACCCCCACCCGGACCCTCCCCCTGGGCTGGCGCAGAGCCGAACCACCGCACCTCTCGCCCAGCCGGGACCGCAGCCTCTTCAACACGCCCCCTTGCCCTGGTCCCGGGGTCAGGTTTCCGGGCTTCCAAACCTTCCCCTCCAGCCTCGCGACACTGCACACCACAAGCCGCAAACGCCCGGCCTCCCCGGAGCCCTTCGAACGTGCCGGGGCCTCGCAGGGAACAAACTCAGACCCTCACGGGGCCGCTCCGCACCATAGCAGCGGTTGCCACCGCCTCGCGCTGCCCGGCGGTGACGTCATCCAACGGCGCCCGCGCCCCGCGCGCCGCCCCGGAGGCGCGGCCATCGGCGCTGCGAGCCTCGCCTCCCGCCCGCGTTTCCACCTCGGCGTGTCCCGTTTCTTCCTGCTAGAATGACCGCTTTTCTACTCCCTCCCCACCTGTCCCTAACTGTCTGTAACTCCGTAACTCCCGACTTCATTTCGGCTTAATTTGTGTAGGCGTTTTTACGGAAAATACTAAACACTAGCGCCTTTCGCAGTTCACGTTAGAACAGATAAATGGCTGGTTATTGGTGGTTGACCGACCACAAGAGGTCCCTGAGTTCCTAGGAACAGCTTTTGTAAAACTTACTGTATTTTAAAAGTCATATCATAGATGCATACATCAGCGCTAAAAAGTAAATTTAAAAAGTGTTAAACCTTCTTAAAACTTACATTGTCTTTATTGCATTAACCAGGGACAGGGTTATAAACTTTTTCCATTTCCATAAAGTAAATGAAACTCATTCCTCTAACGTTGGGGTGAAGCTGAAACTGAAACTTAACTCGGATTGCTTATTGGTTCTTTTCCTGTCTGTGTTTTAAGCTGTGTTCGTCTGCTTTTCTGTGTTCACGGTGGCCCATAGATTCGTTTATAATTTTAATTTTACTAGTGATTTTATGTAACTCTGTGATTTTAGAAGCTAAAAATACAGGATATTATGAACTATGATTGTCAGCATTTCTTAAAAGTTAAAATTTAGTGACAATTAAAATAGGTAGATGAGGCCTCCAATTTCTTAAATCTTTGTCCGAGGATAAGTTTATTGATTTTAGAAAGAGGAAGGTGGGGGTAGAAATAAAGAATAATCAGTGTGAGAAACATCAATGGGTTGTCTCCCATTGGAACCCCAACTGGGGATTGAACCCACAACCCTCCCCAATTTTTAAATTAGATATTATATTAATTTACCTTTTTAAAAAATATATGCATTTTATTTATTAACTTTAGAGAGAAGGGCAGAGAGGGAGGAAGAAAGGGAGAGAAGCATCAATGTATGGTTGCCTTTCACCTGCCTCCAGCTACAGAGCTGGCTGGAGACCTGGCTTGCACCTGGGTCATGTGCCCTGACTGGGAATCCAAGCAGTGACCTTTGGGTTTGAAGGACAGTGCCCATCCACTGAGCCACCAGCCAGGGCTGATTTACCTTTTAATTGTGAGATAATTTTACATGAGTATATTTAATGTATACGTACTTTGTAAATAATTTAAAAACAGTGAGATAGCACCCCACAGCTTAAGGAATAGAACTTCACCAAAACTTGATATTCACCTTAAGGATTTATTTCAGTTAGTAGCTCTTGAAATACATTGGGGAATTAATTATAATTGTCTTGGTGGTAAGAAGAGTTTTAAAATTATATTTTATTAAGTATACTATTAGAGTTGTCCTGATTTTTCCCCTTTTGTACCCCCTCCACACAGCACTCCCCACTCCCTCAAGCATGTCCCCCCCCCCCATTCATTGTTCATGCCCATGGGTCAGGCATATAAATTCTTTGGCTACTCTAGTTCCTATACTGTACTTTACATCCCCATGGCTATCCTGTAACTACCTAGTTGTATTTCTTAATCCCCCACACCTCCCTCCCATCTGGCAACCATCAAAACACTCTTTATTCATTAGTCTATCTCTGTTCTTGTTTGCTTAGTTTGTTTTTTTAGATTCAATTGTTGATAGGTATGTTGTTGTTTTTGCCATTTTATTGTTCAAGTTTTTATCTTCCTTTTCTTAAATAACATTTCATATAATAATGGCTTGGTGATTATGAATTGGGAAGCTCTTTATCTGCCCTTTCATTCTAAATGATAGCTTTGCTGGGTAAAGTGATCTTGGCTATATAGGCCCCTACTTTTCATGATTTTTTTTTTTTTTTTAAGATTTTATTTCATTATTTTTAGAAAGGGTAAGGGAAAGAGGCAGAGAGGGAGAGAGACATCAATGTATGGTTGCTTTTCACCTGCCTCCAGCCACAGACCTGACTGGAGACCTGGTTTGCAACCTTGTATGTGCCCTGCCTGGGGAATCGAACCTGCGATCTTTGGGTTCGCAGGCCGGCGCCTTATCCACTGTGCTACCAGCCAGGCTGGCATGATTTTGAATATTTCTTGCCTGTAGTTTCTTTTGAGAAATCAGCTGACAGACTATGGAAATGCTCCTGTAGATAGCTAACTGCTTTTCTCTAGCTGCTTTTAAGATTCTGTCTTTATCTTTAACCTTTGGCATTTTATTAATTTTTTTGTTTTGTTTTAAGGTACAATTTAATTCTTAAAATAGTTAAATACATTCACAAGCAGTATTTCAAAAACAACCATGATTTTTTAAAATAATACCTTTGTCTAGTTTCTAATAAAGCACTGAGCATGTATTATTGAGAGTTTTTTAGGACAATTTTTTTCTTTTTAAAAATTTTATTTATTATCTTTAGAGCACAGGGAAGGGAGAGAGGCAGAGAGGGAGAGAGACATCAGTGTATGGTTGCCTTTCACCCGCCTTTAGCTACAGACCTGGCTGGAGACCTGACTTGCAACCTGGTTATGTGCCCTGGCTTGGAATCAAATCAGTGACCTTTGGATTTGCAGGCCTGCACCTATCCACTGTGCCACCAGCCAGGGCTGTAACCTTTGTCATTTTAATTATGTGTCTTAGAGTGAGTCTCTTTGCATTCATCTTGTTTGGGACTCTGTGCTTCCTAGCCTTGCATGTCTATTTCCTTTGCCAAATTAGGGAAATGTCTTTCATTATTTTGTCAAGTATATTTCCAATTTCTTGCTCTTCCTCTTCTCATTCTGGCATCCCTATGATGCTAAAGTTGGACCTCTTGAAGTTGTCCCAAAGGCTGCTTACATTTCCTCTTTTTTTTTAGATTCTTTTTTCTTCTTTTTTGTTCTGATTGCTTGGTTTTGTTCCTTATGTTTCAAATCATTGATGTGATTCTCCACTTCATCCACTCCACTGTTGTTTCAATTAGTGTATCCTTTGTTTCTGACTAGATCATTTTTACACTGTTGAGGTTTTCACTAAGTTCCTTGAGCCTGCTTATAACCGGTGTTTTGAACTTTGTGTCTGATAGATTGCTTATCTCCATTTTGTTTAGCTCTTTTTCTGGAGTTTTGATCTGTTCTTTTATTTGAGCCATGTTTCTTTGTTTCCTTGTATGGGCAGCCTCCTTGTGTTTGTTTCTATGTATTAGGCAGAGCTGCTTTGACTCCATGTCTTGGCACTGTGGCCTAATGTAATAGGTGTCTGTAGGGTCCAGTGACACAGCCTCCCCTATCACCCAAGCTAGGTACTTAAGGTGCACCCTTTGTGTGGGCTGAGTACACCCTCCTCTTGTAGTTGAGCCTTGGTTGCTGTTGGCAGATCAATGGGAGGGATTTACCCAGGCCAGTCAGATGCAAGGACTGGCTATGACCACTGACCACCAACCTCTGCCTCTGGGGAGGATCAGCTGTGCAGGGGCAGGGTGGTGGTGCTCTATATGGTCTGTAGCTGTCCATTGGGTGCACTGGCCTTGGGGTTTCCCCAGGTGGTACAGGCCAAGGCCAGCCCCCACCTGTGTTTTGCCTAGGGCCACCCTGCTCAAGCTATAAAGCCAAGCTGTGAATCTAGGCTGGTTGCTGCTATCGCTGGGCCTGGGGCTCACTAAGACCAGCTGTTGCTTATTTGATAGGATCTAGGAAGTTGTAAAGCCTGAGCCAAGATCAGTCATTCATATGGAAAAGCAATTTGAGTGGGCCTGTAAGTTGGGTAGGGCAGGGTCTCTGGGAATCTCCTGGGCAGGTTAATGTTAGCCAGGCTGATGGAGTCTTAGCTGTGGCATCAGCTTACGGCTACATGGAGGGAGGGTTTAGAAAAGGGACAATGGCCTCTGCTCACCTTAATGCCAGACACTTCAGTCTCTCCCTTTATGCCAGTGGTGCCTTTCAAACTGCTACCCTGGTGCTAAAGTTCAGAGGGAGTGAGTCTAAGTAGGTGAGTCTGTGTGTGTGTGGGCTCTTTAAGAGGAACTACTTGGGGGTCCAGCAGTTTCTTCCACTGACTCAATCCCCACTGGATTTTTCTGCCAGAGGTTGTGGGGATTTATCTTCCTGGCACTGGAACCCTGGCTGGGGGGCCTGGTGTGTGGCTGGGACTCCTTGCTTCTGAGATATTCTTGTCAAATTGTATTTACCACGTGTAGGTGAGAGACCAGAAAAGAAGAGTTTTTAAGTTTTTATTTTCTATTAAAGATATTGGTTAATAACATTATATAATTAACAGGTATACAAGATTATAATTCAACATCTGTGTACCCCATTATGTTCTCCCCACCAAAGTCTAGTTTTGTTCTATTACCATCCATATATCTGACCCCCTTAACCCACTTCGCCCCTCCCCATTCTCTTTCCACTCTGGTCACCCCATTCTGTTGTATTTTTTGACAAGTTTGGTTTGGTTTGGTTAGTCTGTTACTTTTTGTTCACATATGAGTGAAATTATAGGTATTTGTCCTTTTCCTTTTGACTTGTTTCACTTAGCATAATATTAAGATCCATCCTTATTGTCACAAATGGCAATATTTCATCTCCTATTTATTTATTTAAAGATTTTATTCATTATTTTTAGAGAGAAGGGCAGGGAGGGAGGAAGAGAGGGAAAGAAACATCAATGTCTGGTTGCCTTTCACCTGCCTCCAGCCACGGACCTGGCTGGGGACCTGGCTTGCAACCTATTTATGTGCCCTGGCTGGGGACCTGGTTTGCAACCTATTTATGTGCCCTGGCTGGGGAATTGAACCCTCAACCTTTGGGTTTGCAGGCTGCTGCCTTATCCACTATGCCACCAGCCAGGGTGTCTTTTTTATTTAAAGATTAATATTTATTTATTTTTAGAGAGGGGAGAAAGGAGAAGGAAAGAAAGAAACATTCATTGGTTGCCTCTCATATGCCCTTACCTGACAACCCCACCTACAGCCCAGGCATGTGCCCTGACTGGGAATTGAACTAGCAACCTTTTGATTCACAGACCAATGCTCAGTCCACTGAGCCAGGGTAGTATTTCATCTTTTTGTGGCTGAGTAGTATTCCATTACATACATATCCCACATCTTCTTTACCCATTCACCCCTCAATGGACACTTAGGATGTTTTGCATGTCCTATCCACTGTAAATAATGTTGCAATGTGCAAAAAAATAATATAAATGGAGCCACTTTATTATTTTAGTTTAATCCTCACCTAAGGATATGACTGGTATTACAGAGAGACGGAGAGAGAGAGAGATCTGTGTGGTTGCTTCTCACAGGTGCCCTAAGAACCTGCAACTTTTTGGTGTATGTCCAGGGATGACACTTCAACCAGTTGCACCACCCAGCCAGAGCTGTAAATGGAGCCTGGGCTGCTGTTCCAGGGGCACACCTTAAGCTTCTAACCTTGCGAATGTTAACAGGGCAAATTAACCTTTGGACTGGGCCTCAAGCAACATTGCAAGTCCTAAAGAACTTTTTGCAAAGATAACAAGAAAGCAAACAGTCTGCTTACTGGGTTGAGTATGAACTGAAAATTAACAACATTGTTTAGAATTAGAGTCACTCAGTTAGCTTATCTGCACCAATAGCAATGCCTTCTTTTTAGCCCTGGCCAGTGTGACTCAGTTGATTGGCGTGTCAGCTTATATACCAAAAGGTTGCAGGTTTGGTTCCCAGTCAGGGTGCATGCCTAGATTATGGGTTTGGTCCCCATCGGGGTGTGCAGAGAGGTAATCAACCGATGTTTCTCTCTCCCTCCCTTCCCCTCTCTCTAAAGCCAATAAGCATGTCCTGGATGAGGATTCAAGAAGAGAAAGAGAGAGAGGAGAAAAAGATATGCCTTTCTTCTATGGATATCATTGTTCCCCTTCCCTTTCTCACCGATACCTCTTGCCTTTGCCTCCTCCCAGTCAGAACATTAACTGGGCTTCTTCCTGAATCAATGCTTCCCCAATAGCTATTCTTTTTGATTTCAATAAATGCTTTTTGCCTCTCACTTTGGCCTTTTATTTTTAGGTTAAGTGTTTTCATATTATAAGAGTACTTTTATTGCCCTGGCTGGTGGCACAGTGGACAAGGCGCCAGCCTGGGAACCCAAAGGTCGCAGGTTTGATTCCCCAGCCAGGGCACATAACGAGGTTGCAAACCAGGTCTCCAGCCAGGTCTGTGGCTGGAGGCAGGTGAAAAGCAACCATACATTGGGGAGGGGGACAGAGGGGAGCAAAAAGGGGATGGATGTAATACAACAACATAAAATTAAAAAAAAAAAAAAAAAGCAACCATACATTGATGTCTCTCTCCCTCTCTCCCTTCCCCCCTTTCTAAAAATAATGAAATAAAATCTTATTTAAAAAAAAAGAGTACTTTTAATATCCTTTTCCCTTATTTTTTCTCATTTTTTAAATGAACTAGGCATGTGTAAATTTTTCTTCTGTGATAAGAGAAGTATTGACTCAATTTTGGAGGGAATAAAATTTCATTTCCTTTGCTATAATTAATCTTTTTATCTTTGCTTCTGAAGCTCTGTTATCTCCATTACACTTGGTCCCATAACTATTTGCTTTCTAGTCTGTCAACCTCACTGGATTGCTCACTGTTCTAGGACAGGGTTCATGCCTGATTCATTTGCACGTCCTCCGTGCCTAACACCACTCTAATGTAGAAGCCGTCCATAAAAGCTAAATGGGGGAAAGAAAGAAGAAATGACTAATATCCAGGCCCTGCCACTTGGATGATGCTTTCATGATGAAAGCTGAGTTGTGGAAAAACCGTTTCTCCTCTGTTTCCAGGGGAGGAAGATCTACCTGATAAATAGACGACAGCAAGAGGCAAGGCCAAACGGGCAGACCCAGTAAGGGAATTCATTTCCCCTGAATATTAAAGATGTTATCTGACAGGCATGAGGCTGCCAGGGCAATCGGCACAGGGAGGGTGATTCTGGATGAAGCCCTCTATCTTACGTTGCATCTGCAGACCAGTTTTGCAAATGTAATAAAGCCTTGGCAGCCTGAGATACCAGTGCCCTTTGTCACCTCCCCACCTCTCTACATCCCAGCCTGAGAGAGGAGAGCAAAGCAGACAGACCCTAAACTCCTGTTCTGCTCTCTGCCCAGAACATGATACCCTCATCTACCTGGCTCTTCCAAGAGAGGTGACAGTCAAATGCCTTGGGACAGAAATTTTCAATCAGTGTGCCAGAAGAATTTTTAATACATGCAATACCTGATTACTCAGTCAGAGGCACTGACCTCTTTTCCCTTAGATTGCCAAATTAAAAATGACAAAAGGTCTGAATAAAAGAAAGTGAAGAAGTTAGCCAAAGGGCATATACAGTATGGGTAGCCCATGGACACAGACAACAATGTGGTGAAGGCCAAGGGAAGGGGGTTCAGGGGCTGCATGGAGGTGGGCAAAGAGGGGAAGAATGGGGACATCTGTAATAGTGTCAACAATAACTAATAGTAATAATAAAAATTTAAAATGACAATGGCCAATACAACAATAGCCACCTGGTGTGAATGAATCAAAATTACACCTATTTTCAGGTTGCAAGCCAGGTCCATGGCTGGAGGCAGGTGAAAGGCAACCACACGTTGGTGTCTCTCTCCCTCCCTTCCCCTTGCTCTGGAAATAATAAATAAAATCTTTTTTTTTAATTACACTTATTTTTTGTTTTTTGGTGTTCTGCAGAATTTTAGTAATTAGTTTATATGTGCCATGAGAAGAAAAATGTTGAAAATTGCTGCCTTGAGATGGTGGCCTTACCCCTGTGTCTAAACTCTAGGGCAGCAATTTTCAACCTTTTTCATTTCATGATACACATAAAGTAAATATTAAAATTCTGCAGCACACCAAAAAACATTTTTTGCCATTCTGGCAAATAAAAGGCATAATTTTGATTGATTTCCCAAGAAAAAACAATACCAGTAGTAATTACCCTACCCTTTTTTGCTCCAAAGTAGGTTTTTAAAATATGAGATGACTATACTTGTGTATAAAAATTTCCAGTAGCAGAAACAGCCTAAGTGCCCATCAGTGGATGATTGGATCAAAAAACTTTGGTACATTTACACAATGGAATTCTATATAGCAGAAAGAAAGAAGGAACTTGTACCCTTTGCAACAACATGGATGGAACTGGAGAGTATTATGCTTAGTGAAATGAGCCAGTCAGTGAAGGGCAAATATCA
This sequence comes from Noctilio leporinus, assembly GCA_004026585.1. NCBI lineage: Eukaryota > Metazoa > Chordata > Mammalia > Chiroptera > Noctilionidae > Noctilio > Noctilio leporinus. The sequence goes on from PVIW01002054.1 coordinate 104,088, forward strand.
TATGATCTCACCCATTACGGGACAATAATGAGCAAAACTAACAACAAGCAAAACAGAACCAAGTATATGAATACAAGGAATAGGCCTTCAGTGGTCAGGGGGAATGGGGTTATGGGGAGGGGGGAGGCAGAGGCAAGAAAGGGGAGCAGCTTAGACAAGAACCTAGTATAAAGGAACCATGGACATGGACAACAGGTGGGATTGACTTTGGGGGCAATGGGTGGGTGGGGAGGGGGACAGAGGGGAGCAAAAAGGGGATGGATGTAATACAACAATAAAATTTTTTAAAAAAATTTCCAGTAGCAATAATTAACCAACAGGTATAACTTTCTGTGATGTGACCAATAATATGCAACTCTATTATATAACCTATATATTTATGGCCAAGATAGGACATTGACACCCTATGGCTATTGTGTTGGCTGTTGTCATTTTTAAAAATTTGACAATCTAAGGGAAAAGAGGTCAGTTCTCCTGACTAAATAGTTAGGTATTGCATGTTTTAAAAATTCTTGGGGCACACTAGTTGACAATCACTGCTCCAAGGAACTTAACACTTTAAAAAATTGTTCTTATTTTAAAATTGTTCTTATAAATTATTTAATGGCTACAAAAGAGTGTTTAGAATACAGGTCTTTCCCTATCCCATCCCTTTCCCTGCACTCCAAGATAACCTCTATCCTGAATTTACACTTACCATTTCCTTACTTTTCTTTGTAATTTGACCACCTCTGGTTTGTCTGTTTGTTTATTTGAGGTGGGTGAGGGAGGGAGAGAGAGAAACATCATACAAGAGAGAGACATTAGCTCTCAACCACTCCCTGACTGGGGACCAAACCTGCAACCCAGACATGTTCCCTGACTAGGAGTCAAACTGGTGACCTTTTGCTTTGCGGGCCAATGCCCATCCAACTAAGCCACACTGGCCAGGGCTGACCACCTCTGTTTTTAATTTCTAAGCTGTATATAGCTTAGTTTTGCAAGTTTGTGAGCTTTACGTACATACAATTGTTTTATATTTTCCCAAGACTTGCTTTTTCACTGACCATTTTTATTGCTATACAGTTCCCATCTTATGAATTGAAGGCTTGTAAGAACTTTAATATCATAACTGGTGGCCCAACATTTGGATTTCTGCAGTTTCAACTTTGAGGCTGCTTCCAGAGCATAATTTTACTCCTTGAACTTGGAAACTGCCTGCTGAATGAACATTCCCTCTGTGCTGTTTGATTTCTATTGATAACCCAAAAGCATTTGTTCTACAACTCCAACTAGAACATTAACAAATGTTTGATCCTCTGTTATCCATTGTTCTTGTATCATAACCCCACTTGCTGAGCACTGAGACAGCCATAGTTGAAGCTTCCAGATACCCCTACCAATTGGCAAAAGAATGGTGCAAGTTTGCGGTCTTGTTTCCCCTAACAACCCACCTCTTTGATGATAAACAGCTAGCAAGTTGTATCCTTTTAAAACTCTGTTCTGCCCCTATACCTCGGAGCAAGTTTTCGGTTCACACTGAGAACTATGCTGTCTGATTTGCAAATCACCTATGAATAAAAACATGAATAAAATTCTCTTTTAGTGTCTTCTGGAACAGAATCAACCAAAAACTCACTCCACTATTGATGCACATAGAACTGTTTTTAGTATTTTGCTAATTACAAAGGGTGCTGTTATAAATTATTACTATTATTTTTAGAGAGGGGGGAAGGGAAGAAGAGAGGGAGAGAAATAGGATGTGAGAGAAAACAGCCATCAGCCCTGACTGGGAATCAAACGGGCAACCTAACTTTGCCAAAGGACACCCCACCAACTGAGCCGCACCAGTCAGGGTGCTGTTATGAATATTCTTGTACCCAGTGAGTTTTCCTGAGGTTTATGTAGGGGAGGATGGGCTGGGTCATAGGGAATGCATACGTTCAGCTTCACCAGATACTGCCAAATTGCTTTCCAAGGTGCAGAATAATTGTGTCAACCATAATTTGCAATCCCAACAGTAAGCAGTGTTTCAATTGTTAAATATCTTCACCATTTATCTTCAATACTTGTTTACTTTTTTCTTTTCTTTTTGCAAATCATTAAAACAGTATCTCATTGTGGTTTAAAATGTAGCTTAATTTGCATTTATGAGATTTCTAATGCTCTTGAACATCATGCTCTGTTCATTGGACATTTTCATTCCCTCTTTTGAAACGTACCTATTCTAGTCATTTGCCCATGTTTTTTCTATTGACTCATCTTATTTTCATAATTTATAGTTCTTTATATGTCCTTTATATGACAAAGTTGTGAAACTGTCAGTTTCACAAACCATTTGTTAATCATGAATGTGTCTATTTCCTATCTTTCTAGCTAAATTGTTAACCTGGGGGGGGGGGGAATATACAGAAAATAAATTAGACCAATAAAAATCCTGTAGAACTACAACTTCCTCTTTCCCTTACAGCTCTCTTCATATCTGTCAAAGTGCTGGAGATGAAGCATAATCACTAAACGCCCTTCAAGGAAGTCAAGATTTTTCAATTACTGGGCTGGAAGGTCATAGACAGTTTTCATTTTGTTTTGTTTTTCAAAGAACCAATGACGCCCTGGCCGGGTGGCTCAGTTGACTGAAACGACATCCTGTACCGGTCAGGGCACATACCTAGGTTTCAAGTTTGAGTCCAGCTCTGGGATGCACAGGAGGCAACCTACCGATGTGTATCGATGTTTCTCTCTCTCCTTTCCTCCCTTCCTCTCTCTCTCTCTAAAATCAGTAAAAACATATCATGGGGGAGGGTTTTAAAAAAACAAAAAAGAACCAATCACAGTAAGACAAGGAATGTTGAGCTGTCAGATTTTGCTACATCCAGGTAAGAGTATGGATGCCCGGAGGTGAACTCTGCCCTCTCTTGGGCGACTGGCGCGGGAGGAGTTGTTTATTTGGCCTCAGGTGTTGCCTTGTGATCTCCGCTTGCGCCACTTCTCTCCAGCTTCACTGAAAACTCTCAGAACTGAGGGCCAAATTCTGTTGGTTCAAGTCCCTCCAGGCGTGGCACCCAGTCAGGCGCTCAGTTCCTTTACACGGTTGCCTATTAGCACCCCAGAAATTCAAGGTCCAGCTGCTGGGCTAGGAATCAGGGAGCTGGGAATGCGCAGCGCACCACATGTGGTATTTTAGTTGTGACTACAAGCCTCCTACCCCTGTCTGTACTCCGCTGTAGAAGTCTCTGGAAAAACGTGTCTTGGGAATGGGAAATGATACCCACTCAGACGTTTAGAGGCTCCTTGGGTGACGTGGGCTGGAGCTTGGAAGGCTTCAGCGGGGTCTCCGTTTGCTCCCTTCTCTGCTTCACTAGGACAGGGAGGGGGTGGGGAGGAGACCAACAGGACTTCAGAACCTATTACTTAAAGTGTTGCAGTGAGGAAGCAAAGTCAACACACGCACTTGGTGCCATGGCACGCAGTAGGGAGTCTAGCGGGTCACCCTGGCCTCCAGGCCACTAGTGCCCGGAGCAGCCCCCCACAACATGCGCCCTCCCTGTGCGCTGTCCCTGGGCAGGGGCGGGCCCTGAATCACCATGTGCCCGGCTCGTCACGGGTACTCGCTCCTTATTGGACGCTGCTTCAGTCAATGGCAGGGCGCACCGGGATAGGCATCGTCAGAGGCCAGAACCTGAGTAACGGGAAGTGGGGTGGCAGGTTGCAGTCCAGAAGCCCAAGGGGCTGGCACCAGAGTCAAGCCTAAAGCCCACGTTGGGAGCCTAGCCAGGACGCGCGCACCATGCCCTACATGCTCATCAGCACCCAGATCCGCATGGTGAGTAGCCCCGTCCGGCCGGTGGAGTTGGGGCCCTTTGGGGGCTGCGGCCGCACCTTGGCACCTCCCTTCCAGGCAGCCTGTGGGTGCTGGGCCAGGACGCAGTCCGGGACACGCCTCCATCCTCCCCCACCCCTCCCCCGGCCGAAGGGAGGGAGGCTGGAGTTCGGACTCCACCGGAATTCTGGGACTCACAACTGGCCAACTTGGCGCCTTCAGGGCTGCGAAGGCCAGGCGCATGGGTCCCCGCGACCCAGGGCGCTCTGGGCACTAGTGGCTGCTGTCCTACTTGTCTGTGGGACACCCTTACTTCACACGTGCAACAGCCACTGCCTTACACAGCGCCACTCTGCAGGGGGGGAAAGTGCAATAACATGAGGGAAAGAGATTTGAAAAAGAAAAGGACCTACTAAGACGCTAATACATGTATGCCAAGTACCCAGCCCAGCCATAGCCCCTAGTTGCACCCTTCAGCATGTCCAGGAAGAGCTGTCCCTGAGGCTTTAGAAGAAAAGACTTTCCTGCATATGAAAAAAGAAAGGGGAGATCATTGCCCATGAGGTTAGAGGTGGGGAGAACAATGTTCAGAAGTCAAAAGTAGCTCTTCTTTCTCTGGGCAGTTTCCTGGTCTAAGAAGGTGCTGGTGGTCCCAAGGGTCCCCATTTAGTTTCAGTGATATGACTTGGTTTCCCCGCTGGGCAGCAAGTTGCTCCTCTGCCCCTTTTCACTCCCAGTGCTTGAGTGACCCATCGAGGGTAAGCAACCTCCTGGGGGTGAAGGAAAGGGCAGACTCACCCCTGAGAGTAGAGATCGTGGCAGTGCCCTAGGGCAGTGGTTGGAGAACCAGTCACCAGAGAAGTTGTTAAAATGTGGACTCCCAGGCCCCTTCCCAGGCCTCCCAAAACACTGTCAGCCTGGGGTGTGGGAATGCAGTGGCCCTCAGGTGGTTTACCATAGAACGTACCAATTTTACATTTCAATGTGTTTCTTGTTTTGTTTTTAGTACATTTGGAGTTTTGCAACCATCATCCTAATGAGTTTTGGAACATCCCCATCACCTTAGCAGTCACTATCCGCATCACCCCCACCCCAGGCCCCCAGCCCCAGGAACCACTGATCAATCTCCTTTCTGTCATAATATGTGGTCTTGTGTCTGGCATCTTTCACTTACATAAGGTTTTCATGGTTCATCTGCATTTCAGTATGTATCATCAGTACTCATTCCTTTTCATCACTAAGATTCCATCACATGGCTATACCACATTTCATTTATCCACTCAGCGGGTGAAAAACATTTACGTTGTTTTCACTTTTTGGTAATTATGAATAATGCTGTTACAAACATTATTGTATTAATTTTTGTGTGGACAGGCCTTCATTTCTCTGCTCTCCAGCTGGTTCTGCTACATACCAAACGGGTGGTGGGCAGCGCTGGGCACGGAGGTGCCAGGGCAGGCACTGCCCCGCTCAGCCTGGAGGGGCTAGAAAAACCTCACATAGCTTGGCTAGGCCATTGGCGGGCCTCACCCTTTGCCAGCTTGTTCTCAGCCCTCAAGGTCCTTCACCAACCCCTCCAGCCCTTACTTGGAGCTGGCTCAGCACCAGCGGGCAGGGGAGGAAGGAGAGGCAAGACCTTCCACCCCCACCTGGCGGCCAGCCAAGCATCCACTGTGGCTTACCTTGCAGGAGGTGGGCCCCACCTTGGTAGGCGATGAGCACTCGGATCCAGAGCTGATGCAGCATCTGGGGGCCTCAAAAAGAGGCGTCCTGGGAAACAACTTGTAAGTAGTGGCATTCCTAGTATCTTTTCACTGTCCCCTAGATCTGTCCCTGTCCCCTTCATATACCACCCAGATCGGGGCAATGCCACTACCCAACCGTACAGCTCCTCTGCCTGCCTCCTGGGGCTCTGTGCTCTTATAGGGCCGGGTTTGTCTGCAGCCTCACTGCCCCTCAGGCTTGCTCTGAAGGCTTTCCCGCTGGCCCTCCCTTCACAAGAGCGCTCAAGGACAAAGTTAAGCCTCAGAACACAGTCCCAGGACAGAGTCCAGTTCCCTGGAGATGGTACAACGTAACTGGACCATTCCTAGCCATACCCCCTTCCAAGCTGGACGTTATCAAGGCCAAGATATACACAGAGCAAGTTTTCTGTCTCGAAGAGCTGGCTGAAGAGCCCTAGAAACGGAGCAGGGAGCCTGGGGACTCGGCCACTTCCCCTGGCGTTCTCACCAGTCCCTAGCCTGAAGAGCAAGGGCTGCTTCCCTTTCTGCCCCTCCCCTACTCATACCCTACAGGGAGGGGGAACCCTGCCTCCACAGACTGCAACTCCTTAGATGGGTCCCCAGCGTGAGCCCCAGTTCAAAGGTGGAGGCAAACAGGAGGCGAGCTGGTGCCAGCCTCTTGGGTCAGGGTTGGAGGGCTGAAGCCAACCCCATCCTTTCACCATGAGGCATTTGTCTGGAGATGCCCAGCGTGGGGCTTGAGCCCTTCATTTACTTGATGGCTCTTTGGAATCAGTTCACCCCGAAAGAAGAAAAAGCTAGCATTCTGTGCCAGGGAGAGGCAGCCAGAGCCAGGAACTATTAGGGCCAACCTGTTGTCCCAGGACTGCAGGACAACCTGGGCAGCAGGAAGGGCCAGAGGCCTGGGTGCCGACCATGGGGAGAGCAGCCAGTTCCTCCTGGACAGAGCCGCAGGCTAGGCACATGGGGCTGTCATCAGACTAACACAGGTTTTACTGTCTTATGACATTGGGAAAGCTACTTAAGCCTCCTAAATTTTCTCACTTATAAAATGAGAACAATAAACATGCTTCCTTGAGGGGAATAAATGAGACAATGCACAAAAAGTAACTAGCAGGGGAATTGGGCAGGGGACCTGCGCTTACCTGGAAGACACTGGCAAATAACGAGTCACTGTTACGTGCATCCCTGACCAGGCGTGGTCTCCAGCAGACGTTAACTGTGATCTTACTAATGTCTGCTGATTGGGTGGAGCTTGCACCGTGTACCCTCTCATACTGCCCCCTTTCCTTCCTTTCAGTTATGAATACTACGTCAACGACCCACCCCGGATAGTCCTGGATAAGCTGGAACGCATGGGCTTCCGTGTGCTGAGCATGACAGGTGTGGGCCAGACGCTGGTGTGGTGCCTGCACAAGGAGTTACCCTCACACTGAGGAACGCACAAGGCACCCCTTCTTTGGTTGCCATGGACCCCAATCCCAACTCCCACCTCACCCCACCCTTCTCTTCCCAAATCCTGTTTTCCTGGCCCCAGTGTCACTGGGCAAGTGAATGGCCTCCTTTGAAACTGGCCTCAGCATGATGCTCCCAGCTGCCCCTCCACCTTCCAGCCTGGAGGAGTCTGTCCACGGGCAGGCTGAGCGGCTGGCAAGAGCCAGGCTGTCCTTGGCCAGGAGCGATGGCCCCAGGACTGTGTAGCTAGTCCCAGCCAATAAAGGGCCATGATGAGCCACTGACCCTAAGCTCTGCACGCGCAGCGCCTCACCCAGTGGGGTGCCTTCGTGAGGGTCTGTCCCCTGTTGGGGAAGGAGAGCCAACCTGGGCAGAGCCTCTGAGGCGGCGCCCAGCAACCAGGGCCGCACTTGGACAGGCTAGCACCCTACACCTAGGTACACAATAGAGGCAAACTTTAAAAAAAAAAAAAAAGTTTATTAGTGAGGTTTAAGAAAAAGGCTGTTGGGTGGCAGGACCGGAGCTATGTGGGCTGCCCCACCTTGTCCTCCTGCTGCATTTGGGCAATCAGCTGCTGCCGTTCTGCTGCTTGGCGCATGCGCATCATGACGAGGCTTTCATAGTCCCTCTCGGACACCACTGAGCCCTGGGAACAGAGGAGGGACAGGAAGGGATCAAGGCACAGCCCCACAGGCTCCACACTCGGAACACAAGGCCTCCGCAGAGCTAGTTTGGAGTCAAGGAAAAACGATGCCCAGGAAGGGAAGGAGCCTGGAGCCGCCTGCAATCTGTTTCTTCTAAGCAAGCAGACCTTTGGCCTCTGGGCCAGTTTCTCAACCCATCTCCATCACCCCCACCTTCCCTTTCAGGCCCTTCACATCCTCAGCCAGCTCTGGTTCATCTTTCCCAGGTGACTCGCTTCCTCCTGCTCCAGCCAGGCCCACATCCCCCGTCATTTCCTCTCAGCCCTCTATCCCACAGCTCTGCTTCACAGGTTCCCGGTGAAGGGACATGGTCAGAGGTTTAGAAACCCACTCCGACCTGCCAGGCAGAGAGGTGAGAGCACCAGCTGCCCATCTTCCCTGTGCTCTGGCTCCTGCTGAGGATGCAGGAGAAAGAAGCCCTACCCATTTCAACCAGCCCCACCCTAAGAGAGAGGAACAAGCATAAGACTGGCTTGCCTCCTAAAACTACACCCCAGGGTTCCTGGAGGGACTGTAGCTTTTTCTTTCATGAGCTTGCCAGCAGAGTGTGGGGGATTACAGACTGCTTGCTACATTTTAATAATCAAAAGGACAATAAACAACCACCGCAATGGGCCCAGGCCTAGGGGTGGAGAGGCGGCTCTACAGGGCCAGAGCCATGTTGCCAGCCCCACGCCCTGATAAGGTCTGCAGTGGGAATGAAGTCACTTCCTCCCTTGCCACAGCTGGAGCTGTGGGAAGCGGGAAGCCCACCTGAGTCAGCACAGAGGTGAGCCAGACCCGGGTGCTGCACAGCAGGCAAAGGTGTGGAGTCCTGTTCTGTGCACTCTTTATGGAGTCAGTCAGGAGGAAATAGTGGTCAGTGACCCAGGGAATACGGGAGTGGGAGGGCTAAGTTACCAGGCTCAGCCGACTGATTTGGAGGAGGGGGTGTACAGAACCAGGAAGTGCTATTCGGCCCAGATCCCCCTGCTCCTTCCAACTGCCCCACCCCTCTCCCCTCTCCTGGGCCGCAGAACTCCGAGGAGAGTTGCCTGAGATAGAAGCTTGGCCGGGAAAACTGCTGTCGATTCAAGGCAGTCCCTGTGGCTCAGCTCCCTCCGCAGCCCATGAAGGATTGGAGCGTGGGGTAGGAGGCAGCCGGACCCTGCCCCTCAGCTGCTCTCTCCTGCCCTGAGCCCATCTGGTAAATTGAGGAAGGATGAGGAAACTGAGCAGCTGGATTGAGTGTCAGGCCAAAGGGAGGGCAATTCTTCCCTCCCCAAGCAAATACTGCCCTACTGAGAAAACTCAGTCACCCTGGCATGCCCTGGGCCCAGCCCTGGAAGGAGCCAGCCCTTTATTGGCATGGGGCTGCGCCCTGTTAACACACCCTCTGCCTCCCTCCCCCTGCATCTGTGGGCTCTGCTAATGAAGGCCTGTCACCAGGCCCCAGGGCTGAGTCACCCACACCAGCAACAGGTCTCTTCCTTCCCTAACAATTGTTCCACACGCCTGCCTTTCAATTAACCGCCACCCTGCCTGAGCTCCTCCCTCCCAGACACACGAGGGGGCTGGGGGGCCAGGCCCACCTGCAAGGGCCCCAGGTGGGGGGGCAAATGGAGTCGTGTGGCAATACACAAAGCAGGGCTGCCCCAGAGGAACCTTAAGCTCCCAGGGGCCCTGGGTGTTGGCCATGGCTGTTCCAACCCCAGCATGCGGATGCTGCAATTGCCTCGAAGCATGAAACCCCAGCTTCCCACCTGACTGAGTCAGCTGAGAACAACACACCTCCACGCCACACACCAGCACAACCAGCCAGGCACTCGTCAGAGTCAGGGAGCCGTGGCAGAGGCAGTGGCCCGGAGAGGGAAGGAGCACGAGCCACTTCCCCCTGCCTGAGAAGATCCACCTCTGACACCCCTGGAGCTGCTCTCTCTCCAGCTCCAGTAAGCGCTGCTTCTTCCTCTTCAGGTTTTTCCCCTCGGCTCTATCGGTAAACCAGGCCACTCCTGTCCCTCTGGGAAACTCTGGATACCAAGGACTCACAGCACTCTGCTCTCCTCTTCCGGGGACCTCATCTCACCACCTGGATGCTGGCTGTGCTGAGCAGAAAGCTGGAGGCCTCTGCTGGAACCTACGTGGACTGTCTCCCACTTCTCGTCATTCACTGCTCCGGCAGGAACCACATGGTCCCTAGCCTCTCTTGAACTGGGCTTCTAAGGTCTGTTGGCAACCTGGATCCCATGGAGACCTGGCGGAAAGGTTCCTTCCGCAACACCTCCTTCTTCAAGCGGCTGAGCCTGGGGCGGCCTCGGAGACGCCTCCGGAGACAGGGCAGTGTGCTGAGCCAGGCCAGCATGGCTGGTGGGGACCATGAGGAGTACAGCAACAGAGAGGTTGTCCGGGAGCTCCGAGGGAGGCCGGATGGCCGGCGCCTGCCATTGTGGGGGGACGAGCAGCCCCGGGCCACGCTTCTGGCCCCACCCAAGCCCCCGCGCCTCTACCGAGAGAGCTCCAGCTGCCCCAACATCCTGGAGCCTTCACCTGCCTACACTGCTGCCTATTCTGCTACCCTGCCCTCAGCACTCTCCCTGGCCGGCCCCCTCCATGAATACTCCGAGGAGGACCTTTTGGATACTCCCCCACTCCAGAGGACACCTGCTCCGGACCTTAACGACCCCTTCTTCTCCTTCAAAGTGGACTTGGGGATTTCACTCCTTGAAGAAGTTCTACAGATACTGAGGGAGCAATTTCCCAGTGAGCCCAGCTTCTGAATGGGGAGAGTGGGCAGAGAGGTGGTGACTTGAAGAACTGAGAGCCTGGGGACCCAGGAAAGGAAGGTACAGTCATGGATTAAGAAAAAGACAGGAATAGGAATCCAGGGCCCTGCCTACCCTCTTGAGTCCTCAACAGTCTTCCAGGTCACCCCAGAGTGGAGGGACAGAGGCACAGGGAGGCAAGCTGGAAATGTGTAAGCCCTGAAGGCAGCTGGCTGAGCTGGGAAAGGGAGGCTATGCCTGCAAGTCCAGGGGCCAAGCAGAGGCCAGCAGAGGGGGTGGGTGGAACAAGGGGCAAGTCAGAGAGTGAAGGACCACAGACTGGACAAATCAGACAGGTGATCCCTTGCCCCAGCTGCCTCTGAAGCTACTATCAACAGAGGGAGGTGACAAGACAGGCCTAGGCAAAAGTGGTCCAAGTCAGGCTTAGGAGGGAAGTGGGGAGATCTGAAGGGAGAGGGAAGAGATAGGCTTGACTTTGTCTAATATGGTAGCCATGGGCTTCATGTGGCTGTCAACATTTAAATAATTAAAACTAAGTAAAATAAAAAACTTAGTTCCCCAGCTGCACTAGCTACATTTCAAATGCTCAGTAGCCACACCTGACTACTACCTGACTAACGGCTACCACCTTGGACAGTGGAGGGTGAACTTGAACATCACTGGAAGGAGCTGTATTGGATGGTGCTGGCCTGGAGCATGGCCTGCAGCCAGCAGAGGCTTGGTCAGGGAAGCTGAAAGCACAGAGGCCTGCAACGGAAGGGAGGGGCTGGCAGAGTAGGAAGAGTGAGGCATGTATAAACAGACTATAACTTAAGAAAAAAGCCACACAAATCCTTAGCAGGGAAGGGGGCCCAAGAGACTCAAGCTGCTGACACAAGCCCTGGTGTGTCCCTGGTGGCTGAGGAGGGTGGCTCCAGGGAATGCCAGCTGAGGGCACAGACACATAGGGCTGCTCTCGGGGTTCCCATAATTATCACTGATGGGAGACCTTGGGAAACGCACCAAGAACAGCAGCAGATTTCCCTCCATCCTGCCCACCCCCCGATGAGAACATAGGACTGGAAACAACATTAATAGCAGATACCAGAAAGAGGCACAGTTGGTCTCCAGAACCCTCCACCAGGACTGCAGAACTCTGCCTTGCCTAATCCCTCTGCCTGTAGGGGCCTGCCACCCAGGGCCAAGCCCACTGGGCCAAGTCCACACACTGTGGCTTGGCCAGAAGACTTGAAACCAGAGCTCAGGTTGGCTGGGCCTTGTGGTTCTGAGATTCCAGGTGCAGCAGAGTGAGAGCAGGAAGCTTTGAGATGCACAGCTCCCACAGCTCAAACCTTCGGCCTCCATTTCCCCTCCTCCTGTGTAGATATGCCCAGAGGAGAGGCTCCCCTCTGGATGTGGGAGATAATAAAGAAAGTTCTGTAAAACAGCCTATGGAATGTCATCTAGGGCTGTCAGGTGCTGCGACTTTAAAGGTGAGGAATGAGCTCTCTAAAGGAGGATCTCAAGTAGGGCTCAGACTAGTTCCTTTTCTTCCTCAGGCCAGGGTCTGAGACATACTCCCATGGAGTTCCCCATTCTCATAGCCAGGTGAGGGGCAGTAGGAAATTGAGGGTACAGTGACTGAGAGCAAAGGCCTTGCTGACCCACAGAGGGACATTCTCCTCCCACAGCAGGCTGTGAACACATTAGTCGGAGGCTCCCACACACACCTGCAGGCTATTTCAGAGAAGGCAGAGCTCTTGACCTAAAAGCTCTCTGTCCCACCAAAGTTAGAGCAGGTGTGACTAGGGTGGTGCATATGTGCTGCTAAACAAAAGTCTTCAAGGGGCTGTGAGGACAAATAGCTAGTGCTGAGATTGCAGCAGCTGAAGTCTCTACTTCACCAGGAGTCGGCACCCAGGATGCAAGCACCCTGGTGTCGGCAGGGAAGCTAGTGCTATTTCTGAGGAGATGCTGCCTCTTCTCAGTCTGTGTCTGGGGCAGCCAGACACACCTGGAAAATGAGTTGGGGATGGAAGCAGCTGTCCTCATCCTCTTCCCCTTCCCCATGGCACCGCGTTGTCTAAGTGCTAACTGCTTTCCACTAAACTGAGGCAGCCTGTGGGCCAGGAGAACACCTTTGTGTGCCAATGAAGGTCTCTTAACAGGACACCAGGATGTGGAAGGAGGCCTAAGAGTTCTGTGGGGGTGAGGCCCACCAGAATTCAGAGAGAAAAAGGAGTCAGCACAGAATCATGGTCCTCCCGTTCTGGTTGGCAGACCTGCCAACCTGACTGCATCGGATGACCTGGATTTGCAAGGAAAGAGCCCAAACAGAAAAAAATTCCCCAAATCCTGAGCAGGCCCACCTGTGTGAGACCTGGTTCCTTACCTGTGACAGTCCTGGGTTGCTGGAGCCAACCTTGCCCTGGCGCTGTCCCTCCAACCAGGAAATCTTCAGAGGGTTATCCACCAGGCCCACTTCGTTCTGGACAGCCAGCTCCTGACGGCAGCATCCAGTTAGTCCCATCATTCTCATCAGCTATGGGGTGGCTTTCACTACCTCCACAGAAGGTACCAGAGCCAGCAATGTCATCCGCCAGGCAAAGCTGAGGTGTACTGAAGCTTTGACCGTCCTCATGGGTGAGTGGGGAGTATAAGCCTCTGACCGGGCAGTTGGAGAAGGGGGAAAGGCAGTGTGGGGCCCAACCTAGAGGCATGCCAGCTCTGACGGCCGAGTGGAGGGTGTGGAGCCAGGCAGCAGGAAATGAAGTTGCTCTGTACCCTCCTTTATCTTAGAGCATCCTCCTGCCCATCCTTTGGCTCTGAGCTGGCCCAGAGATTTCCTGGGAGTGTAGATACCTAAGCTCATGGTACCCACAGAATTAAGTCCCTACTCAAACGGCAGGGCTGGCAGTGGCTCCCCCAAAGCCTCAGGCAGCACTCACCGCAGCCTTGACGGTTGCGAACTCCACCACGGCGGTGCCTGCCTTCTTACTGGAAAGCACCAGGTTGAGCACCTCCCCGTACTGTAGGGACAAGAAAGGCCAAGCTCATGCCAGGGACAAGCTTGGGCTGCCCTGAGGCCCATCGGGGTGTTTAGCTGGGGGATAACTTCTTGTTGACAGGTTTCCAGAGAGGGGAGATCACAGATGGGAAAGAAAGGATTTTTTTCAGGAATGAAGAAGAAAAGCAGAGTTGGGCAAAAATTTGGGACTTAAACTAGCAATGTCGCAAAGCTGCCTCAATGACTGAAGATGGTGAAGGGACCACGGCTTTTGTGCCAGGTGCCCACCTCCTCTCTCCCCACACTCAGTCAAGCCCTCTGCTTCTAAAGATGGCAATGGCCAAAGCGGGCAGTAAAGATGAGAAGGGCTGGAGGGACACATGGCAACACCAGTGAGAGGAGGGTTGTGGCCTGGGAAGAAGTTAAGCTGTCCCATGGTCTATGGTCAGAAGAGGCAGGTACAGGTGTTAAGGGAAGTTGAGGCATGGAGATCCTGGGGTTTGAACTGAGGTGATGGGAAAGAGAGAAGTCAGCAGGGCAGACCTTTTGAAAAAGTCGCAGGAGGACATCTCTGGAGTAGCCGCCTTTTGACCCATCCTCCTTGCACTTCCATTTTAGCTGAAAAGACAGCAGTGGTGTCACCATTGAACTCCAGCCTTTGCCTGAACAGCACCAGACCCCACATCTGAGCTCTACAGTCTGAACAGACACCTTCCACTAGTGATCTAGGGAGCATCCCCCCAAAACGTGCTCCCCTTGAAAACAAACAAGCAGGGCGTTCTGCGCACCCGCAGCCACATTTCCAGCCCTGTAAGACACTCTCTCGTGGAGGGCCTCTGGGAAGCGCCACCTGCAAGTCAGGGCTAACAGCAGCCTTCTGTGTTGAGCTCTGAGAGGCCCTCCAGATCCCTGGGTGAGACATGGAGGATGTGGGAAGCGGTGCAGGCGCCCAGAGAGCCAGTGTCCCCACCAGAGTCCCTTGAGCCACAGAAAGTATATGTTCTTGCTAAGAGGAGATAGTGTCAGGTAACCCCTGGATCCCCACAGAGCTCACCTTTAACTTGGGAGTTTCTTTACCTTCCGGATTGTCCGCCTTTCCTAGAAAATCTGGGGAAATTAGTAAGGTAGAGTATGAGGGAGAGAGAAGTTCTCCAAAAGGAGACACAGCCCAGGGCCAGAAGGACCTGGAAAATGTCTCTTCTGACTAAGGGCAATACCTGCCCTCTGCTGAGGACCCTGGTGGGGAAGGTAGAGACAATTCCACCCCCATCCCCAGCAGCCACTACTGCCCCAGCTGCCTGCTGAAGGACACGGTTTGCACTCTCTCAACACAGGGCTATGAACACCTGTGGGGACAGGACAGAGAGGTACAGACCACACAGTTCTACTAAAATGAAGTATCCCAGAACCTTTCTCCTGGTGACCTGCTTCAAATAGAGCCAGCCTTACTTGTGACTAAGACATACCAGGCCAGGAGATCTAGGGCAGGATGAAAAGCAAACAGGCCCCAGAGAGAATCGGTAAGAAGAAGGGACAGCCGGCATATATCCAAGTGGGGTGCCTCCAGGGTTCCAGCAGGTGGAAGTCCCTACAGTAACTCAACGGAGAGCTACCTCAGAGTGGGGGGCAGGTGGAAGTGAGGGGCTCTCACCTCTCCACCTCTGTTCCCGTTCCTGGCGTATCTGCTCCTGGATCAGCCTCTGCTGTTCTTCCAGCTGTCGGGAACCCTCTTCTCGCAGGCGTTCAATCTGCAGAGTAGGGGGTTGGGGGTGACAATTCTGTGCAGATCCAAGTCCAGGTTGGCTCCCCTTGTAAAGGTCCCTGGGAAGTTCCATCTGTAAATTAGGGCTCAGCAACCTGTGGGTGGGACAGATTACCCAGATCCCACAGAAGAAAGTGGGACAGGTATGACCTCAACAGCCACCATAGCCACCTAAGTCCACCCTCCTCCCATCTCCTAAAGATGGCCTCAGGCCCACGCGCCTGGACGCTCACCTCCTGCTCTAGTGTCCTGGTGCTCCGGCTTTCCTCCTCTTCCTCATTGCCCTGGGCCTGAGCCTGCCGCTCCCGGGCCTCCAGGTCTAGGCACAAGGATTGAATGATCCATTGGCTGGTGTAATCAGTTTCTAAATGGCCTCACACACCCAGTTCTGGTTGCATCCCCAGTCTCACAAAGGATGAAACCATAAAGTAACTGCCTCCTCCCTCCATGCCCATGTGCTCCTAAGTTAATTTCTTTTAAGAAAAAGTCACAGCACAGAAGAAGTATAGGCTGCAGCTGAGTGGCTGGGGTCTGGAAGAGTTAAATCAGCTCACCCGTACCATGCTGGTTTTCTGATCAGTGAACGGTGTGGGTAGGGGCACCACAGCCTGACCTGCCATGTTGCTTTGGCTTTGATGTACTTCCCACCCGTGAGCCATGCTGTCACCGATTCCTTCACCTGCCCCTTAAGTTACATTTACCCAGCCTCACTGTGAATCTTGCTACAGCAGCTCCCACAGGGATGGCAGATTCGTGTGAGGACAGGACCCCAGATCTTGTGGCCCTGCCCACCTTCCAAGGGAAGCTTGCTTGTGGCCCTGCTCCAGGACAGCTGCTGTGACAAACCCTCCTCTCAGGCCCCGGACTCACTGCTTTCTTTTCTGTGCACTTTACTTACCTACAATCTCTAGGTTTTTTATTTGTTTCTAATAGAGAGACGAATACACTAGGATAGTGTATGTATGTATTAAATACATGGATGTCAAATAGGCAAGAAGATGGGGGTAAAATTAAGTGAAGAATCCCTGAACCAATCTTATTGTAATGATGAAATTGATTTAGAGTCATAGTTACAGCATTTGGTAAATTTACTAGAAATCACTGAATTGTACATGTTAAATGAGTGGACATTATAATAGAAAATATAACTCAATAAAACTGTTACCAATACAACAACAATAAAATTAAAAATAATAATAATAAAATAAAATAAAAAACTGTTACCAAAACATGAAAACAAACAAAAAAGAATGCCTGGACCTCTTTGGACCCTTTTGAGGTGATTTCTCAAAGTGAAAGCTCTGTGTAGGAATGTGGCCAGTGTGATTCAGTTGGTTAGAACACTGCCCTGTTGTGGGATTGATTCCCAGTCAGGGCAAATACCCAGGTTGCAGGTTCAATCCCAGTCGGGAAGTAGACAGAAGGCAACCAAGTCACTGTTTTCCTTTCACACTGGTGTTTCTCCCCCCACATCCCACGGCCTTGGGTGAGGATAAAAAAGAAAGTAATGAGTCGGGGATGAATCAATAGGCCCAGGATGGCATGGTGAACAAGAACAACAGGTCTACTCATACAGCATGGGTTTAAATCACAGCTCCAGCCAGTTCTCATCCTTGTGTGCCTTAGCTTCTTGGTCCACAAAAAATGAGTTTAGTAATAACCCACCTTTGGAGCATTGTGATAAATAAGAAACAATAAAACATCTGTTACAGTGCTTAGCTAATAGTAAATCTAGCCATTATTATTCCAGGGAGTGTCCCTCTAGCATCCACCCCTGTGAACAAGGTAATTCCTGGGGCGGGGTCTAGAGGCTTCAGGCTGCTGCGACTAAATGAAGCTCTGAGAACAAAGGTGAGGGAGCTGCCTACAGACAGACCATGGAAACTGCGGGCCAACCAGCACCACAAGGTCACCTACCAAGCTTTACTTTCTTCCTTCTCTCATCTAGCTTCTGTGTCCTCTCCGCTGCCTGCTTCTTGGCTTTCCTGACCTTGTCATACGCAGCCTGGCAGGAGAAAGGAACACAGGGGAGCAGTCAACCAGAGAACAAGCATTTGGCCCAGGCCCCTTCCTGGCCCCACAGCCGGAGCTACAGGGAGGGTCTCTAGGCTGGGACAGCAAGGACTGTGCTTCATGGCAGAGTACAGGGGCTGAGGCTGAAGTACCACTGTGGTCTCTAACCATGGGGACAATTCTGATAGAGGAATATGTGCTCACCCTGGCTGCAGCATCAGTCAGTACCTCCAAGGCCTGAGAAAGCTGGTGGAAAAGTTCAGCTAAACACAAGGATCCAAAAACAGAGAGGAGAAAAATTAAATTAGATTTGGTGACGGTGTACTCCTCAAAAAAGCACTTTGGGGGGAATGGGTGGGTGGGGAGGGGAGAGAGGGGAGCAAAAGGGATGGATGTAATACAACAATAAAATTAAATTAAAAAAAAAAAAAAAAAAGCACCTCAAAGAAGCCACAGGCAGGCAGAAAGCAGACATCAGCAGATGACAAACCAGCAAGGAAGGGTGAGTATATCAGTAGCTGACCAGACACCCTAACACGAGAAGCCAAGCCATGTGCTCCAGCATCCCACAGCACTCCCTCAGAGCCCAGGGGAGAAACATACCATACCCAGGTGGGCTGGCTGCCTTCTCCCCATGTGTAGGACAGTCTCACCTGCTCGGGGATTATCTGGATTTTTGTCTGGGTGGCAGGAGAGGGCCTTTTGCCTATATGCTTTTTTCACCTGGAAGAATCAGAAAAGTCATTCACTCTCTCTCACCCCCAGGACAAACAGGAAAACCTTACTGAAGTGATAAGGAAAATCCAAAAAGTGTTCCCCATCCCTAAAAGAGAGGCTGCTGGCTCCCACACGGAGAAAGTCACCTCCCAGGCACCAAGGAGATTTGCAGAGTAGGAGGTAGAAGCTGCAGGGGGAGCCCACTGCTGCCTGGGGCAGAGGGGCTGGGCCTACGTCCTGTCCAGCATTCAACCTCACCACCTTGGATTCAAAGGGCTTCTGGCAGGGCAGGTTCTTCACGGCTACCTGGAAACAGGCACTCTCACACAGTCTTAGCAGCATGTAAACTGGGGCAACATTTCTGGAGGAGAATTTTGCCCTGGCTGGTGTGGCTCAGTGGATTGAATGTTGGCCTAAGAACCAAAGGGTCAATTTCCAGTCAGGGCACACGCCTGGGTTTCAGGCCAGCCCCAACGGGGGGTATGTGAGAGGCAACTGACTGATGTATCTCTCAAAACTCGATGACTCTTTCCCTCTCTTCTTCCCTTTCCCTCTCTCTAAAAATAAATAAAGGTCCTGGCTGGTGGAACAGTGGATAAGGTGCCGGCCTGCAAACCCAAAGGTTGCTGGTTCGATTCCCCAGCCAGGGCACATAACCAGGTTGCAAGCCAGGTTTCCAGCCAGGTCTCCAGCCAGCTCTAGCTGTGGACAGGTGAAAGGTAACCATACATTGACGTCTCTCTCCCTCTCTGCCTCTCTCCCTTCTGCTCTCTCTAGAAAGAATAAATAACATTTTAATAAATAAATAAATATTTTTAAAAAGAAAGAAAGCCTTCTCAAAGGAGGTATCTAAACCCACCCCTAGGAATTTGGACTTATAAAGTATGCCAACATACACATATAACAATGCTTATTGCACCATGTTTATATTAGCCCCTTACTGAAAACCAAGCAAAATATCCATCAACAGAGAGATCCGTTTAAAAAAATTATGATAGATGGAAGCCTGTATGTGCTGACTAGAAAGATATTCAAGTCATCAAAAGAAAAATAAAAGATCCTGTAACTATTGATGGAATTTTAGTTTCAGTTAACAGCTAATAAGCTTAGTAATCAATGTATGTAAAAAGCTGTTGATTCAAGAACTGAAGGAGTGACCCATCTTGACTCCAGGAGACCACAGGCAGTTCCACCTTTGTGCCTCAGGAGGACTGCAAGCCATCAAGATGTATCTGAGCCATTGTAATTCCAGGGTGAGAGGACTGCAGCCCAGGACATGAAGGCCGACGCCCAGGACACAGACAAAAGAATGCTGCAGCTTTTATCTCATTAACTTTACCCCTGAATTCCAAATCCCCTACCTACACCTTTCTTCTTCTAAAAAATGGTCCTTTTGTAATACAATTTAAGATGGTCCGTTAGGGTACAAACTTCTGCCCTCTGCCATCTTCTCAGACCACCAACCATCTGAATAAAGATTCAGTCCCTGTCGCTGCTTATTGGGTCTGGTAGATGACAGGCAGCACTAATACAGTCTTTTTCGATTTCACTATATGCAGTGACGAATGTGAACTAGACTTATTGTGGCAATCATTTTATGATATATACAAATATCAAATCATTGTGTTGTATACCTAAAATACAATGCTATGTATCAATTATACCTCCATTTAAAAGGAAAAAGAAAAAAAGGATCTTCAAGGTATAGTGTGGGGGGGAAGGGGGCTTAGAACAGTTATATAGTATGATGAATTTGGAATTTAAAGTAAAGAAATAAATGAGGCCCTAGCCAGATAGCTCAGCTGTTTGACGCATCACCCAGATAAGCCAAGGTTGCTGGTTTGATCCTGGATCAGGGAGCATACAGAAGCAACCAATGACTGCATCAATGTATGGAACAACAGACTGTTTCTCTCTCCCTTCCTTTCTCTCTAAAAAAACCCATTTAAATAGCTCATTCTTTATTTTTTCATTCTTTAAAAATATATAAATAAAACATACAAGTAAATAAATGAAATAAAAATAGTTCAGATACTCTGGCATGTGCAGAGCTTCTGCTTTCTGTTTCCCTCAGAGCAATCATAAAAATGTAATAGTGGTTTTCTCCAGAGAGAAGCTAAAGATAGAGGGAAGGGAACATTTACATCTCATTTTAGGCCATTCTGTACTTTAAATTTTCAAACCTTAGTCCTGCCTGGTAACAGAGAGGATAAGGCATCAGCCTGCAAACTCTAAGGTCGCTGGTCCCAGCGAGGGCACATAAAAAGGTTGCAAGCCAGGTCTCCAGCCAGGTCCGTGAAATGCAATCATACATTGATGTTTCTCTCTCTCTCTGCCTCTCTCCCATCTCCTCTCACTGAAAATAATAAAATCTTTTAAAATAAATAAAATTTCAAACCTTAAACAACTTATTTTACTATCACTTTTTATTGTCAATAGGGATTATCTTGGTTGGGAGGTTATGGTCCAATTTTAGTTTTTATCTTTACATAAATGATTAAAAAGTAATGTTTCTTATGTTATGTAAACGTAAACAGCTACCACGATCCTCTTCTATGTATTACCCACTCAGCTTTTTTTTTTAATTTTATTGTTGTTGTATTACATCCATCCCCTTTTTGCTCCCCTCTGTCCCCCTCCCCACCCACCCATTCCCCCCCAATTTTTTTTTTTTTAAGATTTTATTTCATCACTTTTAGAAAGAGGGGAAGGGGGAGAGCCAGAGAAGGAGAGAGACATCAATGTATGGTTGTGTTTCACCTGCCTCCAGCCACAGACCTGACTGGAGACCTGGCTTGCAACCTGGTCATGTGCCCTGGCTGGGGAATCGAACCTGCGACCTTTGGGTTCGCAAGCTGGCGCCTTATCCACTGTGCTACCAGCTAGGGCCCCACTCAGCTCTTTTAGAGGAAGGGCAGAGCACTAAAACCCAAAGTCTGCCCTGCTTGCACTCACTTCTGCCTGCATACCTTACCTGCTGCTCAAACCTGGGAGGAGCCTCTGGATCCAGAACTTCCGCTTTTCAGAGGGATCCAATAAATACGCCTATTCAACGTGTGCTAAATAAGGACCTTCAGAGGCAAGGCCTCAGGGGGAGAGCCTGTAGGCAGGTAGGTGCCTCATTCCACTCCCACACCCACCTCCAAGAAAGGCCAGTGGCTGCCTAGAGCTCTGGGCTGTACTGCCACCTGCTGGGCTACCGTCAGCACCACATCTTCACCAGCCAAAGCAACCTGGTCCACCTGGCTCTCCTGGCTGAGCAGGAGACAGCAGGTGCCACTTCCTTGGTTAGCCCCGAGGGGCTCTGAAACACTCTCATTCAAAGGGTAGAGGGCATGGGTAGGTAGGCTGAGATCTTCCAGAGAGGCCGTCAACTAAAACCCAGCTGGCCTAAGAATGCTGGTCAAGTGTGTCTGTCCTGATTAACTAGTTATTACTATCTTTAGCAGCTAAGCCTGCTCTGGGCAGGGCCCATTCCTGAGTTTTAACCTGGAAGGCCAGTTTTGACTTCAAACCAGTTGGCCTGGAGTTTGTTTTTTGTTCCAAACTGGACTCCCAGCTTTGCCCGGCCCTCTTGGAGTGACTGCTGCCTGAAGAATTTCTCATCAAGTAAACACAACTCTTCTGAAGCAGCCTTTGAAAAAACTTGCGGTGTCAATATTGTTTATTATGAAATAATCCTACCTCGTGAGCAGTTCAGAGGCTAGATTAGGGCAAAAGCATGCAACAATGGTTTTCTTAGCTATGATAAAGTTGGGAAGGAAGAGGAACTTTCAGAAGAACAAAGAAATAGAGGGGCCCGATGTGGAATGATGAGAGAGAAAGACAGGACTGCTTTTTCCAGCACCCAGTTTGGAAGCTCCTCTATGAAACCGAGTTTGCAGGTGCTGGGATCACTTAGGCAGGGTGGAAGTAGTTGCAGAAGTTATCAAAGGCTTCTACATTGTCTTAATGCTTGCTGTTTCCTTCTTTACCTAGAGGTTTCCCTTAAGTCCTCTGGTCTCCTTAACATTTGAATACACTCATTTGTATTTCCTGAGACATCAGAGAGGAGATAGGTGACAGCTGAGAGACTTCCCACCCACAGCCTTCCTGCCCAATGAATAAAAGGGGCAAACATTAATTTGTTTTCAACCAAAACAATGAGAAAGCCTCAACTATGTCAATTAGTTCAGGCCCACTGAGGAGAAGGAAGTGGGTGCTGTCCCGACCCCAGGAGACCTTACCACTATTTCACAATTTCCCCTTCACACCTCCTCTTGAGAAACCTGGAAAAGGAAAGAAATCACAGCAGACTGCCAAGAGGACCACTGTAGGAACTAAATGTCAAACCCCCAGAGCCCACATCATAAAGAATGAGTCATGAATTAACAGCCAAGCAGCCCTCCCCAGAGTCCTCATAACTGGTTTCACCACCTGCAGTAACCCAAGCCCAGGAGCCCCAGCAGGTCTCCTGCCACCACCCAGGGGCTCTGTACCAGGCACAGCTCCAGGCCTCTCTGACAATCCACCTGCCTCCAGTTTCATCTCTTGAGAGGAATAAACTCCTGATTTACCCAAAAGAAGAAGGCACTAAGGGGTCTAGTAAACATAAAATAGCCATAATTAACTTAAAAGAAAGGTGCCCTACAAAGATGAGATCATAACTTTTTAAAAGGCTTTTCTTATAATAAAACTTGGAGCCAGGTAAGTGATACAAGTAATTAGGCCCTGTTCCCAAAAGCCAGACTCATAAATGGGACTCGGATATGGAGACTCATAGATGGGACACAGATGTGGAGGACACAATGGGAGGACGCGCGGTGTGATTCAGCTAGAAAGGCTGGGTTCCAGGAATGGAAACAGTTAGTAATTACCACCTGGCAGTAATTTCTCCCCAAGCCTGCGGGAGGCAGACATTTCCCCAGGAGCTCCAGAGGTATGTGACTGCCTGATGTCATAGGCAGGAAGTAAAACACAGAGCTCAGGGCACTTAGCTAGAAGTCCTTTCTGCGGACTAACAGATTGGTCACTTTCATTCCTTACAGCCTGTGGCCCACACTGCAACAGCACTACGAGAAATCCCTATATGCCTGGTCACTACAGAAACTATGGACTGCTCCTACAGCTCAGTGCCAGCAGGGTGCCAACCAACCCCCAGACCAGCACCCTCAGCTCAACACTCCTGCTGGTAGTACCAAAATGATTTTGGGGGAACCTAGACTTCACACCAACATCCCTCTCAGGCTGCATAGTCCAAGTTTAGGGCAGTGGCCTATGTAGCCTGAACCAACTAGGATCATATACGGGGCCTGGCTTGCTTTTCCCCAAATGTGACCCCTGTATCCTTTGGGATCTGGACCCTCAGCCCATCTCTGAGGTCAGTCTTCAGCTCCTCCCATACCTCGGGCTCCCACCTCTGGGCTCCATCTGCCTTTAGCCCTCCCAGCACCGTGCTGGGCCTCAGCCCCTGCCCTGCCCTCCTTCTCAGCTCACTTCTCCAGATCAGCAACTCACCTGGAGCTCAGTCTACTTCTCTCCTCTTCCCCTCCCCCTCCTCTTCTTCAATTATGCCCCTCTCTCTCAGACCCTGCCTCTACCCTCCCACCCTAGCCCAAAGTACTCCTATTTCAGGCTCAGACTCCAAAATCCTTGCCTACCTTTTTAGCTCAGGCTGGAGATTCCCACCCCATAGCGTCTGTCAGATACCCTCTGCCCCTCACATCTCCCCACTGCCTGCTGTCACCCTCAACTCCAGGAGACATGAGTCCTTAGCCTCAAAGCCGCTCTCCCTGCCCTTTCCCAGGGTATAGGTACTTCCTACATCTCTTTTTTCCCTTAATGCACTGGTTTCTTTTATAAACAAATTGATATTAGTAAAAAAATAAAGTGGGCCAATTTAAAGAAAGATATCAACTAAATAACAGTACTCAGGAACAACAAACTTAGGGTGGCAGCTATGCAAATGGAGAATATTTTGAATACTGCCTTAGTTGAATTGGAAACTCTGCTGCAGTAGTTTCAACTCAAATTTTGACGTACTTCCTCAAACTTTCCACGTCAGTTTAATACCTGTCATGTTCACCCAGTGTGGGCAGCTTTACTCAATCAAATCTCTGTATTACAGTGGGAGGCCCAAGGCTCTCTGGGGCCCAAAGACCTGTATCTTATTGCCCTTGCTGCTCCTGAGTATGGGTCATGGAAAAATACTCTTAAGTAGAAAATTTGGTTTGGACAGGTGCTGTGCATTTACTAGCCACCTTATGCTGGGCAAATGAATTAAATTCTTCATGTTTTCATCTATAAATTGGAGTGAATAGTCCTTGCCTACCTCACAGGCTCGTTTTAAAGATCACATCAAATGAAATAATTTATGTGAAGGCAATTTGGCATCATACAAATGTGAGGTATTATCTTGAATGCTAATGAGTAGCTTACAAACATAAATGATTCATTCCTTCTGACTTAACAGGCAGCCAAGTAACTTCAAAAACCCAGAGCTTCAGACAAACCCAGGAGTGAGCTAAGCATCAGAGGGATGCCGAGAAGACTTGGAGGCCTGGCTCCCGGCCCTGCCCATGGCTCATCAGGCCCTCGGTGAACAAGTGACCATCATCAAGCGAAACCAACCTCTGGTGCCTGGCTAGAGGTAACAGGCTTTGGGAGAGGTTCCAACTGCAGACAGTGAACCTCAGATTCAGAAATGGCCTTCGGATGCCCACAGAATCAAGTCCAATCACCTTAGAACCTAGAGGCCCAAAAACACCACATTATTCATATTTCATCTCCTGACACATTCTCAGTGAAGCCTGAGAACCCCATTCCTTGTCATGCTAAGCACTTTTACATCTTCATGCTCCCACTGTTCCTTCAAGCCTCTGTCCTCGAAAAGTTTACTCTTCTTAAATCTATAAGAAACTATGTCAGTGCACATATTCTAGGGTGTAACAAATATACAGTCTAAAGAAAGGCATTAGCAAGCCCTGGCTGGTGACACAGTGGATAAGGCACCAGCCTGTGAACCCAAAGGTAGCTGGTTCAATTCCCAGCCAGGGCAAAATAATCAGGTTGCAAGCCAGGTCTCCAGCCAGGTCTGTAGCTGGAGGCAGGTGAAAGGCAACCATACATTGATGTCTGTCTCCCTCTCTCTCTTCCCCTCTCTCTAGAACTAATAAGTAAAGTCTTTTAAAAATATACTTTAAAAAAAAGTGTAGAGCAAGGCATTAGCTAACATACAGGTAAAATAGCCTTTTCCTTAACGTTACAATAAAATACAACCCCCAAATATCAAGTTTCCCTGGTAGTTTTCCTGGTAAATACACTTAAAATTTGAGTGTTCAAAAGTTGATCAAAACGCATCTCAAGTGCCTGGTTTCACCAAGTAATACCTGCCAAGATACAGTGAGTGTGAAGCCTCTGAAGGCTTCAAATGAAAGGTAAGGCTGCTAGAGCCAGGAAAGAAATTCACATGTCAGCTGCAGAAGGGTGGAGAGAAAACTGAACTGGGGCTCCAGTGTGGCCTACGTTCACTCACTGAGTGATCTCCGGGAAGTTCCATAGCCTCTCTGCATCTCCATCCTTCTGTCTATAAAATTAAGAGAGTAGAGGACCACAAAGATCCCTTTTAACCTGCTGTGATACCTTCTTTTCTCCTCTCAAGGTCTTGGACAAGATAGCTCTTGAGGGCTATCTTCCTTGATCATTCTTTATTCATACAACATTTTCCTTATCTATTTTCATTAATCCACCTGCACTTTATCTCATAATTTATTGTTTACTATACTGTGTGAGCTGTCCAAAAGCAGAAGTGATGTCTTATTCAGCTCTAAGGTCCCATGTGGTCTATGGTGACACACTCCATTCATTTGTAGACTTGAACTGAACAGTGAGCTCTGCTTATCTTCAATTTTGTTCTGATTACCCACCCTTTCTACCCTGACCACTGCCTCAGTCAAAAAGCACTGGTGCAGTGTTGGGTGAATTAGCACTGGTCTGTCAGGGCTGTAATAAATGAGATGGGTGAGGGGTGGAGGGCTACCTTGGACATGAATTGTGGGTGGCATGTATTCAACTTTAGCACTCACAGTATAAGGAAGGTAGAACAATAATGGTAACAGCAAAAGCTAACTTGTAGTAGACACGTACTCAGTATCAGGCCCTGTGCTAAGTGCTTTACCCAGATCAAGCTTCACAACAATGTCGGCATCAGAGAACTGCCATCATTCCCCATTTTGCAGATGGGGAAGCCAAGGTACACAGAGGTTAAATTTTTGTTCAACTGTCAAATTATGATTGGCAGCATAATTCCTGTAATCAAACCCAGCAGTGTTGCCCTGTCTGGGTAGCTCAGCTGGTTAGTGTCTTCCAGATACACTAAGGTTGCAGGTTCGGTCCTCAGTCAGGGTACATACAGGAATCAACCAGTGAATGCATAAATAAGTGCATTCTGTCTCTAGCATCAATAAATAAAAATTAAAATTAAAAAACCACCCTGACAGGTGTGGCTCAGTTGGTTGGGCATCATCCTGAAAAGTGAAAGGTTAGCAGTTCAATTCTTGGTGAGGGCACATGCCTGGGTTGCAGGTTTGGCCCCTGGTCTGTGCATGTACAGGAAGCAATTGATTGATGTTTCTCTCCCTCTCTTAAAAAACAAACAAACAAACAAAAAAAAAACCCCAGCAGCCTTACCTAGTGTGGCACTAGCCTGCAAACCGAAATGCCGCTGGTTTGATTGCCAGTCAGAGTACATGCCTGGGTTGGGGGCCAGGTCCCCAATTGGGGGAATACAAGAGGCAACTGATCAATGTATCTCTTGCATATTCCTGTTTCTCTCCCTCTATTTCTTCCTTCCCCTCTCTCTAAAAGTAAATAAATAAATTTAAAAAAAAAGAATAAACAGTTTTAAAAAGGAAACCAGATCCTGGCTGGTGGCACAGTGGATAAGGCACCCACCTGCAAACCCAAAGGTCACTGGTTCAATTCCCAGCCAGGACATATAACCAGGTTGCAAGCCAGATCTCCAGCCAGGTCCATGACTAGAGGTAGGTGAAAGGCAACCATACATTGATGTCTCTCTCCCTCTCTGCCTCTCTCCCTTCCCCTCTCTCTAAAAATAGTAAAATAAAATAAATAAATAAATAAATAAGGAAATCAGCAGTCTTACCATTCACAAAGGAAAGATTACAGCTACTACACACTAGATGACTATCTGATGTGGACAGGTATGGAGAAGACAATAGAGGTTATGATGGGTCACAGGCAGGAGGTGGAGGGTATGGGAGATATGACAAGGATGAAAGAGGTCCTAGGACAGGATCAAGTGGTGGTGACTGTAATGGCTTAAAAATTTTTGGTGGCTACAGTGATTATGACCCTGACCAGACACTGATTCAGAATCTGATAATTCAGATAACAACGCGATCTTTGTGCAAGGATTAGGGGAGGGTGTGTCCACAGATCACGTGGGGGAATTTTTTAAACAGATAGGAATTATCAAGACAAACAAGAAGACTGGAAAACTGATGATAAGTCTGTACACAGACAAGGACACATGAAGACAAAAGAGGAGGCAACAGAGTATGTGACAACCCTTCTTCAGCTAAGGCAGCCTTTGATAGGCTTGTTAGGAAAGAATTCCATGGCAACATCATTAATGAGTCCTTTGCTACCAGAAGACCTGAATTTATGAAAGGAGGCGGAAGTGGAAGTGGACAGCGAGGCCACAGGGGACACAGAGGCCCCTGGAGGCTTTGGGGGGAGAGGTGGAGACCCCAAAAGTGGGGACTGGGTTTACTCTAATCCACCATGTGCAAATATGAACTTTGCTTGAAGAAATACTATACAAGGCCACCATTAAGACTGGGAGTCATAGCAGATCTACCTGATACATAGAAACAAACACAAACAGGCAGCCAAAATGGGAAACAAAAAAATCATATCCCACATGAAAGAACAAGAGAAATCTCCAGAAAAGACTCTAAATGAAATGGAGGCAAGTGATTCATCAACTATAGGAGTCTGTCCAGAAAGTACCTAGCTGTGTACTATGACAAATAAGAGACATTTATTGAAGAAAATACACGATACAAAAAAACATTGTACATAGGACAATGATACCTCAGTACTCTTCAAAGTAGACACCTTGGGACCTTATACAGTTCCTCTTATTGACATCAGCTGCCTCATTTTATTTTTCTGAATTTCATCAACAGTCTGAAATCTCTTCCCTTTCAAAGGTAATTTTGGTTTTGGGAAAAGCCAGAAATCAGAGGGCACCAAATCTGGGCTGTAAGGGGGCTGAGTCACCTGGGTGATTTGATGTTTCACCAAAAAACTCTATGGGAAACTTGATGCATGAGCAGGCATGTTGTCATGATGAAGCTGCAAATCACCAGTTGCCCATAGCTGTGGCCTTCTACATCATCCAAATAGTTTCCACAGAAAAATGTTCAAGCTTAACACAATTTTTTTGGGGGTGGGTTCAGTTTTATTATTGTTTTTTATTTTATAAAGATTTTATTTATGTACTTTTAGAGAGAGGATAAGGGATGGAGAAAGACAGGGACAGAAACATCAATGTGTGAGAGTTGCATGATCAGTTTCATCTCAAACACCCCCAACTGGGGACCTGGCCCACAGCTAAGGCATATGCTCTGACTGGGAATTGAGTTGGTGACCTGTTGGTTTGCAGACTGGTGCATAATTCACTGAGCCATACCAGCCAGGGCTTAATGAAAAATCTGATGCAGATTCATTGCTCTACTTACTCGGTCACTTTGAATGTGACGGCCACACAATACATATGTTCACTCAATAGAGTCTACTGCCTCCACTAACTAGTATAGTAAAGTCATCATTGTTCACGCATGTGCATTCCAGTCCACTCTCCTTGGCTGCCAGGTTACAGCAATGTCACACAAACTGTTCTAGTTATATTAACAATGGTTGGACTTTTTCTGGACAGACCTCATATACTTAAAAAAAAAAAAAAATGGTTACAAGGATGCTCAAGGAACTATGAGAACTACAAGAAACTTAGAACTACAACAGCATAAAAATGGACATAAAAACCATAAAAAAGAACCAATCAGAAATGAAGATTACAACATGTGAAATGAAGAATATGCTGGAAGGAATAAGCAATAGGTTAGATGAAGAAGAGGATCAAATCAGCAATTTGGCCCTAGTGTCGCCGGTTCAATTCCCAGCCAGGGCACATACCAGGTTGCAAACCAGGTCTCCAGCCAGGTCCCCAGCTGGAGGCAGGTGAAAAGCAACCATATACTGATATTTCGCTCCCTTTTTTCTTCCCTCCCTTCCCCCTCTCTCTGAAAATAATGAATAAAATATTTTTAAAAATCAGAAATTTGGGAGACAACATAGTAGAAAACACTCAATCAGAGCAGCACAAAGCAAAAATGAGTTAGCCCTGACTGGTAAAATAAAATCAGTGGATTGAGTGCTGGCCTGCAAACCAAAGGGTCGCTGGTTCGATTCTGGTCAGGACAAATGCCTAGGTTTCGGGCCAGGTTTCTAGTTGTGAGCTTGTGGGAGGCAACCAATCAATGTTTCTCTCTCATGCTGATAGTTCTCTCCCTCTCTTTCTCCCTCCCTCCCCCTCTCTCTGAAACTAAATAAATAAAATCTTTTTTTTAAATAAATATTTTAAAATGAGGATAAGGAACGTTTGGTACAACATGAATTGTTAACAACATCTACATCATAGTGATAACAGAAAGAGAAGAGAAGAGAGAGAGCAAGGATTGAGAACCTATTTGAAGAAATAATGACCAAAACCTTCCTTAGCCTAGTGAAAAGAAAAAGATAAGTCCAGGAAGCACCAAGAGTTCCAAATAAACCCTGGCTGGTATGGCTCAGTGGGTTGGCACTAACAGCGAACCCAAAGGTTGCTGGTTCAATTCCCAGTCAGAGCACATAACCAGGTTGCAAGCCAGGTCTCCAGCCAGGTCCATGGCTGGAGGCAGGTGCAAGGCAACCATACATTGATGTTTCTCTCCCTCCCTGCCCGTCTCCCTTCCCCTCTCTCTGGAAATAATAATAAATAAATCTTAAAAAAAAAGAAAAGAAAAGAAAAGAAAAAGGATGGAAAAAGGTATTTCATGCAAATGGAAAGGGAAAAAAAGCTGGGTAGCAATACTTACATTTGACAAAACAAGACTTTAAAACCAAGGCTATACTAAAAGACAAAGAAGGGAACAATCCAATAAGAGGATATAACCCTCATAAACATTTATGCACCCAACATAGGAGCACCAAAATACAGAAATCAAATCTTGATGGACATAAAGGGAAAAACTGAAGGTAGTACAGTCATAGCAGGGAATTTTAACACTCCATTGACATTAATGGATAGATGTTCCAGCAAAATCAACAAGAAAACAGCAGTCTTAAATGACACAGTAGATCAGATGGATTTAATTGATATCTTCAGAACATATCATCCTAGAGCAGCAGAATATATTACCTTTTCAAGTGCACATGGAAATTTTCTAGGATAGACCACGTTAGGACACAAAACAAGTCTCAATAAATTTAAGAAGACTGAAATCATATCAAGCATCTTCTGTGAAACTAGAAATCAATCACAAGAAAAAAACTTGAAAGGCACACAAAGACAAAAAGGCTAAATAACATGTTCTTAAACAATGAATGGCTTAACAACAAGATCAAGGAAGAAATGAAAACACAGCAACACAAAACCTATGGGACACAGAGAAAGTACTCCTAAGAGGGAAATTCATATCATTATAGGCCTATCTCAATAAACAAAAATGCCCCAACTGGTGTTGCTCAGTGGGGTGGGTTTCATCTTACAGATCAAAAGGTCACTGGTTCGATTCATGATCACAGCACATTACATTGGTTGTGGACCAGGTCCCCAGCTGGGGCCATGAGGCAACCAATGATGTTTCTCTTACACATTTATGTTTCTTTCCCTTTTCTCCCTCCCTTCCTCTCATTCTAACAATAAATAAATTTTTTTTTTTAAGAAACAAAAATTCTTAAACATTCTAACTTTACACCTAAATGAACTTGGAAAAGAACAACCAATATTCTTATTCAACATAGTATAAGAAGTCCCAGCCACAGCTATCTGATAAGAAGAAATAAAAGGCATGCAAATTGGAAAGAAGTAAAATTGTCATTATTTGCAGGTTACATGATACTGTATATAAAGAACCCTAAATATTCCACTGAAAAACTACTAGAACTGATAAGTGAATTCAATAAAGCAACAAGATATAGAATAAATATCTGGGAATCAGTTGTATTTTGATATACCAATAAGTAATGAACTATCCGAAAGTGAAACTAACAATACAATCCCATTTACAATTGCATCAAAAAAATAAATTAACTACCTGGGAATAAGTTTAAGCAAGGATGTAAAAGACATGTACTTGGAAAATGATAAGATACTGAAGAAAGAAACTGAAGAACATAAAAATAAGTGGAAGCACATACCACACTCATTCATAGGAATAATTAACATCACTAAAATGTTCATACTAGCCCTAGCTGGTAGCACAGTGGATAAGGCACTGGCCTGCAAACCCAAAGGTCATTGGTTTGATTCCCAGCCAGGGCAACATAATCAGGTTGCAAGCCAGGTCTCCAGCCAGGTCCATGGCTGGAGGCAGGTGAAAGGCAACCACACATTGATGTCTCCCTCCCTCTCTGCCTCCCTCCCTTTCCCTCTATCTAAAAAGAATAAAATTTTAAAATAAATAAAATGTTCATACTAACCAAAGCAATCTATAGAATCAACACAAATCCTATCAAGATACCAATGGCATATTTCACAGAACTAGAAAAAATATTCCAAAAATTTATATGGAACCATCAAAGACCCAGAATAGCCACAGCAATCTTAAGAAAGAAGAACAAGCCCTGGCTGGTGTCTCAGTGGATAGGTGCCAGCCTGTGAGCCCAAAGGTCGCTGGTTCAATTCCCAGCCAGGGCATATAACCAGGTTGCAAGCCAGGTCTCCAGCAAGGTCCGTAGCTGGAGGCAGGTGAAAGGCAACCATACATTGATGTCTCTCTCCCTTTCTACCTCTCTTCCTTCCCCTCTCTCTGAAAATAATAAATAAAATCTTTAAAAAATAAGATAAAAAGAAAGAAGAACAAAGTTGAAGGAATCAAGCTATTTGATGTCAAACTACATTACAAGGCCATAGTAATCAAAACAACATAGTATAGGCATAAAAACAGACATTGATCAATGTAACAGAATAGAGAGTGCAGAAATAAACCCATGCCTTTATGGTCAAATTATACAGTTTTTGACAAAAGAGGCAAGAATATAAAATGGAGTAAAGATAGTCTATTAGATAAGTGATGTTGGGAAAATTGGACAGATATGTACAAAAAAGTAAAGCTAGACCACTTTCTTACACCATACAGTAGAACAAACTCAAAATAGATAAAAGATTTAAATGTTAAACTGAAAGGCATAAAAATCTTAGATAGAAAAGAAACAGAGGCAGTAAAATCTTGGACATTTGTTATAGCGATATTTTTTTCTGATTTATCTTTGAGGGCAAGGGAAATAAAGAAAAAATAAACAAATGGTACTATATTAAACTAAAAAGGTTCTGCACAGCAAAGGAAACCATGAAAAAAAAGAAAAAAAGAAAAAAAAAACCCAACACTGAATGGAGGAACACATTCATCAATGATACACCTGATAACGGGTCAATATCCAAAAACATAAAGAATTCCTACAACTCAACACCAAAATAAAATCCAATTAAAAAGCTGACAGAGGACTCGAATACACATACAAGGACATACAGATGGCCAATTGACATATGAAAAGCTGTCCAACATGAGTAATCAAGAAATGCAATTAAGGCCACAACGAATTAAAAAATGGGCAAACGACCTGAACAGACATTTCTCCAAGAAAGACATACAAAAAGCCCAAAGGCATATGAAAGAATGCTCAACATCACTAGTCATCAGAGAGATGCAAATTAAAACCACAATAAGATATATCACCTCACACCTGTCAGAATGGCAATCATCAACAAATTAACAAACAACAAGTGCTGGTGAGGATGTGGGGCAAAGGGAACCCTGGTGCACTGTTGGTGGGAATGCAGGCTGGTGCAGCCACTGTGGATGACAGTATGGAGATACCTCCTCTTCATTACTATAGCTACCAGCCACAATCCAGGGATAGTTAACACAAATCTTATTTACAGCATAATCAATGTCTCACTCCCTGGCACCCTTAGCAACACCTGCTTTACCCTCCTGCTTTTGGCCCACTACCAAATGTTGAGAGGACAACACCTGAGCATCTGCTGCTTGAAAAGTCAGTAGGCTGGGGTGGACAGAAAACAGAGTGGAGCCCTGGCTGGTGGCACAGTGGATAAAGCGCCTGACTGAGAACCCAAAGGTCGCCGGTTCGATTTCCAGTCAGGGCACATAATCAATCAGGTTGCAAGCCAGGTCTCCAGCCAGGTCTCCAGCCAGGTCCGTGGCTGGAGGCGGGTGAAAGGCAATCATACACTGATGTTTCCCCTCTCTCTAAAAATAATTAATTAATTTAATTAATAAAAACACAACAAAAAACCCAGAGACGGAGAGTCACAGGTATCAATGTCAACGAGGGGGTGCAAAAGGAGTGGAGAAGCCTTGAGACCTAGGCTCCAAATGGAGTTAAATCAGCTTTGCGAAGAGACTGAAGTACCCCAGCCACAGTCAAGGCAACCGGCTAACTAACCCTGCGCAGGCCCCGCCAGGAAGCGAGGGTGCCGTTCCAGGCTCACTCTGCCGCCTCCCCTAGACAAGGGTCAGGGGAACAGCAGAGCACCCTGCACGAGGAGCTCCTTCTGTGATCCCCTCTTTCTCGTGAGGCTCTCAGAGCACCCTGGGGGCCCACCTGCTGAGGCCTTCGGGCCGCCCCTTGCTACCGGTCCAGAACCCGGTCGAACCTGGAAAGCGAGTGCTGGCTGCGGGTTAGGCGTCAAGACAGGAAGGGACGCCAGACCTCTCGAAACTGGCCCTCCTCGCCACCTTTCTCACCTCCTTGTCCGCTGCTTTCTCCTCAATACCTAGCAGCGCGTACAAATCCATCTGTAAGAGCTCCTTGGTCACCGCCATGGTTCCAACTCTGACTGGATTCGTACTACAACTCCCAAGAGTCTAAGCATGCGCGGGGATTCCCGGGATGGTCGGCCCCAGCGGCCGAATGGCGCTTAGCCCCCTGGGAATTGTGTTCTGGGTCGAGCTTGACTGCCTCTATGGGAAGCGGGCCGTCGTGAGTGAACTACGAATCCCAGCAGCCCCCGCTCCCACTCCGTCACTCTCCGATTAGGGTCGCGGGTCAACATTTCTTCACTGGAGACCACAGCTGGCCCGTGCGAGTGGGCGTGGGGGAAGGGGGCGGAGCTGGGTGAAGGTCCAAAGGGCCCTGGACCTGGCTGGCGAGATCTCAACTCTGCGGTGCCGCGCGAAGGGAACCAGGATGGAGAGTAGGTGCTACGGCTGCGCTGTCAAGTTCACCTTCTTCAAGAAGGAGGCGAGTCATCTCTCCCCGTGGGCTAGAGGGCCAGGGAGGACGCAGAGTGGAGGGAAAAACACGGGACTTGCAGTCCGTAGACTGGTTTTACCGCCCCTTTCCTGGTTTTGATGAAGTCACTGAGCCTTAGTTTCCATTTCTGTAAAATGGGACTAGCACTTCCTCGCTTGCGGGATTGGTGTTCGTGGGTCCAATGAAGTGCTGGAGGTAAAACTTTGTAAATTGTAAAGCATGATCCTATCGTTTTTGGAAAACTAGACTTTTCTGTCGGCCAAGTATAGGATCCGGCTGTTTCCTCTCCTCAACCCTGCTTCTCCGCAGCCCTGTGGTCGCACTCTGCCCCCGTTACTCTCTGCTGGAACCCTTCACCACCCTGCAGCCCGCCCTTCCCAGGCTTCTTGAGTTAGATGACCTCCGGTTCCCCTGCAGAATCTTTTTGTCTTCAGCACAGACCCAACAAGTTTCCCCGGTAAACTGCAGGCTTCCCCTGCCTCAGCTGTGACCAAGAGATAAGAACCTGATAGAATGAATGAAGAGGGGTAGGGAGGCAGATCCAGTAGCACTTAGAAATACGAATTTGGGGATCAGAGTGGTCAGGGTTTTACATTTGAGTTCGTTGTCTTTTTATTATTGATTTAGCGGGGCGGGGACGAGAGAGGGAAACATCCGTTTGTTGTTACTTATTTATGCATTCATTGGCCGATTCTTTTATGTGCCCCGACTGGTGATTGAACCCAACCCTTGGAGTAGCGGGAGGATGCTCTAGTGAGCTATCCATTTTATTCACAGGGTGACCTTTGTTTGGGCATGTCTCTCTGACCCCACCTAAGTAGGGAATCAGGATTAAGTAAACTAGTGTATAGAAATTGTGAGGACGAAATCAGTTGATGAATGTTAAATACCAAGCTTAGTGCCTAACACACAGTAAGTGCTTAATAAATGGAGGCTATTGTTATCCCATCCTGAGCCACGTCTGCTAGAGCAGGGAAGGCATGAGCTCTGCCCTCTCTCTCTGATTCTCCTTTGTTGAAGAGTCAGCAACAAAGGAGCTTTGCCTATTTGTCTTCTACACCCCTGTGTCAGGGAATTGAAGACAGGGTAGAAAGAAAGCATGGAAATGTTGCATGGAACTTGACCTAATTTGAATAAAAGACTGGAAACTGGGGAATCACTACACCCTCCACCCTCTGTCTCCCCAGGCCTTAGAGGTTCCACTTTTCATCCTCTTCCAAGCAGCTTCAGTGTCTTCTTTGCGTGTGTGCTCAGATTCCTAGGGAGGAGCCTACAAGGGCAGTTGAGAGGTGGATAACTCTGTTTCGTGTTTCTTGTAGAACGGCTGTAAGAATTGTGGCCGGGCCTACTGTTCTGGCTGCCTTAGCTTCAGTGCAGCAGTGCCCCGGGCTGGGAATAGCCAACAGAAAGTCTGCAAGCAGTGCCACGAGATCCTGACCAGGTAAGAAACTGACATGGGCGAAGATTCAGCCATGTATGGCAGCAGGTATCTGGCCAGCCCTTGCAGCCTGTGCTGGCCAGAGGTCAGCCCGGGAAGTGTTTGGGGTGGAGGGCAATGAGTGACAGGTGGCAGGACTTCT
Source organism: Noctilio leporinus (assembly GCA_004026585.1). Classification (NCBI taxonomy): domain Eukaryota; kingdom Metazoa; phylum Chordata; class Mammalia; order Chiroptera; family Noctilionidae; genus Noctilio; species Noctilio leporinus. Next base: position 140,153 of record PVIW01002054.1, read on the forward strand.
GAAACCAGATTTCTTTTCTATAGAGGATCTACTCCTGCCAATGCCTCCAAGTGGTCACCACCTCAGAACTATAAAAAGTAAGTGCTGAGGGGACAAAGTCAAATGTGTATGGGGAAAGAGTAAGGAGCTCTAGGTAGGACTCTTTCCAGCCTCTAGAGCAAATGAACACAGGGTCGGGAGAATATCCACCTCTCAGGCTCCCACCTGCCTTCTTGGAATCAGAAAGCAACTGATTAGCCCTCTCCTCAGAAAAAGTTCTTGATAGATATTGCCGTTTCAGTTGGACCCTCCATCTGGGCAGCTGGGTTGAGCTGCAGGACAACATGCATGAGGTCCACAGAAAATTATTCATCGGAGGCCCCCCTAGATGCCTACAAATGACTTGAATGGGGAAAAGTGAGTGAGTACCTTCCCCACTCCCTTCTGTCTTCTCCAAGAGCCTTTGTCCCATGTCCTGCCAGGCGTGTGACAGCCTTGGAAGCCAAGCAGAAGGCCAGCACTCCCCAGAGCCAGGGACTGACCCAACAAGACCAACTCATTGCTGAGCGCCTAGCACGGCTCCGCCTGGAAAAGAAGCCCAGTGAGTAGGGGCAGGCAGGGTAGCCCAAAGGCTCCTGGGACTTGGATTCCTGTGGATTTTATAAGGTTTCTCCATGCCAATTGCAGAGTCAGTGCCCTCGCAGGCAGAGATAGAAGCCAGGCTAGCCGCACTGAAGGATGAACCCCAGGGTTACATCCCTTCCACCGAGGAGATGGAGGCACGGCTTGCTGCACTGCAGGGCAGAGTTCCACCTTCTCAGACCCCTCAACCCGTGAGTGTTATGGCTTGAGAGGGAAGGGGATCCTAGTACTTGCATGTGTGTGTGTACTCTGTAGGAGTTGGCAAGCCTCTGACCCCCACCTCCTGATCCTCAGGTTCTGCTGCCAGGCCAAGGAACCATGGACAAGCAGGGTTAGATGGGGCAGGAAAGAATGGCCCCTTGGCCCTGCTGGGGCATATCAGACTTACTCTATTACATGGACCCTGGTTAGTCCCCCTTTCCCTGAGGTTTGAGAACTTCGGCATCGACCCCTGACATAGACTGCTCTGGACCTTATAGTGTGCCTTCCCCTCATCCTGATCCCCACTGAGGTCCCCTCCTTTGAGCAGGTACATCAGACACCAGACACCAGGACCCAGGCCCAGCAGGCGCAAGATCTGCTGACACAGCTGACCGCAGAGGTGGCTATTGATGAGAGCTGGGAACGAGGAGGCCCAGGTAACTTCTCCACCTCGGCCCCCAGGGACCTGCCCTCTTTGCCCAGGTAGGAAAGGCTCTTCTGCCTACCCAGGAGAGAACATTCAACATTATAAGAGCCATTTATTAAGTGTTTACTTCATCGGGAGCCAATATAAGTAAGTGGGCTTTAGAATCAGTCAGTGACTCTCTCTCCTACCACTTACTAGCTGTGTGACCCTGGGAAAGTCTCACTTTCCTCATCTGTAAAAATGGACTGCATGTGGTAAAACTTACCTCATGGGGAAGTTGTATCGAGTAAATGAGATAATCCAGTAAGCTTAGGACCCTACCTGGCTCATGGTAAGTGCTCAGTGAATTTTCTTTTCAATGAGGATGATTATGAGAAGGAAGAGGCTATTTAAATTTAATTAAAATTCAGTTCTCTCAGGGTTACCAGCCACATTTCAAGTGCTCACTACCCACATGTGGCTCATGGTTACCATCTTGGACAGCAAAATATAACCATGATATGGAATGTTTCCATCATCATAAAAATTTCTGTTGGACTGTGTTCTTCAAAGCCTTCAGAGCAGTGGTTTTCAACCAGGGATGATTTCTCTTTCAGGGCCCACTTGACAGTGTCTGGAGACCTTTTGGTTATCACAGCTCAGAAAGTTATCACTGGCATCTAGTGAACAGAAGCTAGGGATGCTGTGAAACATCATACAATGCACAGGACAGTCCCACAACCAACAATTGTCCTGCCCAAAATGTCAGTAGAACCAACACTGAGAAACCCTGCTTTAGAGACACAATCTTGAGGTACATTCTGTTATTACCCATAGTGTATAAATGAGGAAACAGGTCTGGTGAGCTTAAAGAACTTGATCAAGGTCACACAGCTAATAAGTAACAAAGCTAAGACTGGAACCCAAAACTGTTACTTTCAAACCTCTTGCTCTGAAACTGAGCTGAAGAGAACATGCCAAAGCCACACCCACTCTGGCAAAATTCATCCAGCCTAGTAACACATGAGACCTCAGATTCTGTCATGTCCTTTCTGAGCTGCCTCCTGAAAATGATAATTCCAGCCTGTAAGGCAGACGCACTGGCTAAACCTTGGCTTTCTCACATCCTGATCCTTTTGGGCAGCACTTCTCATACCGTGAGATGCTAGCCATAAGGGCAGCATATTAAAATATCAGGTGGGGATGAAAGTGGCTAAAAAAAAGTCTGCCAGTCTTTTACATTGGGAGAAAATGAAAGAATACTCATTTGTAACATAAACCACAGGCACTAGTGCTAAACAAAAAGCTGATTATTAAAAAGTTGAGAAATGGGCTCAGTGGCTTCTGATGAGAGATCTTGGAATGTCTTTGCCTCCCTGACCACATCGCTTCTTCCAGCTACCTCTATCCTGAAGGACCTCAGCCAGGGTGGACAAGGGGGCCAGAGCACTAATTCCAAGGTGCAGGCCACTGGGTCCCTGGATGGGGAGAAGAGCAGGCTGCTGGCTGAAGCAGCAGTCCACCTGCAGGAGGAGAACACAAGGCAGGAGCAGATGCTGGCCCTTGCCAAACGCCTGGCTGTGCTTCAGGGACAGAACCCTGACAGAGGTAGGGACTGGGGCGCAGCCACTCACTCAAGTCCATTGGGCAGCTCCCCACACCCACCCCTGAGCCAAGCTCTGCAAATGGCTGCCAAGCTCAGTCAGGTGCTGGGGGGTCCCAGTTCCCAGGGGTCTGTTGAGCTCTTCCCAGAGCCATGACGACAACTGGAACAAAGCAGTGAATGAGGAACAAGTGGCAGCCATCAGGGGCAGGGGACCCTCATTTCCTTCAGGACCTTCAGTTTCATTCCAGTCCCCTACCCTGCAGAGTAGAGTGGGGAAGGGCAGAGGCTGCTCAGCTCTGGAACAAGTGTCGCTGGAAACCATACCATTTCCCAGTGGCACAAGTATAGCCACTCAACTAAACTCAGCCTCACACCTCCTCCCCTGCTCTTACCTCTGTCCCTCTTCAAGTGACCCTCCAAGACCATCATCTTCCAGACAATGATGACAGTGAAGATGAGGAGATAGCCATCCAGAGAGTCCTGCAACAGGTGGGCCTGCCTCACCTCCCCACCCCTTGTTCAGCCCCTGCCTCACTGCCCCACCACCCACCTGGCCCTGTTCAGCCTGCCTCCGCTCTGTAACTGGATGGCCAGTCACTCTGCAACTCTCTTCTAGCTGGGGCCATACTAGCCCTATGCCCCTGGCCCTTTGAGATGGGGTGTCAGCAGCCACAAGCCACAGATAAAGGAAAATGGGTTGAGCGGCTAAGGCCACAGAACTTTCAGGGATGTGGGGGAGAACAGGCCATGAGCAGGGAGCTATACCTCTTTGCCCTGCCCACAGCTTACTGAAGAAGCTGCCCTGGATGAGGCAAGTGGCTTTAATGTCCCTGAAGAGTCAACTCTCCAACCCCGGGCCTTGGCCTACAGGGCAGAGCTTGAGGTGAGAAAAGCCCCAGACACAGGCCCCTGTGTGCCCCCACAGCCTCCCTCTTGACTGGCTGAGTGCTCCAGCAGGTTCCTCCCCTCCTTCCTCTCTGTCCCCCAAAGGCCCAGGCTATGGCATCCAGGCCTGAGGCTGAGGAAGAAGAGCTCCCCTGGTGCTGCATCTGCAATGAGGATGCCACCCTGCGCTGTGCTGGCTGCGATGGAGACCTCTACTGTGTCCGCTGCTTCCGGTGGGTACAGGTAGAATGTTCTATGGGACTGGCAGTGTTCAAGGCCTGTCTGTGATCCCTGACCTGTATCTGTTCCATAGGGAAGGCCATGATGCCTTTGAACTTAAAGAGCACCAGACATCTGCTTACCGCCCCCCACATTCAGGCCAAGAACACTGAGGAAACCCTGGTCCTCCAGGGAAGGCAGTCCTCCAGGCAGTCACACAGGCTGCGACACTCACCTCTGGGTCTAGCCTCAGGGTGCCTGATGGGAGAGCATGTCAGACTAGACTGCTCATGGGTGCACCCTTTCCTGAGCCTCAGTGTCCCTGAAAAAAGGAAAGAGTCTCCGTAGAAGATAATGAATGGAGGAAGTGGAGCAAGGCAGAAGTTGGGAGCCCTCCACCAGCAAAGCCTGGACTGAAAAGACCAAACTGAATCCAAGGATGAGCCTTGAAACCTCTCAAGGGCCCTGGCACTTAGAGTATCAAATAAAGTGTGTTGATTCCTTGGGCTTAGCATCTTTTATCTCTAGAACCCTGTGGGCCCTTAGAGACGGGGCAAAAGCAGAGTAGGCTCTAAGTCCAGTCTTGGATATTCGTTTAACTGAACTGTGCCTCCTGCTCTGCGCACTCAGGCCCACCACCCTGGGTTGGCAGCTTCTAGCACTCAAACGCTGCCGGCACAAACAGTGAGTGTGTTCCCTGCTTCCTGCCCCACTCCTGAAGGGCACCACCTCCCAGGGTTCCTGTCCCAAATTGCCTGCCATTCTGACTCAGTGTTTGTTTCTGGCAGCTCCCTCCTGACCTGACCCCCTGGCCTCTTAGCCTGTACCCCTTTGCATCCCTCTGCTTAGCCCCTGCTTTTTCTCTTCCTCTGGCTGGAGCCAGCTCGAAAAAGAGTCCTCAACTTGAGGCTTCCTGCGTCATCTAGGCTGGTAGGAGGGTTTAACCTTCCCTGATGCCCCAGACCCAAGATTTTTCCTGTTACCCCTCTGGGATTCAAAACTAGTCTTTGCCACTAGGGCTCCTGTTGTGGACATTAGGATGCTTTGTGTCTTAGCCTTTGGACTATGCTAGATCGTGATCTCTTTGAAGTAGAACTGGGAAGTTCATCTTTAAGTTCTCAAGGCCCTGGCTGGTGGCACAGTGGATAAGGCGCCAGCCTGCAAACCAAAATTCCCAGCCAGGGCACCATAACGTGGTTGCAAGCCAGGTCTCCAGCCAGGTCCGTGGCTGGAGGCAGGTGAAAGGCAATCACACATTGATGTCTCTCTCCCTCTCTGCCTCTCTCCCTTCCCCTCTCTCTAGAAATAATAAATAACATATGTATTTTTTTAATTCTGGAAAAAAATAAATTTTCAAGGGCTGTTTGGATGGGTGGATGGAGAGGTGTATGGATAGGGTGTAGTGATTCAGGATGCTGGCCTGCCTTCCACCCTCTCCTTCCCCCATCCCTTGGCAAATATGCTCCACACACATTCAACTGGGGTTCCTAAAGGTTTTTATCCATTTGGAGATCAAGGAAAGCACTGGCAACAGCATGACCAGCTCACAAAAAGCCAAGCTGACAAGAACTAGCTGTAACTATATACAATCGGGGTATCCAAATGTCCCTCCTCATCTCCCAGTGTTCCTTGTCCATTTCCCAAGGAGCTACTTCCCTCTCAGCCCAGGATCCAGAGGCTCGGAGCAGGCCTGACGGTGCTGAGGCTGCTGAAAGTAGTCTCACAAGTCATTTCTGAGGCCGACTTAGTCTCCGGAGTTTCTTGAGTTGACTGAGTAGCTCAGAGATAAAAGGCTGAGGGAAAAACAGGCAAGATTAAGGGATGGAGTCATGCCCACGCACCACACTGTCCTCCCTTATCTCTCCCTGACCCCATTATCTCCTTAGAGCCAGGGGAGGGGAAAAAGACCAAGGCCAAGCTTCCCTTTCTTTCATTAGCTGCCTCCACCCTGGGCATCCTCTTTTCCCCAGAAGAGCAAAGCACACTTACCTCTGTGGGGCGAGGACAGTCTTGGAGAAGAGCCTGGGCAGAAAATAGACAGTGGGTCCCTGAGCCACAGCACTTTCCCACAAGCCCCCATTTAGTCTTCCAGGAATTCTTCCCTCTGATTTGGTTCTCCCCATTCCACCTAAGGAGGCAGAGCCTGGGTTCCTGGGTTCCCCTTAGTCCAAGCCCAACTTCCAATCTCTACCCCTGGGTCTGGGGCCCAGACTACCCATCTACCTCCAACTGAGTTTTCTGCTCCTCTGTGGATAGTTCCATGAGCGCCTCCAGGTCAATCTCAGGCTCAGAAGGGGTTGGTTGGTCCTGTTTGGGAATCACATGGGGTTTTAGAGAGGCCTGACCAGCCAGTGCTGGAGTGAAAGTTACGGTCAGGAGCAACCCACCCCCCATTCTATTTCTCATGTTCAATCCCTCTCCTCAAACTACACATTCGTTCTTCTATGACAGTTACTGAACACCCAGGTTCTACCTGAAACAGCACTAGAGTTCTCTTTAAAAAGTATATACTTAATTTCAAAAGTTATAGACATTGCTGATAGGGATGTAGCTGCTTTGGAAAAGTTTGGCAGTTCCTTAAAATATTAAACATGCAGCTATCTGACCCAGCAATTCTGCTCCTAGGTCTGTTTCCAAGAGAAATGAGAACATATAACCACGCAAAAATTTGCACATGAATGTTGATAATAGCATCATTCATACTAGCTCAGAAGTTGAAAACAACCCAAATGGCCACCAACTGATGGATAAATAAAATACAAAGCAGCCATACAATATTATTCATCAATGAAAGGAACAAAGCACTGATTCATGCTACGATATGGGTGAACCTTAAAACATTGGTAGTCAAAGAAACCAGTTACAAGAGTCTACATATTATATGATTCAATTTATCTGAAGTGTCTATAATAGGTAAGTCTATGGAGACCCAAAGTAGATTAACGGTTTCTTAGGGCTGGGAGTGGTGGTGGTGGTAGAGAATGAGGTGCGCCTTCTAATGGGTCTGGGTTTCTTTTAGGGGTGATAAAAGGTCCAAAATAAGATTGTGATTGTTGTACAACCATATGAAGATAATTAAAACTACTTATTTCCACTTTAAGCGGATGAACAATATAGTATGTGAATTAAAGCCATCTTTAAAAGTTATTATAAGCCCTGGCTGGTGGCTCAGTGGATAGGCATCAGGCCTGTGAACCCAAAGGTCACTGGTTCAATTCCCAGTCAGGGCACATAACCAGGTTGCAAGCCGGGTCTCCAGCCAGGTCCATAGCTGGAGGCAGGTGAAAGGCAACCATATATTGATATTTCTCTCCCTCTCTGTCTCCCTCCCTTCCCTTCTCTCTAAAAGTAATAATTAAAATCTTAAAGTAGAAGTTATAGTCATTGAAAAAATTAAACTATGGATGTTATAAAACTGAAAGAAGCTCAAGGGAATGAGACAAGCCACAGACTGGGAGAAAATATTGTCAAGAAATATATCTGATAAAGGACTGTTATACAAAATATACAGCTCTGGCCAGTGTGGTTCAGTTGGTTGGAGCATTGTTCCACATTTGTGTGATTTTTAACTTTTTTTTTTTAATTTAAGATTTTGTTTATTATTTTTAGAAGGGAAGGGAGAGAGGCAGAGAAGGAGAGAGACATCAATGTATGGTTGCCTTTCACCTGCCTCCAGCCACAGACCTGGCTGGAGGCCTGGCTTGCAATCTTGTTATGTATCCTGGCTGGGGAGTCTAACCAGTAGCGTTGGGTTCTCAGGCCGGCACCTTATCCACTGTGCTACCAGCCAGGGCTTGTTCCATAGACTAAAAGGTAATAGGTTCAACTCCTGGTCAGGGCACATATGCAGGTTGTAAGTTCAATCCCCAGTCAGGGCACATATAAGAAGACAACTAATCATTGTGACTCTCTCACATTGATGTTTTCTTCTCTTTCTCCTTTCCTTTCTCTCTAAAAGCAATGAAAGAAAGTCCTCAGGTGAGAAATACATATATACATCTTAAACCTCAACAAAAAGAAACAATTAAAAAATGGGGTAGCCCTGACTAGGTAACCCAGTTGGTTAGAGTGTCATTCTGACACACCAATGTTGTGGGTTTGATCCCCGGTCAGGGCATGTACAGGAATCAACCACTGAATACATAAATAAGTGGAACAACAAATCAATAATCCTTTCTCTCTTAAAATCAATCAATAATTTATTAAAGTTTTTTAAATGGGGTAAAAATCTAAACAGATGGCTCACCAAAGAAGATATGCAGATATTAAATATTATCTTAGAAGATACTCAACATCATAGGTCATTAGGGAACTTCAAATTAAAGCAACATTTTGATACCACTACACACCTGTTAAAATAGTAAGAAATCCAAAACACAGACAATACCAAGTGCAGGTGAAATAAAAGAGGTAACTCTATAATTTCCCAAACCCACAACATTGGCCTATCAGGATGATACTCTAACCAACTGAACTACCTAGATAGGACAAAAAATACAATATTTTTTAAAATTGCCTTTTAAGATTTTATTCATTATTTTCAGAGAGAAGGGCAGGGAGGGAGGAAGAAAGGGAGAGAAGCATCAATGTATGGTTGCCTTTCACCTGCCTCCAGCTAAGGACCTGACTGGAGACCTGGCTTGCAACTTGGTTATATGCCCTGACTGGGGAATCAAACCAGCAACCTTTGGGCTCACAGGCCCGGCGCCAAATCACTGAGCCACACGAGCCAGGTCAAAAAAAATACAATATTTTAAATGTAAAAATTTAATGAATGGAATTAACAGCATATGTGCAGAATAAAGATCAGTTGAGCCCTGACCAGTGTGGTTCAGTGGCTTGAATGACAGCCTGCGAACTAAGGGATGGTGGTTCGATCCCAGGTCAGGGCACATGCCTGGCTTGTGGGCCAGAGGCAAATCACACATTGATGTTTCTCACCTTCTCTTTATCCCTCCCTTCTCTTCTCTCTAAAAAAATAATTAATTAAATTTAAAACAAACAAACAAAAAAACACTTCTATCTCCTTACAAAATGGTAATTAAAAAGAAAAAGGATCAGTTCAACTGGAAGATATAGCAAAAGAAAATAGTCAAAATGAAGTGCAGAAAGTAAAAAGTCTGGGGGTGGAGGAAAGGAAACAGAATAGAGCTTTGGTGATATCAAATGGTCTAACATACATGAATTGGAATCCCAGATATTGGAGGATGGAATTATTACATGAAATATAATAAAGATATAGTCTAATTAGAATTCTACCTCTACCAACCAGGGATCGAATCAGCAACCTAGGCTTGTGCCCTGACCAGAGATCAAACCTGTGATCCCTTGGTTTATGGAATGATGGTCCAACCAACTGGGCCACATCAGCCAGGCACCCGCACCCCCACCCCCACCCCCCGCCCAGAATTTAAGGTATGTATATTACTACCTATAGTCACATTGCCTGTTACAGTCTGGAGTTGAGAAATGGGCCCTTATTATAATCCCGATATTCTTTCCCTCAAGATTTTTTTTTAATTCTCAGAAAATGAGCAGATATATCAAACAACTCCTGCTGAGATGAGCAAGTGTGGTGCATATGTTGTGGTATCCTGCCAGATGTTGCCAGATTTGACCCCTTTCTCACCTCTACTCCCTACTCAGTCTGTTTTCTCCTGACCTCTCTGCCATGGGACCAGCAATGCAGTAAGGCTCACTGTTTGTTTCACATATTTATTGACAACACTTTTTAAAGTTATAAAGTTAATACATTATTTCTTACAACCTCACTATATTAAAAGGGCTGCATCAAAATGCTAGCTGAGGCCCTGGCTGGTGACACAGTGGCTGAGGTGCCAGCCTGCAAACCCAAAGGTTGCTGGTTTGATTCCCCCAGTCAGGGCACATACCAGGTTGCAAGCGAGGTCTCCAGCCAGATCTGTGGCTGGAGGCAGGTGAAAGGTAACCATACAACCACACATTGACGTCTGTCTTCCTCTCTGCCTCTCTCCCTACCCCTCTCTCTAAAAATAATATAAAAAATCTTAAAAACAAAAACACCAGCTGCCACCAGGAAAAGATAGTATTGTGAAAGCCACAGGAAAGGAATGTTTCAAAACTCTGGGGTGGTCAACGGTGTCCCCTGCTGATGTGTACGTTTGATTTAGTCCCAAAGCAGTGATTGGGACCTTGGCAAAAGCTCTCAATAAAGTGGTGGGAACAGAAGCCAGATTTTGGTGGTTTGACTAGCGATAGGAGGGGAAAGGTATGTAAAGAATATGTGTGTGGACAAATCCTGGAAGTAGTCTTTTTGGAAAGGAGACATGAAATATGGAATGGAAATTAGAAGGGGGCTCGTTGTTGAGCAAGAGCCTTTAAAAAAGGAGGAACTTTCGAGTATTTACGTGCTTGCTTCGTAGCCAGATCCACACACCCTCCTCTGAACAACAGGAGCTGTAGGGCCCCAAATGTGTGTGTTTTGGGTGAACCCAGATTTGTTTTCTCTTAAGACCCCAAAGCAGGCTGTATGCGAGAAGAGGTGGGACCTTCCAACAAACAAAGGTTGAGTCCCATTTAAAAAATGCAAGTAGTCATGCATCGCTGGAACCATTTCCAGTGGAGCCACTAGGGGTAGACATGTGGGGGAGAACCCTGGGGGGCGGTGAGGGGCTCTGTGAAGTTAAAGCTGGGGCAGGGTAAGCCTGGAGGCTCTGTTGCTTCATCTCTGCCCAAGGTGATCAGCCAGCCAGTCACTTGGGGATTCCCCACTGATCTGGCCACTTCCTGAAGAAAAGAGCAGGGACTGGAAGAGGAACTGCTACCTGGCACCTTTGGACAATTGCCATGGCAACTGCAGGCCAGTATTTTATTTCCGTGTCACTGCTAGGGAGCAGTCCTCCCACATGTCCTGTTTTCTAAACTTATGAGCTCATTACTGCACAGCTTTCTCCCCTCCCTTAATCTTACAAAACAAAGTTTGGCTATAGTGCCTTTCTTTGCCGCCTGGAAGGATTTGCCCTGAGGTGCTGAAATATGAGATTTTTCACATGAGTGCACAACAATCTGAAATCGAAACTGATCCAGAGAGGGAGAGCTGGCAGTGGTGAAGGATAGTGGGGGTGTTCTGCAAGGTCAGAACAGACACAGGCCAGGAAAGTTTGCCTTTCTGCTCCCAACTTCAGGACATCTCCCACCTACCCCAGGTGCTACCCCAGGGTGCAGCAGGGGACATGGTCAACACCTGGACCAAACAGATGCATGACCCAGTAGGCCTCACAGACAGCATGGACCACATGAATGACTTCCCAATCCCAACCACAGGGCTGCTGGCACAGCCCTTCCCTGGAAGAATCATAGGCCTCCAGAAGAAAAAAGAAAAGAAAAAAGGACCTGAGTCAAGAAAGAGGAGAAACAAGGACCATGTGAATAAGGAGGATTTCTAGTTTCTGGCTTGGTGCCATGGTTCTCTGTCAGCCACACACTCAACTGTGGAGAGTACAAAAAAAAAAAAAAAAGAAGAAGAAGAAGCAGCCTGTGCCTGGGCCCCACCCTAGTAGTAGATTTACAAGAAATTCAGTTGAGGTGCAACCAAGGCATTGGCTTGTCTCTGAAGTACTTCAGGTGCTAAGAATTACTAAATGCTCAAGTGCTTGCTCTGGGTTCCAAAGCTTGCTAGTTGCGTGACCTTGGGCTAGTAACTGAACACCTCTAAGCCTCCATTTCCTCCAAGGTAAAATAGTACCTACCTAATGGAGTCGTGGGGAGGCTGAATGAAATAACGCATGTCAAATGTTGGCACTGTGTCTAGCACATTGCTTAAAGGTTCAAAATGTTATTCTTATTGAAGCAGAGGTTGTTACACTACCCTAGGATTTGGAGATATCTAAGTATTTCCCATGATAAGGGAGCAAGACCCATCCTTTTTCCAAGGTGGGGTTGAGGGTAGTCAGTCAGAGGCAGGGCTAAGGCTAAATAAGCTGCTGGTGTTATTGCTGGATACTCTGATTTTCTAGTCCAGTTCCATCCGTTCTGAAACAACGAAAATGTTCTATATGTGCGCTGAAAAATGGTAGCCACTAGCCACATGGGGCTATTGGGCAGTTGAAGTATGCATGGCTAGCGTGACTGAGAAACTGAACTTTTAATTTCATTTAATTAAAAAAAAATTTTTTTTTTTTTAAAGAGAGATGGAAGGGAGGGAGAGAGAGAGGGAGAGAAACACCAACTGATTGCCTCTTGTAAGCCCCAAAACTGGGACTTGGCCCGCAACCCAGGCATGTGCCCTGAATAGGAATCAAACCAGAGAACTTTCAGTTCACAGGCCAATGCTCCATCAACTGAGCTGCACCAGCCAAAGCAATTTTATTTAATTTTCACTAATTTAAAGTTAAATAGCTACAAATGGCTGATATCTATAGTACTGGACAATGTAGCTTTAGACGTGTATGTGTGTTGAGGAAGAAGAGTTAATAAAGACATAAAATAAAGAAAAATAGCCTGGCTGGTGGCACAGTGGCTAAGGCGCCGGCCTGTGAACCCAAACGTCGCTGGTTCGATTCCCAGCCAGGGCACATAACCAGGTTGCAAGCCGGGTCTCCAGCCAGATCCGTAGCTGGAGGCAGGTGAAAGGAAACCTTACATTGATGTCTCCCTCCCTCTCTGCCTCTCTCCCTTCTCCTCTCTCTGAAAAAAATAAATAAATAAAATATTTAAAAAAATAGAAAGTCGGCCTGTGAACCCAAAGGTCGCAGGTTCGATTCCTCAGCCAGGGCACATAACCAGGTTGCAAACCAGGTCTCTAATCAGGTCTGTGGCTGGAGGCAGGTGAAACACAACCAAACATTGATGTCTCTCTCCCTCTCTGACTCTCTCCCTTCCCCTCTTTCTAAAAATAATGAAATAAAATCTTTAAAAAAATAAAATAAAATAAAAAAATAAAAAATAGAAAGAAAGAGAAAGAAAAGTAGCCTTTCTATTATCTCCTTAGACATCAGAAAGCCCTAAAAGGACATATTAACAGGCTTTTATAGACCTGTTTTACTGAATAGAAAACCAAGTCTCAGAAATGGTAAAAGACATGCCCCAGGTTATGAAGAGAGTTAGAGGCAGAGCTTAGACCAGAGGGGACGGATTTCTGGGCTCCAAACCCTTGCTTCACCTGTTAGGAAATGCTTTCTCTCTGTGGAATCACCTTGCATTCACCCTCCAGCTCCTCCTGAGGTCTCAGAGCAGGCTTTTCCAGCAAGAACCCCCACCCCCAAGCCTTAGGTCCCCACATCTCCCCACTCTCCCCCATGCTACCCACCTGGAAGAGCTCCTGAACCTTGGCATCCACCCACTGCTCCATCTCCAGCCAGCGCTGGAGCTGCCCGCGGTCGTACTTCACCGTCAATCGGCCTGATTTCCGGGACCTGGACGCTTTGGAGTGATCAGGGTGGGACTTCGACTCTGAGTTTGTGGATGATGTCCTCCTCCTCTCAGAAGCCCACTGGACCTTCTTACTTGGGTTCTCCCTATCAGGGTTGGGAGATGTGCAGGAACCAGGGCTTGAAGACAGCATGGAAAGATTGGCCTGGGCAAGGAGCTGGGATAAAACTGCCAGTCAGAGCAAGGGTGCCAGAGAAGTGAGTGAGAAGATAGTAAAAATAGGAGGCCAGCAGCCGGGAAATGCAAGGTGGGAGGGAGGGAGGGTCTAGGCTCTGGGAGGGGCAGGGGTCAAAGATCAACAGACCTTTGTCTGGTACTGGGAATGCTAGACTCCTGGCACCTGGTTGCCAGTGAGTGGCACTCCTGAGCCAAGCTATACCCCAGCCTCCCTTCCCTTTCGGAGGCCCCAAGTGACATAAACTGCAAATGAGCAAAGGTCAAGACAGCGCCGTGCCTTGGGAAGAGAAAAGGGCCCCTGGGTCCTAAGGAGTGCAGGTCCGAGATCTAAGCTCTCTGAGCAGCTCTGGAACAGGACCTGAGTCACACCTGAGAACCCTCTGCATTCCACCTCCCTGGGACTAGATCTACCTGGAAACTGCAGTCAGACACATCCTGCAGCAGTGTCCCTGGCAGACAGGAGCTCCTCCTGCCCAGAGCTTGGCACTGTGGGAAGCGGCCTCGCCAAGGATAGTTAGAGGGGCGATTATCTTTGATTCCCACGGAGGTCGTCCCCTGCCTGAATGTGAGCTGCCTTTAGGAATATATGAGGGAAGGTGTGCTCTAAACGCAAATTTATCAAGCTCATCTCCAATTCCCTTTTCCCAGAGGCAACTGCTTAGGAAGCCAAGTTTATTGTCAATGTCCCAGTGACCCTCCCCTGAATCATGTCCTTCCTGACACAGAGGAAACCTGCAGGCTTTTACCCAGACGTCAAGGACGACTACTTCTAGACATCCTTGCATTTGAAAGGAAGGGTATTTTTGTTTGTTTAATCCTTTGTAAAATTTTTTTCTAAACATTTTTAGGAAAGTTATAGGACACTATTTCTTTCTTTCTTTCTTTTTTTTAATGAACAACTCAGAAGGACAAACGAATGAAAATTAAAGTGTCTCTTCTGCTCTGGCTGGTGTGGCTCAGTGGATTGAGAGCTGGCCTGTAAACCAAAAGGTCACTGTTATGATTCTGTCCGGGCAGTGCCTGGGCTGTGGGTGGGTCCCCAGTTGGGGGCAGCAACCGACTGATGTTTCTCTTGCACATCGATATTTCTTGCCCTTTTTCCTTCCTCCCTCCCCTCTTCTCTAAAAAAAAAAAAAAAAAAAGTTCTGCTTAACTCATCATTTTCTATGATTAAAAGAAAGAATTCTTCAAAAATGCCCCCATTGGGACTGCAGCAATGTCTGAGAGGAACTATCTCCTTTAAATAAAGACAACAGCCTCACCTTGAAAAATAGTGCATAATTTCTCCAAAATTCCTTATTAAAGTCATTGGTTCCGCATTATCAAAGCTATTAGTTGGATTTTTACTTAGATTGGTAAAACTAAACTTTATTCTGTAAATATATTATTCTTCTGTTTCAGTTATTATTGCCACATAACGAACCACCCCAACATTTTAAAGGCTAAAACAAATATATCCATTTATTTGTTCACAAATCTGCAACTTGGGCAGGGTTTTGCAGATGCACCTAATCTCTGCTGGGGTGACTAGCCTGGGGCTAAGAATGCTTAATGCAGCTCCTCAGCTCCTGTTGGCTGTGAGATCGCTGGACCCTGAGAATCTCTCTTGCCCTCTTTGGGTGGACTCCCTCCTACAGGGTCAAACTTCTTTCCATCACATTTGATTCTGAGAGGAAAAATGGAAGCCACAAGTCTGAGACCTGAAAGTCAGGTGATACCACCTCTACTGTGTCCTCTTGGTCAATGCAAGATACAGATTCAAAGGGAAGGAAAAAGTTAGACGCCCCCTCTTGGTGGGAGAAGCAACCTGTACATGTAGGAAAGTGAGGGCTGGTCTACCATCTTTCCCAGCCATGTTTGCAGGTAATCTACCACACCACTATCTGAGACAACATGCTCGGTGGTCCTTTTCTAGTCTTGGTGTAAAGGCCTGAATATTCTCACCAAACCACCCACTTCTCAGAGCAATGGTTGGTACCAGTGAGATGGCAAATGAAAATGAAGACTATAGCTTAAACTCAGGCCTTCTCTTCTCCAAGTTTCACAGAGACAGTGAGTCACATGGTCTAACAAGAGAGCTAACTGATCCAGACACTGGCCCCTGGGCCTGCAGTATAGAATTAGAAAACAATATAATCTGGAAATGCTTTGTAGAAAGGCAGATCAGAATCATGAAAAGAGCCCAAGATTGGTAGTCAAGAGACCTTAAGTCTGGGCTGGCCTTTGTCACATACGAGCTGTATGTCTCTGAACGAATCAAGGGCAAATCTCTGGGCCTCTGTTTCCTATATGTAAGGGGACAGCCTTTAAATAAGGCCCCGCCTAGCTCAGACACTGTGCTGTTCCACAGGAACATCATGAATCCATCCAGGCAACGGCTGGCTCTGTACACACTGCCAGAGGCTCTTGGGGGTCACGGAGGGTCTAAACAGGTGAAGGGCAGATGGAGGCAGAGCTGGAGAAAGGAAACAGGCAATGTGCTGGTGGCTGGGAGTCCACCTAGGAGCTGGCACAGAGCCTAGAGCAAGGGCAGCAATGGCAGTGGACGAGAAGGGATAGAATGATGTGAGCAGTTACTAGAGAAGACTGTCAGGACCCAGGAGCCGGTTGGGTATTTGCAGGGAAAGCCCAAGGAAAGGCAGGGGACACAGATAACTCTAAAGTCACTGGGACAATGAGGCCAGGAAAAAATGTGAAGAGAAGAGCGATTTGGGGTTAAATACGAGGAATGTGGATGTTGTCACAATGTATTTCTCTCTTCTTTATGGAAGCAGTCCATGTTCACTAAGGGGAACTTGGAAAATAATTCAAAAACTAAAAAGAAAATCTTAACCCATATTTCCACTATTCAAGTGCCATCACTTTTACCTCTTTGTTGGACTACCTTTCCCCCCTTATGTATAGGTTTTCTTTTTAGTATGTCAGAAGCAGCAAGCATACTTTTGTAGTGGGGAAAATTGTAGGATTTTAAAAATATATTTTATTTTATTTATTTAAAGATTTTTATTTATTATTTTTAGAGAGAGAGGAAAGGATAGAGGCAGAGAGGGAGAGACACATCAATGTATGGTTGCCTTTCACCTGCCTCCAGCTACGGACCTGGTTGGTGACCTGGCTTGCAGCCTGATTATGTGCCCTGGCTAGGAATCAAACCAGCAACCTTTGGGTTCGAAGGCTGGCGCCTTACCCACTGTGCCACCAGCCAGGGCTATTTATTTTTAGAGAGAAGGGAAGGAAGGAGAAAGAGAGGGACAGAGACATCAGTGCATGGCTGCCTCTCGCACACCCCCAACTGGGGACCCGTCCCACAACCCAGGCATGTGCCCTGAGAATTAAACCAGCAATCCTTTGGTTCATAGGCCAGTGCTCAATCCACTGAGCCATACCAGGTAGTGCCTGTTTTTAATTTATTCATTTTAGAGAAAGAAAGGGGGAGAGAAACATCACTTTTTTTTTTTGTTCCACTTATTTATGCATTCATCGATTGTTTCTTCTATATACACTGACCAGGGATGGAACCCACAACCTTTTTGTATTGAGATGATGCTCTAATGAACTGAGCTAGCCAGTGCTAAAAGTGTAGTTTTTGATATCAGAGAGGTGGGATAAAATGGCTTTGTCACTTTCTTAGGTAACATTTATTGAGCACGCATGGTGTTACAGGTTTTTCTTATTAATTAATTTAATCCTCATAATAACCCCATGAAGCCCTATTTTGTAAACAAGGAGACTAAGGCACAGAGAGGCTAAATAACTTGCCTAAGGCATACCAATAGTGGCAGAAAAGAGAACTAAACCCAGTAGTCTATATGAAGCCCATAAATTCAACTCTTAAATGGGCTTGCCTCCCATTCTTCATATGTGAAATTGATAGAGCTAGGAAATTTCTCTGCAAAATGGAAACTATTCTCAGAGCTTTCAGCATCAGCAACTACATATGTCAAGTCTCTCGGCTAATGGTAGCTGCTCACTGCCTTGAAGATAAGTTTTTGTTTCAGTAAAGTTGAATCTGAGGTGAGGGAGGAATTTCCACCTGAACTCAGAATTGCAAGTGCTGAAAAGCCCACTGGAGCAATGCAATTGGCCTGCCAGGACTCCAATCCACACTCTGCCACCTAACTGCCACATGACTTGACAAGTTAGTTCACCTGTCTGAGCCTGTTTGCTCATCTGTAAAATGGGGATAAAAATAGTACCTACTTTCTTGGTTTGAGTACACGTGGCAATATGTGGGAAATGCTGGGGAACAGGATTTGAGTACTGCCCGTGCCTGATAAAGGTAGGTTTTTTTTTTTTTTTTTTTCATTTGTTTGTTTTTGTAATAGTATGTATAACGGATGAAATAATAAACCTGTGGTAATGCAATATTACCATAAGGCAATAGTCTCCTGTGTTAGGATTCTTGTATGAATAATGTTTTGGGGGAGACAGGAATCAAATCACAAAACCCTTTCTTCCTAGTAACTGCACATTTACTTCATACCCAGCGTATCATCACTGATTGTCCTGTGTCCACCCCTGTGCCAGAGGCTGTGAAAAAAAACTCAGAAAATCCAGACAAAGAGAAACAGACCCCACCCATATTCTCATCCATGATGTGGGCAGCTGGGAGATGTTGCAATTTAGCCAGAAAAATGACCAAATGTTTGGCTATAAAACCTAGTAGGTAAAAAAATAACTGTTCTCGATAAATTAGGATGACTGTTCCCATGGGGGATGGGAGGGGTTATGGCATCGTGAAAAGGTGAGAAATCTTTTTGGGGAGAGTATTAATAGGGCCAATCTTGCTCTGTAAGGAATGGTCTTTTTATCATTTAAAAAAGATGTTAGTTATTATTTTTAGAGAGAAGGTAAAGGAGGGAGGCAGAGAGGGAGAGAAACATCAGTGTATGGTTGCCTTTCACCAGCTTCCAGCTACAGACCTGGCTGGAGACCTGGCTTGCAACTGGTTATGTGCTCTGACTGGGGAATCCAACCAGAGACCTTTGGGTTGGGGGTTGGTGGGGGAAGGGGGGCAGCAATCCGCTGAGCCACCAGCCAGGGCAGGAATGGTCTTTAAGAGGGGTTCTTCCTTCAGGAAAAGCAATGAGTATGGCTTCACAGTATCCATGGTTTTGTAAAGGTCATTAACTCAGCTACTTTGCTGAGCTGGAACCTCTAGCTTCCAAGGACCGCATTTCACTGGAAGAGAATGGCCAACTCTAAACCAGGAGCACCCCCTCAGTGGCAGAAGAGAAGGAACCTGTGGTCCAAAGGGAGGGAGCAGCAGACCCAAGAGCACTAATAGGACTTATCTCCTATAGAGACTCTAAAGCAAACAAACGTGTAAACTTTAGTACAAGTCGAAAAAGGGCCACTGCAGGTAAGCCGAGAAGCCTAGTAACGGGAGGGAAATGGCCTGTTTCTCACTCCCGCAGAAAGGGGGCTTCCTGAGACTGGCAAGCGTGGTGATACAGGTGCAGGCACCTGGATTCCAGTTATACAAGGTGTAGCCGCACAGCTTCTGGGACTTGTCACGGCCACGAGATGCAAATTACTTCTCCAGGGCTGACGGCTGCCGAGAAGTCCTTTGTATCCGGCCTTCCCCCCATTTCTCCTCCTCTAACCCCTTTACAAGCGCCTCAGGCCTGAGCCTGGGAATGCTGGCCCAGACCCAAAGGGAGACCAGATGCAGCCTTTCCAGGGCCCTCGACCCTCAAGTGTTCTTCACTGGAGCGTCCTGGCGTGTCAGGACCCTCAGGGATCGGGGTGCTGTTTTGGGGCGCGGGCTCCCGGAGAGCCGGACTCGGTGGAGTTGTGGAGCAGCCTCCAGGGGGCCGTCCGGGGGCAGGGCGTACCCGGGCCTCAGTATTCTCGGGATCAGGCTGCGGAAGAGAGTCAGGGATCCTGGGGCCGCCGGGCAGCTGCTCCGGAAGCTGGGCTGGGACGCGCCGACCAAAGCGCCAGGGGCGTGGGCCGCGCTGGCCGCGCGAGGGTTAATGTCCGCCCCGCCCCGGCGCGCTGACTCAGTTTCACCAGAAACTAGGGGGTGGAGGTGGCTGATCTCTAGTGCACCCCGCACCAGGGCGGAAACGGTAGCCCGAGCCGCGCAGGAAGCCGGGACCGGAACCTCAACTGCCCGGGCCCCACCCCACTCACCTGCGCAGGTAACCGGGGCCCCGGAGGCGGAGCGCGCTCGGAGTATGTTCAGCCCTTTGTTCCGCGCTAGTGCGTGTGTCCGGGTACGTGACCTCCTTAGCATTCCCTCGGGCCGTGGGTCTGGCTGCCGGGTCTCCCGGGGTGCTCCGTGCTCCCCAGCCCACCCCTCACTTTCTCTGGGCTGGCGCGCCTCCCTGAAGTCTCCCCGACAGATCCGGTTCCCCGGCTGATCCAGTGTGCTTCTTCCTCTGTCTCCTTCCCTCCCTCAGGTCGCAGGCACCCTCGGAGCCCAGAGACCAGCACTGTGAAGGTGACCCCCGTGGGTAGGAGGGCGACTGCCCCTGGGAGGACGATGGCTGGCGCTCGTCTCTCGCAGGCGGGCATTCCAGTGGTCGCCTTGGGCTTCCTGTGCGCTCTCGCCCTCCGGGGCACCGCCGCGGGACCGCCGCCCACGCCCCCAGCGCAGCCCTCTGGAGCTGCCTGCCTGGACCGCTTTACCGCCGGGGTGCCGGCTTTTGTGCTTGACACCGATGCCTCGGTGAGCAACGGGGCCACCTTCCTGGGCTCTCCCACCGTGCGCCGCAGCTGGGACTGCGTGCGCGCCTGCTGCACCACCCAGAACTGCAACTTGGCGCTGGTGGAGCCGCAGCCGGATGGCGGGGAGGACGCCGTTTCCTCCTGCTTCCTCATCAACTGCCTCTACGGGCAGAACTTCGTGTGCAAGTTTGCGCCCAGGGAAGGCTTTGTCAACTATCTCACCAAGGAGGTTTATCGCTCCTACCGCGAGCTGCGGACCCAGGGCTTTGGAGGTAAGAGGGTGGTGCAGGAATGGATGCATTTTGGGAGACTCAGAACAGGGGCTGGCTATGGACTCCTGGGAGAGTCAGATTTCAGAAAGGAGTTAAGAAAAGAGTCCCACTCAACTCCAACCCTTCCTTAGAAGTAGGCAGTGTAAACCTTAAACAAATGACAGACTAGGTGAATGAAGAGGGGTAACATCCTAAAGCCCAGATTTGCTCCTGAATTCAGGGTGCTCTTAAGTGGGCTGGTGCTCCGGGAGGTGTGTGGGATAGAGGAGGCAGCTTCTCTGGACTCCTGTGGACCTGATATGCTGAGTCAGGGCCAGCTATGCTGCCCCCACCTCCTGCTCCAGCCCCAAGTATGGTTTGAGGGACCTTGAGGCCCTGTCAAGTGAGCCTGGTGGAGTGTCTCCTCCTCCTCCACTGGTGAACTTGGGACTGGGTAGCATCTCTGCACCCCCTTCCCCCACCGATTGGCCATGGGTGGTCTGGGGAAAGCTGCCAGACCCCAAAGACTAAAGAATACGTTCAGTCTGGGGTTGATCCAAAAGGGAAGGGGTGATGTTGTGATCACAGTTGCCAGAGGTTCTGGAGTGGGGGGTGAGAAGGATGCTGGGTGAGTCAGTTCACCAGTATGTGTATACCTGGTAGGGGAGGGATGTCAGCTGTCCAGGCAGGTGTGTGTGCATGTGAGAGAGCTGTCTCTCTCTCCTTAGGATCTGGTAGCCAAGCTGTCTGCTCACTTTGTTTACTTCCCAGGATAAAGGCAAAGGTGGGGGCAGGGCTTCTCTTTCCTCCTGGGACTGAGCAATTAGCTGGGATCAGGGCTCCTCCAGAAACCTTCCTTCCCCATTCTCTCCACCTGCTGTTCTGGCCAGGTGGGGCTCCAGGGCAGGGATGGGTCACAACTGATAACCTCTGTTGCCACTTTACAGCTTTCTGATTGCTGCTGTACCATTCAACCTCTCACTGAGGCCTCATAATAACCAACTCTAAAAAGGGTGCTATTAGTAGTCACCCCACTTTTCAGATTAGGAAACGTACTCCCATGTTGCATAAATGGTAGACCTGGGACTCAATTCTAGCCAGGACTTCCAAAAGTCCTGTGCTGTTTTTCATACAAGACCACCTTTCTGGAAGAAACCTGTCTATGTTCCAGAGACTGGGGAGCCCAAGGACCAGCACTGGGGTGGGGCTGACTCTGGGGGTGGTCTCAATTCTGGAAAGTAGAGAAGGGACTATCCACTTCAACCCTTTTCAGGACTAGTCTCTCTCACAGGTTATAGGCTGACCCTTCCAATCTTCCAAAGAGCTCTTCTGGGTGACTGGGAGGGGGATTCCAGGAGAGGGCACCATTTCTGGGCCAGGCTGGGCCACTGAATCCCACTGGGCCAGAGCCTGAGCCTGTTCCACAGGAAGTAGTAGAGGGTGTAGGTGGTGATGACTCTAATCGACCTGAGTCCCACTCCCAGGCCAATGCCTGAAACTCTGGGGTCTGGCCAGGGAGCTGAGCTGGATGAGCTACATGGTCTTGGAACCAGCCTTCCACACTGGAAACCTTCCTATCCCCAGACTGGCCTGTTTAGCACAAGACAGGATGGAGTGGGGGTTTCCTGGGCACTTAGGAAGCTGAGTAGAGCTTGGACTGAGTATGAGCTCCAGGCCATTTTCAGGGCGCTGCAGTGCTTTGGAGAGTGAGGGAAACTGTGGTATCAAGGAATCCATTCTCTGCTGAGTCAAGCTGGAGAGGTTGGAGTTGGGTAAGAACAGGATAAAGCCATTATGTGAGGCAAGGCAGGTAGGTGTTTAGGACTTCTAAACTTTTGATTCTTGTAATGGGTAGAGAAATTCTTCCCAGGATATGTTGGTTAGTTCCCCTTTCCCTGCCTCTAGCCAGACCAGTTCAGTCCAGCTTTCTGTGGCTTGAGCATCTTGCTCCTTCCTCTTTTCCTACCCTTTCCCTTTTTCTGTTGGAGGTGGAGTCCATTTGCCTGGAGATGTCCTGGAGCCTGGCAGTTGGGGGAAGGGCTAGCTTGATTACCTCTCTAGCCCTTTGCTCTCTTGGGGGTGGGAAGAAGGGAGTGGTAGGGCAGGTCATCTGCCCCTTGCTCCTGAGCACTGAGACTTGGAGACACCAGGGTTCACCAGTTGTGTAGGGAGGATGTTGGTAAGTTGGCCCGAAGTTTAACACTTCCTCTGCCTGCCACTTCCACCTGAGGTGCCCATGGGCCAGCCTGTCAGCCTGTTTGGTAGACTGTCTTCTTTCCCCTTTCAGATAGTTTATTACCTTCTGTAAAAGTGCAAGGAGGGAGGAACCGACTCCTCCCAGCTCACTGCCCCTTTTGCCTTTTCTCTCAGAGGTTGCAGCAGGACTGGCCCCTGTTGGCCCTCCCCTGATTTCCAGCCAAGCTCCTGGGCTGGGGGGTGGTTCTAGACAAACACTTTTCCTTCCTGCTGTCCTGGTTTTATTTCCCCTCAGCCCCCGGAAACCAGAGCCCCTTTTCTCACCCTTGTAGACCTCTGCACAATTTGACATGTTTCTCTATGTAAGCTTTCCCCTCCACACTTTTGCTGTCATTGTGTGTCTTGGTCTTCTCACCTCTGTCTGTGACTACCCTCTATGAGTCCCCATTGTATCTACTTTCTCTCCTCATCAAAGAAAAGTCTCTGTGACTCAGCCTCCAGCCAGCTGTTCTTATTTCTTTGCCTTCTCTTCTTCCTTTAAACTTCCCCTTGAGTTGGACATACCCTCTGTAGAACTTCTGTGGAGGGCAGTTTCACAATATCCATCAAAACTGTAAATGCATATTACTTACAACACAATTTCACTTCTAGGAATTCATTTTGTGGCTATACTTAGGCATGTGTAGAACAACTTACCAGCCAGTTGTTCACTGTAGCATTGTTTATAATGGTAAAGAATGGGAAAGATCATGATGTCTGCCCACACATCCTATATTGGATACTGTGGTGATATTTTAACAATAATAAACCCTGAGGCAGCTTGGTTTACTTGTTAGAAAAGAAGGAAGGAAGAGAAGGGGAAGGAAGGGAAGGAAAACTAAATCAAGGAGACTAATGGTTAAATAATTTGTAAGTTATGATATGTTTGTCCAATAAGTGATATGCAACCAAAAAAGGAAAAAGAAAAGAAACTCTTTTCTTGCTATGGAATTATTCTCAAGATATATTAAAAAAACAAGATCTTGTATGCTTGTGAGTTCAATACTATCTCTGTTGACACACACACACACACACACACACACAACTAGTTAAAGTGGATGCCTCTGGAAAGAGGAACCTGGGAGTTAAGGAGAGGAGGGAACTTAATTCTCACTACCTTCTTGTACTTTTTGAATTTTACGTCATGTACATGTATTACCTAAATTCAAAACAAAAGCTCCACAATTGTAAAAATGGTCAAAATTACACCCCTAAGCAGGAGGATTGCCTGCAGTATGGTATTTTGAAGAGAAAATGAGCTATGGAGTCGGGCTCAAATCCCAGCTCTGATGTGGAGAATCTGAGCAACCCTGGGCAAGTCATTTAATCTCTGGTGGGATGAGAAATGCAGTTGTGGCAAGGTGTTTCAGAAGAGAGGTGATATAGATCAGGGGTGAGCAAACTTTCTGTGAAGTTTCAAATAGTAAGTAAAAACTGTAGGTTTTGTGGACCATACAGTCTCTGTTGCAAGGTGAAAGCAGCCATCCACAATATGTAACTGAATAGGCAAGGCTGGTTTGGATACAAATTTGAAATTCATGTACTTTTCACATGTCACAAAATATTTTCTTTTTGATTTAAAAAAAAAGATTTTATTTATTATTTTCAGAGAGAGGGGAAGGGAGAGAGATATTAATGTATGGTTGCCTTTTGCCTGCTTCCAACCACGGACCTGGCTGGAGACCTGGCTTGCAACCTGGTTATGTGTCCTGGCTGGGAATGGAACCAGCGACCTTTGGGTTCGAAGGCTGGTGCCTTATCTGCTGTGCCACCAGCCAGGGCTTGATTTTTTTTCCTTTCAACCATCCGAAATATACGAGGTGGTGAGCTGGATTTGGTCAACTGGCCTTATTTACCTACCCCTGGTATAGACGATAAAGGTAAAGTACACAGCATGGTGACAAGTACACATCCAACAAGTGACAACTTTGTTAATAATGATGACTCCAGCCCTGGCTGGTGTGGCTCAATGGATTGAGCACAGGCCTGTGATGGAAAGGTTTGCAGTTCGATTCCCAGTTAGGTCACATGCCTGGGTTGCAAGCCAGGTCCCTGGTTGAGGATGTACAAGCAGCAACACTGGTCAGTTGATTTCTCTTTCACACATTGATGTTTTTCTCCCTCTTTTTCTCCCTTCTTTCCCCTCTCTCTAAAAATAAATAAAATCTTAAAAAAAAAAAATCATGACTCTAGATCTGTTTCCAACCCTGCCCTCTCTGGAGCTCCCTCTGTATACCTCCCCCTGGATGATCTTACCTCCCTCAGACTTAAATTCTCCATTCTCCCACACATTCCTCCTAGATCTGGTTTCCTTTCTGCCTGTGCCCTGCATGTTCCTCCCCAGTCCCCAGCACCCATCAGTCACGGAAGCCTGAAACATTTGCCCAGCAATGTTGCTAACATCCTGCTTTCCATTTCCTTAGCTATCCTTTAATTCAGGCCACTTTTGTTGCATCTGCCCTGATCCACTGCACTAGTTCATTTGCCAGCACCCTTGTTCTGTAGAAATCATTCCAAACAGATGGTAAACAACTGCTGCCCGGAGCTCAGTCATGCCCCTGCTATCCAGGCCCTTGGCCCCTGCCTTAGCACTCCTGGACTCCAATCGTCCATCTAGAAGGCCAATGTCTGCTGCAGCCAGGACTTCTAGGACTCTGCACCACCTCTCATGGCCAGTGTCCACATGCCCTGGCCCAGCATCAGAGCACTTTGAGATCTGTCCAGGCCAGCTGGTCTCCTTCATGTCACCTAGCCAGCCTTACAAATCCCCAGCTCCTTGCCTTGGCTCCTTATGTTTTCTGTTGTCATCAACAATATAACACATTCTTCCCTACAACCAAATAAAAACAAAAATAAATCATTTCTCCCATCTCCAGAAAAATCTTCCCTTATTCATCTAGACTTTCAGAGGCTCCCCCTTCTCTGAATGTCCATCCACTTCCTTGTCCTATACACATACCGCATACTCCTTCTGCTTGTTGGGTCTTTTCTCCCTTTTGCTTCAGGTCATCAGGTCTTATCTGCCTAACTGGGCTGTAATCCCCTCAAGGACAGTACTAATTTCCTATGGCCGCTGTAACAAATTATTACAAACTGAGTGACTCAGTTTGTCTCACAGTTGTGGAGTCCGGAAGTCCAAAATCAAGGTGTTGACAAGGCCATGCTCCCTCTGACAACCCTGGAAGAGAACCCATCTTTGCCTCTTCCAGTTTCAGGTAGCACCAGGGTTCCCCTGGCTTGGGGCAACCCAGCTCCCATCTCTGCCTGTCTTCACACTGCAGGTTTTTTCTCCACTCTGTGTTCTTCTGTCTTTTATAAAGACATTTATCATTGGATTTAGCTAATCCAGGATGATGTCATGTGAAAATGCTTAACTTGATGACTTCCTCACAGACCCTTTTTCCAAATAAGTTCACATGCTTGAGCTCCGGAGGTTAGCCATGGCCATATGTTTTAGGGGAGCAGCATTCAACCCACTCAGGCAGGAACCCTGCTGTGTGCTTGCTTCTGCCCCCAGGCCCTAACCAGAGACTGGAGGAAGCCTCAGGCATGGGTGCTGTGAGGTGGCGGGAGGGTGGGGTTCCCTCAGCCCCGCTCTGCTGCAGACAGAGGCACCTACTTCCTGTGGTCACTCATCCTGGGACACCAAGACTTGCCACAAGACTCTGTGCCTAGGTCTCTATCTGCAGCAGTTGGGCAATAGAGGGGAGGGGATGGGTATTAATGCCACATTAACTTATGTGGCTTTTCAAAAATATTTAACTGTTTAAAGCAATTAGCACAAGCCCTACTTATTATAGAAGAAAGGAGTATGTTTCCCCTAATATAAAAATAAATACATACATACATATATATATATGTTTTTTTTTCTAAATGGGATCAAATGATACATACTATGCAATAACGTTTCAGAAAGTAAGTCTTACAATATAAAAAGGTCTTTAACATACCAAAGATATAATATATATAAATAGCAAAAAAATGATTCCGTTGTGGGTTCCCACCTATGCCTAATGCTGACTGCTGAGTCCTAGGTTGGTCTGGGTGTGTCCCATATCGCTCCTTGTCCCCAGGAGGGATCTTGTCCATACAGTGAGAGTTGATCTTACCTCAACTTCCCCCCAGGGTCCCGGCTTCCCATTCTCTGGGCAGGCACAGACTTGAAGGTACAGCCCCAGGAACCTCTGGTGCTGAAGAGTGCAGAAAATACAGATTGGCACCTACTGCAGGGTGACCCAGACATCAGGGTGGAGGTAAGTTACTGGTCGGGCTCCCTGACCCCACCTCAGCTCTCCAGGGCCCGCTCTGTTCTCCCTGGGGGGGTTGTGTAGCTGGGAGGGTCTGGGGTAGCTCAATGGGCTTCAGAGAATCCCAGCCTAATGGCCACTCCTATGTATAGAGGAATGGTTCGGACCAGGTGAAGCTATGGGGACTCAAGGAAGGCACCTACCTGTTCCAGCTGACATTGGCCAACTCAAAGCAGCCAGAGAACAGGGCCAACGTGACAGTCACCGTTCTCTCCTCCAAGCAGACAGAAGGTGAGGGAGGAGGTGGGGAGGCAGCACCTGGAGCCACCCCTCTCTGTTGGTTGCCTCAGTAGGCCCCCCTCACAAACGTTCCTCCCCACAGAATATTGCCTCGTAACCAAAAAGGTAGGCCGCTGCCGTGGTTCCTTCCCTCGCTGGTACTACGACCCCGAAGAACAGATCTGCAAGAGCTTCGTGTATGGAGGTTGCTCAGGCAACAAAAACAACTACCTTCGGGAGGAAGAGTGCAAGCTGGCTTGCCGAGATGTGCAAGGTGGGCCTTTGTGTGGCAGCTTTGGGGCTCAGGTGAATGAATCTTCCCCTAGGGTGGGTGGTTTCTCTTCACCAGTCAGCGAGGTGGGCATGAGAGCCCCAAATTCCCAGGTTCCCCTCTTTCCCATTAGCTCCTGCCTGCCAGGGTCTCGCTCTGCCTCCTCTCATTTCTCTGTTTTCTCTTTGCTAGGTCCCTCCAAGGAAAGGCATCATACAGGTGGGCTTTGCCCCTTTACCTATTCCCCTCACCCCTACCCCATCCCCAGCCCACATCCTGTCCTTGCCCTTGAGCAAGTTGCTTTTGCCCAACCCGCTTCTGCCCTCATAGTGTGTGGAAAGACCACAAGTACCCCACCCGTGGTAGCCTCGCATCCTCCAGTCAGGATCTGCCCAGTTTGTGTGTAGAAGCGGTCATGCGGGACAGGTGGGGAAATAGGGGATGTATCATGAAGCTATGTTGGGGTAGAGGGGGTCAGGCAGATGATGGACCCTTGACACTTGCTGGTCTCTGCTGGAACCTGACCTCATCCTCACCCATTTCACCCCCATCCAGTGTGCTCTGGAGCCTGTCATCCCACTGAGTTCCACTGCAGCAATGGCTGCTGTATCGACAGCTTTTTGGAGTGTGACGGCACTCCCGACTGCCCCGATGCCTCCGATGAGGCCACCTGTGAAAAATGTGAGGCCTGGGGGGTTGAAGGGTGGCGGGCAGCGGAGGGGGAGGCCCTGACCTTTCACCCTGCACCCCTGGGAGACTGTTGTTGGGCCTGTGCCTCTAATCTTTCATCGTTGCAGACACCAGAGGCTTTGAGGAACTCCAGAACTTCCATTTCCCCAGTGACAAAGGTGAGACTGCTCCCAGGTCCTCTGAGTGAGGGCAGATGCTGGCACTGCCGTCCTCACCCGTTCTATCAGTGTGCCGTAAGGGCCTGCTGTGTGTGCCAGGCTATGGGCAGAAAGCAGGGTGGGCCCCCAACTCTGTCCTCTGGCTCTGTTTCCCAAGCAGAGCCAGTCTTTTAACACCTTCCGAAATTTAGCCATGCCTACATATCCCTGAGAGAGCATTTACTTAACATTTTTTATGAATTGATTATTACTTTTTTTTTTTTTTTTAAAACTTTTATTCATTATTTTCAAAGAGAAGGGCAAGGAGGGAGGAAGAAAGGGAGAGAAGCATCCACGTATGATTGCCTTTCACCTGCCTCTAGCTGGGGACATGGCTGGAGACCTGGCTTGCAACCTGGTTATGTGTCCTGACTGGGAATCGAACCAGTGACCTTTGGGTTCACAGGCCGGTGCCTTAGCCACTGAGCCACCAGCCAGGGTTCGATTATTCTTTTAACTTCATGTATTAAAAGGAAATTTCATATCACTACTATGAATGGAAATTCATTACTACACACCACAGCTTGAGATTGACTATTAAAATAAATATTATAAAACTACATTAATAACTTTTAGCTGGACATAGGTGCCTGCCAAGGCTTAGACCCTGAGCTGCTTTTGTTAAAAGGTAGATCATCGATTGCAGGAGAGAAAACCAAGACATTGACACAATCAGAAAAGTAAAAAGACTGAAAAAGAAATAGTTGATATGAGTCAGGGTAGTTTACTTCTGTGCCAGATGTTTCTGGGGCCCCTGAGGCCCTCACCCACCCACTGTCTTCCTCTGTAGGATGTGGGTCAGGAGGTGGCAGGCAGCCACCATGTGGAGCCTGGTAGATGGTAGCAGGAAGGCCCTATGGAAGTGCTTACCCCTTTGCCTACTCCCCACCCTCCAGGGCACTGCGTGGACCTGCCAAACACGGGCACCTGCAAGGAGAGCATCCCTCGCTGGTACTACGACCCCTTCATTGAGCGCTGTGCCCGATTTACCTATGGCGGTTGTTATGGCAACAGGAATAACTTTGAGGAGGAGCAGCAGTGTCTTGAGTCCTGTCAAGGCATCTCCAGTGAGCAGGGCAGTGGGGGGTGGAAGATGGGAAGGGGAAAGGCTTAGCTGGAGCACTGCTCTATCCCAAAGCCTGGGCTGGTCACGCCAAGTTCTTAGAGTACCTGAAGCGGGGGTGGGAGAGGATGGCAGTGGGGAGTCTGGGGCACGGGGAAGCAGCTGAGTGTCAGCCCTTAAAATTGACTTGTCTCTCCCGCACCATTTTGTAGAGAAGGATGTGTTTGGTCTGCGGCAGGAAAGCCCCATTCCCAATTCAGGTAAGCCCTGGTCTGCCCTGTTACCCATGCGTAGCATCAACTCAGGGATCAACTGCACAGTTGGCTGTGACTGCCTAAACCTGTGTTGGGAGGGATCCTGAGGTTAGCTGGTGGGCAGAGTGTCACAGGCAATAGTGATACCTGCCATGGCAGGGGAGGGAAGCCCAATGGGGTGCATGCTACATGTTTGCCACCAGTCCCAGGCCTTTCTCCAAGCTACCTGCAAGTGCGGCAGCCTGGGGCCGAGACCTGAGGCTCATCCGAATCTATCTCACTGAGCTCCCAATAGCGCTGTTCGTCTGTTTATGTGCTGGTGGTCCTTCCACATCTGGCAGACATCTTTCAGTACAGGGTGGGGCGTGGGTATCAGAACTCAGCAGGCCCCATGAGCTCTTCCTTCTACCCTTTCTTCCTCCAGGCTCTGTGGAGATGACCATTGCAGTGTTGCTGGTCACTGGCATCGTGGCGGTGGTAGCCATCCTGGGGTACTGCTTCATCAAGAACCAGAGAAAGAGCTTCCACAGATATAGCCATGGCCATCTCCACCCCCAGCCCCCTACCCCTGCCAGCTCCACAGTCTCCACCACCGAGGACACTGAACACCTGGTCTATAACCACACCACCCGACCCCTCTGAGCCTGGGCTGCCTTGGCCCCTTGGCCAAGGGCTCTCATGAGCTCTCGCCAGCTCTCGCCTGGCCCTGCTTCCTTCTTACGAAGAAGGAGGCCTGGACTGGGAAAGACTTTGGGACCAGATCCCTCCTGCCCATTTTCCAGGCCTGTCTGCCTCAGAGGCCAGGGCTCTAGCCCCTCTCAGAGATGTCTCAGCTAAGCTCAGGCTGCTTGTTCCTGAGAAAACTGGTGTCTGAGAGGAGCAGAAAACCTTTAAGCCAGGAGGTCCACACATGGATGGACCCGCCTTGCCTAGGATTTAAGAGGAAGTTGGAGGTTTGTCTCCTGTTCTGATCTGTCTGCCCCACACCATGGTGTTGTGAAGGGGCCTGGGCAGTGTCAGAAGCTGGAGGCCCCAACCTTGTCCTCCTGAGCCACCCCTCCTGCTCTGCATAGTCCAGAGATAGGGTAAGGACCTCCCTATGTATTTTGTTCTGTACAGTTGCGTATTGCTTATTTAATACTGTGGGAGCGGATGAGAGAGCTATGGAAAGTGGCTATTTGGACTCTGCTGCTTCTTCCCCTTCCCCCAAGAATGAGCCCCAAGTTGGCCTGACTTAGCACATGGAGCCAGAGCTGCTGCATCCTCCCTGCACTTCCCAGGGCTCTTTCTGGCACCACACCCCCACCTGCTCCTCTACTTCCCATAGGCCCTCGTCCACCCACAGTATAATAAAAATGGTTTGTTCTGTGAGGCTTCCACCTCTGCTCTGTGGGCCAGAAGAGGGACCTGGCTTCTGGGGGAGAATTGACTGCCCAGTCCAACCGGTTCAGGCTTTGGCCACCCTGTTCAGCAGGTTTTCCCACCCTTCCTGAAACTGCCCTGGCCCCTGAGGGTGGAAAGAAGTGCCAAATCTGACCACCAGAGGGGAGGGTGAGAGGGCCAAGGGAGTAGGGGACCCAGGGAAACTGCAATGCTGCTGTGAAGTATTCCTTTATAGCTGGAGCAAGTCTTCACTGCAGTGTGTAGCTGAAGACCAGAAGCGTGGGCACACAGACTTGAGCCCTGGTTCTTCACTCCCTTTGGTTTGGGGCCAGGGCCAGGGGTCCTGTCTGGCCCAGGTCACCATTGTCCCCCTCCCACCCACAGAAGCCTTGGCTTCACAGGGGCTGCTCCCCAGACTCTAAACTACCCAGAAGCCCTTAATTGAGGTACTCCACTCCCATCCACATCCTTCTCTTTGTTTGAGCTACATCCTGGTGCAAAAAAATATATACCTGCTTTTATTTTAATTTAATTTCTTCATTTAGTCAACAAATAATTGAGCTCCTATGTGCTATGTACTGCCAATCATTAGAAATTCAGTCTTGTCAAGATATGTAAGTGATTTGCATATCTCAAGTTACTGTTTGGCACACAACTCTGTGATGAAGGTACTATTATTTCCATTTTACAGGTGAGGAAACTGACAGGAAACTAGTCTTTGAGCTGACATAGAAAGACTAGAGTTCAACCCTAATTATGACTCCAGAGTCTAGTCTTATAATAATACTATACAGAAAAATACTCTGGCTGGTGTGGCTCAGTGGATTGAGCACCAACCTGTGAACCCAAGTGTTACTGGTTCGATTTCTAGTCAGGGCGCATGCTCAGGTTGCAAGCCAGGTCCCCAGCAGGTGGAAGACAACCATACACTGATGTTTCTCTTCCTTTCTTCCTCCCTCCCTTTCCCTTTCTCTAAAAACAATGAATAAAATCTTTTTAAAAATACTATAGAAAAAGGAAATGGCAATGTAAGAGGTTGGAGGCTAATATTAAACAACCGGATTGTAATCCAGGTGAATATGCATGAGTCATAAGTATACAGCTCAGTGAATTAACATTAATTGCACACACCCAGAAGGCACACACCTAGATCAAGAAGCAAAAGGTCTGTAGCACCCCAAGATGGGCTTCCTTTTTGATGGGTCACTTTATACTTCTATGTTTTTGTGCATCTTGTACTCAGCATGGACCACTCCCTTATTTCTCATCTTTTAGCCTAAACTCAAGTGCTTATTCCTGAAATCCTGTCCACACCCAAGTGGGTGGCACTCCATGCTTCTCACCCCTGTGGCTGCTAACAGGACCCTGAGTACAGAGCACCCCCTTTTCCTTTTGTTTTACTTACTTGTCTTCCTGATGGGACCCAGATGGTATCTTAGTCATCTTTGAGTCTTCTCATACTCCATGACCTTAGAAGAAAATGGTACTGGTTTCCTAAATGTTAAATAGATGGCAAAGGGTTGGGCTTGTTACCTTGCTTTGGCTCTTCCCATTTCATGGGGCTCTGCATTTTAAAAAGTTATGTTTATCACCCTGATGGCTATGGCCCAGTGGATTGAGCGCTAGCCTGCAAACTGAAAGGTTGCTGGTTCGATTCCCGGTCAGGGCACATGCCTGGGTTGCAGGCCAGGTCTCCAATTAGGGGCATGTGAGAGGCAATCAATAGGTGTATCTCTTGCATTTTGATATTTCTCTCTGTCTTCCTCCCTCCTTTCCCCTCTCTCTAACAATTTTTTTTTTTAGATCTTAATTATGTATATTTCCTTTAGAGAGAGGAACATGGATTGGTTGCCTCCTTGTGTACCCTGACCAGGGACCAAACCACAACCTAGGCATGTGCCCTGACTGGAAATTGAACCTGAAACCTTCTGGTGTATGGGATGGTGTTCCAACCAACTGAGCCGCATGGCTGGGATGGGGCACTGCATGTTTTTAATGCTTCCTAATTTACCAGCCACTCATCCATCCTTGCTCCCTCTTCTGGTCCCTCACCACTGCCAGTCATTAAACTTCTATCACCCCTTTGTTTTCTAAAAGCATTTCCTGGGCTGTGATTAATACCTCACTCAATTCTGTATTTCAATGCTTAGAACAATGATCAACACAGAGCAAGTACTTGATAAGTGTTGGACCGAAGGAAATGTCCTCCTGTCAGGGAAGGGTAAAGATGAAGTGAGACCATGCCTAGCAAAACATCCCAGTAAGAGCCGCTGGAGGGAGAAGGGACGGCCGACTGGGTCACCCACAGAGGTGGGATCTCTCAGAGGCCACTAGGAGGCGCGCTCGCCACTACTGGGCGCTGTGTTCTAGGTTGCAAGGGTTTGAGCAAAGTATACTCAGTCCCGGGCAGGTGTCAGGTGCAAAGCAGTGAGAATTGAGATGCCACCCCTTGTTCTCCTGGAGTTACACTCTGGAATACAGGCAGAAGGAATGCAAATGCTGTAACATGACACTTTGATTCCCAAATTGCTCCTTAATCTCTCTGACTTCTCCAGCTGTCCTCTGTCCACCACAGCCAAATAACTCCTTTTTCAGAATCTCACGTTTCCCTTTGCGCAGGCAATAGCCTCTACTTTAAATCCCTCTTAATCCCTGGCAAACCCTGTCATCCAGATAAAAAAGCCTTCCCTGTTACTCTGGGCAGAACTCGTCGCTGCCCTTCTTTTGGTCACACACAGCTCTGCTGAGCTCACATGGCCCATTTAGTCTATGTCTGTCCTTATGTGGGCAAGACTCCTCAGGGTGGAGAGGAGGTCTTAATTATCTGAGCATCCCCATGCTGGTAGATATGAGGTACCCGGCAAATGACTGTTGAGGAAAGCAGAGGCTGGTCAAACCATGGAGATTAAGAAGGAGGTTGAGGCTTCATGCAGGAGGCATAAAGTAAGATGAGCAGGTGGGTGTGGGTGTTCCAGACAAAACAAAGTCATGGTGAACAACAGTTGGGCAGTGGAGATTATGGATCTTGCCTTGGGGACAGGCAAGCTGCTCAGTTCGGCCCAAGCTCTGAGAGGGGAAGCTGAGAGGTTGGTGAGTGGAGGTCACATTGCTGAACGCTTGGGGATTTGAGCAGGGAACAGAATGACCTACACTCAGATTGAAGAAATGGACAGGTAAGCAGACCATATTACTGGAGGTCAAACCACAGGGAGAGGCAGGTAGCCACACCCAGGTAACCTTTGCAGAATACATAGCAGTTGTAAACACTAGTTGAAAGGTTGCACCTGGCAGCCTGCAATCACACTGACCCAGACTGCTTTCTTTTCAGTTAGTTATCAACTTGTAGGGTCAGAAAACTTCATTGTAAAAAGCCACTTCTGGCTTCTTGTGAAAACTTGGGGGACTGGCAATACAGAACCCGCAGTTCTGCAGTAATGCAGGCACTGAATTCAGGTCCTCTTGCGCTGGGCAGATGCTAACCTGTCCGCAGCCCCTACCCAGCCTGCTACTCCCAAGCATTCAACTGTGGGACTCCCATCATCTTATACCTTACAGCCCATCTTGCCTTCCCCATATTGGAGAGTTTGTACCAAAATTGATTTGTTCTAACAGTTCAAATAAACACTGAGAAAAACTGGATTGTTTCTCTCAAACCCATCCCCGCTCACTTAAACAAACAGCTCTGAATGAGGAGTGGTTTGCCCTATTGCACAAGACCATTTCCCTCCCCACCCAACCACAACTAGACTAAAGCCTGGGAAGGTGCTTTTCAGCTCCCCATGGGAGGGGTTGTCATCAGTAGCACCACCTAGAAGCCCCAAATCCGGAAGCTAGGCTTCAGCCCAGGGGATGGCCCAAACTATCTCACAGGGTGGGCCTTTCCTCCCACCCACAGTGGTTCCTGGGGGTTCTATCAGTAGAGCCCCAAATCAGGAAGACCAAGAAAGAAAAAAAAAAAAAGCCCTGGCTGGTGTGGCTCAGTGGATCGGCACCAGCCTGCAAACCCAAAGGTCGCTGGTTCAATTCCCCAGCCAGGGCACATAACCAGGTTGCGAGCCAGGTCTCCAGCCAGGTCTTTGGCTGGAGGCAGGTGAAAGGCAACCATACATTGATGCTTTTCTCCTTTCCTTCCTCCCTCCCTTCCCCTCTCTCTAAAAATAGTGAATAAAATATTTTTTTTTAAAAAAGGGAACTGTAAATTATGAGTATAAAGTAAGACCAATATATTTTTTAAAGGAGCAGGAAGGACTATAAACAAGTGCTAGGAACAAAGCAGCAACATGAATCTTGTGGTCTTTGGGTCCTACACTTAGCTCTGAGTGTTTTAGTCATATGCATTCTGGTGAGAACTGAACACTAGAGGTGAGAGCATCAGGGTTTGGTGAAGAGGATCAAGCTCCTGGATTTGGGCATAAGCCATGTAAGGGTGAACCTGAAGAGTGGGGGGATTACTGTGAGAGAAGCGCAGCAGACCTAGAGAGGAGAGAACACGAAGCGGGCACAGAGCCTCTTCCAATTGACCCATTAATTCACTTGTAGTTGTCTTCCCAGTGGATTTTTCTGACCCATTTACCCACTTTTGCATGATCCTCTTTGCAATCAGTTCATAACCTGTGGCTCCCAGAGAGGATCAATAGGGGTCTATGAAAAGTAAAGGACTTGAACTGGATGACAAGATCTTTTCTATCCCAAAACTGTGATGTTGACCTCTGGTTATAGTCTCTAGGGCCCCTGAGGGCATAGCTGGGGGAGGCTGTCAGAGCCAAATTAGTAAGGCCCAGAGAGGGACAGTGACTGGCACAAGGTCACACAGCCAGTGGTTGGGGACAGAGGTAGGCCAGGAGGCCAGCTTTTCTGAACACCAAACTTTTTGCTCTGATGTCTCATTTTCAGACGACCAGACTCCTAGCTTTGGTTTCTGTTCTTTCTCTGGAAATGAGACAAAGCCAGAAACCAGGCCAAGAAGCTGTCAGGGCTGGTCCCAAGCCCCAGGAGGCTGGGAACCCAAGGTCCACACCCATGTAAACACCGGCCAGCACTGATACTTCTTATTTGGCTCTCAATAGCTTTCTCTAAATCAGTTCCCCGCTATTATCTTGCTTATCCCTGCAGGTCTCCTGGGAGCCAGGGAGGGGCAGAGAGTATTAGCTCCACTTCATAACTGGGAGAAACTCAGACAAGGGGGAAGGAAGTAACTTACCCAAAGTCAACCAGCTGGTCAGGGATGGGGATTTAACAGGTGGCGGTGGGAGATGGAGTGGTCAGCAGAGCACATGGCTGACTGGGTAAGGGGAGGGGTGGAATGGGTTGGTGCCAAAGGCAGGGAAATAAAGACACATAGCCCCAGGAATCAAGGGTCTCTTGTCTTCAGCAGGAAAGTGATCTTGCTGTCCTGGAGAGAGACCTCTGGGAACAAGCTTTGCTTGCTCCCCAGCTGGTGCAGGGTACTAGGCAAGGAGAGAAGATGGGCAGAGGCAGCCAAACATGGCCGCAGAAAATACAGGTCTGAGAGAGACAAGGGTCAGGTGTCCTTAAGCAATGTCTGTACTGCCTGCTTTTCTTCCAGCTTCAAGTGGCCCCAGGAACCCTTATACCTAAACCGGGCCCAAAGGCTTCCCTGCTGCCCCTCACTAGCAAGGGGCTGGGGAGTCATCTGGACACCTGGGAATGGGGGCAGATCAGCACAGGTGAGGGTCACAGAGGCCATGGAGCTGGTGATAACGACCGGCTCTGCCTTCCAAAGGGGTTATGAGCAGGGTGACCAGACCGCAAGCCCAGGTTATTAATAGAGCTGCCACTCAATTTCAAAATATCCTGAGTCTGACAATGGATTCTATGGTCACCGCAGTTATGGGACAAATCCAATAGTCAGTGGAGAAAGACTTGAGAACACTGCTCTAGAAAGGCAGCCCTGGCTCAGTAGTGACACTTCTCCTCACATCCCACCTACAATCTAGTTTGTCTCAACCCTGCCCTTTAAGAGAGCCATTTCGAGGGGCAGACCCCACTTCTAGGTGATACTCAAAAAAGAGGCCTGGACCCAGGGTCAGGAAACTCAGGTCCAATGCCCAGCTCTGCCTTTATCTTAGTGATGTGGCTCTGTGCTTTGGTCTCCTCACCTGAACATTGGAGCTAATAAGAGTCATCTGGCCTACCTTGAAGTTCAGCTGTAAGAACTGAAGGTGGTAATGGAAGAGAGAAGGTTGCCTAAGCATTGCCGCATACGGGGACAAAAAGCAATGGTTCCTGGGAATAGCCGGCACTGCCCAGGCCCAGGAAGTCACTTCCTGCTGTTGCCACAGGGTGACTAATGTGGGCCCTCCACCGGCTGAGTTCTGCTTGTGGAGGATCTGGCTCAGGCCCAAGGAGAGCGCTGACAGCAAAGACCTGCTGGGAGCCGGGGTTCCTGGCAGCCAGGCTCAGTGGGCAGGGTTGACCAATGAGCACCACAGTTACCGCCTGGGGCCTGGGCTGGTTGCAAAAGGGGCTGGTGCTCCTGACGCAGTCTGCTCTGGGTCTCACTCCCTCTCCCAAGCTGGTTCCCAGGAGAGTGGGGAGCTCAGAGAGGGTGTGTCATCTCCGCCCTGGGCACATTCTGCTCCCAGGGGGAAAGCAAGCAAGGCATAGCTCCTTCAGGTGCACAGACACTCACACACCACCCCAGGCCCAACACACACACCCAGCAGAAGATGCATATGAAGAATTGAGCTTAGGCAGACACATAGACTCACAGCCCCCCAAGAAACCAGGCCCAAAACTAGATGTGCACATATAGACCCAGAGACTAATATACACATCCAGACACACACATAAGATCGTGTATCATACATACTCCCAAGGGCAGACATCTGGATATATAGACATACACATACAGAGATATACACATGTTGTATAAAGATAGACACCAACATTTACAGACATAGATACACAGACTTGCATGGATATGCACAAAACTTTGTTCAGAGTTTTGCACAAAGACAATATCCACCTTAAATACACAAGAGCAAAAACAGGGACACAGAAATGTACATGAACACAAATATACTTGTATAATGCATACACACCTTGTCATCATTTAGTATTTATTAAACACGTACAATCGGCTCGTCATGCTCCAATAGAAAGAGCCTCTCCCCACCAAGTCACATATACACAGAAACCCAAGCTCCCTCTATGAGTAACTTTCGATTGTATTGGGGCGCTGTCTTTAAGCCAGAGATGAAGAGTTTTTTTCTGTAGGTGGTCACCCAGCAATGATGGAAAAAATAATTATTGATGTAGTCTTACTTACAATAGAAAAAAAGTGTTAAACAGCTTAAATGCCCCCAACGGGAGATCTATTGAAAAAATTACGATCAGGGTGAAATAGTAAACAAATGTACACTATGGTTACCACCTCTGGTCAGAGTTTATAATAACATGAAAGAACACTGCCAAAATTTTAAATGAGCCCTAGTTGGGTGGCTCAATTAGTTGGAATGTCCTGCACACCAAAAGTTTTTGGTTCAACCCCTGGTGGGGGCATGTATGTTTCTTTCTCTCTCCCTCCCTTCCTCTCTCTCTCAAATTAATAGCCCTAGCTGGTGTGGTTCAGTGGATTGAGTGCTGGCCTTTGAACTAAAAAGTTGCTGGTTCAATTCCAGGTAAGGGTGAATGTCTAGTTTGCTGGCCAGGTCCCCAGTTGGGGGCATGCAAAAGGCAACCACACATTGATGTTTCTCTCCCTCTCTTCCCTTTTCCCTTCCCCTTCCTCTAAAAATACATACATACATACATCTATACATACATAAATCTTTAAAAAACAACAACAACAACAACATATCCTTGGGTTAGGATTAAAAAAAAAATTAATGAATGCCCTGGCTGGTGGCACACTGGATAAGGAGCCAGTCTGTGAACTCAAAGGTTGCTGGTTTGATTCCCAGCCAGGGCACATAACCAGGTTGCAAGCCAGGTCTCCAGCCAGGTCCATAGCTGGAGGCAGGTGAAAGGCAACCATACATTGATGTCTCTCTCCCTCTCTGCCTCTCTCCCTACCCCTCTCTCTAAAAAGAATAAATTTTAAAATCTTTAAAAAATAAATAAAAATAAAAAATTTAATGAAAAAAGCAAAAAATACAAAATTGTGTATACAACATGATCACAAAAAATACTTCAACAATATGCATACAAGAAAGGACTGGAAGAAAGTATATCAAAATGTTATCTTTGGGATTTAAAACATGAGTATGTTTTAAATCTTCTAATTCGTTGAACTTTCCATTTTTTTCTGAGTATTTCTATGGAAAAAATATACATATTTCAAATCCACTAAGGTTTGGTTATACAAATGTTAAAAATAATTTACATTGATAAGAGCACATGTATGAATGTTTATGGAGCAGAATTTTATCCAGATAGTATAATCAATATTCCCTAAAATTTAGATTCAACAATAGAGAAATCTGGAGAAAAGAGGCAAGGGAAAGAGAGATAGAGATAAAAACAGTATTAGAAAAGTAGAGAGAAACAAAGAAAAGAAAAAAAAGAAAAGTAGAAGCACTGGCTGGTGGCACAGTGGATAAGGCACTGGCCTGAGAACCCAAAGGTCAGTGGTTTGATTCCCAGCCAGGGCACATAACCAGGTTGCAAGCCAGGTCTCCAGCCAAGTCCGTAGCTGGAGGCAGGTGAAAGGCAACCATACACTGATGTTTCTCTCCCTCTCTCCCTCTCTCCCTTCCCCTCTCTCTGAAAGTAATAAATAAAATATTTTTAAAAAGAAAAGTAGAGAGAGCCCTGGCTGGGTATACAGCGTTGTCCCTATATGCCAATGTTGCTGGTTGGATCCCTGGTCAGGGCACATACAAGAAACAACTGATGAATACATAAATAAGTGGGACAACAAATCTATGTCTCTCTTTCCAAATTAATAAATTAAAAACTATTTGCAAATTATGTATTTATAAAGGTCTAGTATCTGGAGTACATAGAGCTCTTAAGTAAACAATAAAGCCCTGGCTGGTGTGGCTCAGTGGATTGAGCACAAGCCTTCGAACCAAAGGGTTGCTGGTTCAATGCCCAGTCAGAGCACATGCCTGGGTTGTGGGCCAGGTCCCCGGTTGGGGGCATGTGAGAGGCAATCACACGTTGATGTTTCTCCCTCTCTTTCTCCCTCCCTTCCCTTCTCTCTAAAATACATTAATTAATTAAAAGATTGGGTTTAAAAACAATCAACAATAAAGACAATTCCGTTTAAAAATGGACAGAGGGTTAGGAAAAATATTTAAAAAGTAGAGAGAGACAGTATAGTATATGGAGAGACAGAAGCAGAGCAAGCTGCTGGGTTTGGAACCGAAGGGAAATCCCTCTGGTCTTGCACAAGGTTGGACCCTGCACCTCAGAGGGCCTTTGCAGCCAGCCATGCTCTTAGGCTTGTCTCCAGACTTCAGTGACACCAACCTGAGCTGAACTTGACCTTAAAGTCCCTTCCATGGCTCAATGGTTGGCTTTTTATCTTGAGCACTTAAGGGCCAGCATCAAACATTGCTTGAGCCCAAGATTCTGTTGGGCATGAATGAAACTTTCTCTCCCTCAGTTTAGCTGGGAAAATGCAGCTTGGGTGAGTGACCAAGTTGAGTGTCTTCAACATGCTAAGAAAGTGGTGGGGACACTACTACAGGAAGAGATGTTTCCTGGAAACAGAGAGTATTGGAAGATGGTCAGAGAAGAAACAGGGCACGGGGTGGGGGACACTTTTCAAACTAGAGGATTTGGCAAAAGCAAAGACTTAAGAGTCAGAAATCAAGAAATAATTGAGGATCAGGGAGTGGGGATCACTGGGACAAGCTGGCCTGGTCCAGATTGGTGTCAGAGTTGAGAGGGCCTTAAATGCTAAAATGAGGAGCTAGGAGTTCATTGCTGGTAATGAAAGCTGGTAACAATCTTGAGTTGAGAGGTACCAGAGAGAAGGCAGCAGGGCTAGAAGGGACTGAAGTAGGGGCCGCAGTGGCAGGAAATAGGGATGAGGGTAATGGAGGTGCTGACCAGGCTCAGTAACCCAGCAGGAGAGAAAACATTGTGAAGTGGATATTCAGGTACCATCAGGGGCTAAGGGAAGAATAGGGAGGAGTGGGGAGAGGTTACCCAATTAGGCTTTTTCGTCTCCCAATCCATGGTCCATCTAAGGCCCCTTGGAGCAGTTTGAAAATCTCTAATTCAGAGTCCTGAGTCTTCCATTTTGCAAATAAGGAAACTGAGGCACAGAGAAAAAACTTGCCTAAGGTCATGGCTGATGTTTACCTTGAACCCAGCGCCTACCTTGAACCCAGCGTGGGGTGTGTCAGGCTGGGT
Organism: Noctilio leporinus; assembly: GCA_004026585.1. Classification (NCBI taxonomy): domain Eukaryota; kingdom Metazoa; phylum Chordata; class Mammalia; order Chiroptera; family Noctilionidae; genus Noctilio; species Noctilio leporinus. The sequence continues at coordinate 181,550 of PVIW01002054.1, forward strand.
TGAGGTAACAGTAGGCTGTGGAGCTGGAGTTTCAGACCCCTCAGGACCTGAATGAGGGGGCAAGGGCACAAAGGGAGACAAGGTGGCTGGAGCTCTGGGGGGATGGGCCCTGGTGGGGCAAGAGCTGGGCAGTCTTGGCTAAAACTAAACTTAGGGATTATCTGAGGTTTCACTCAGCTGGGAATTTCTGCCCCTCCGCCTTCTCTTTTTCACACATGCACAGCTTAACTTCCCACAGAGAGAACTGGACTGAGACAGGATGATTGTTCACCTGGCCCAGCAGTTACTGAGCAGGTGTCGAGATGTGCCTTAGAATAACACCCATGTACCCACTTCTCAAGTTTGCAAAGTGCTCTTATGGCCTCTTGGTAATATCAAGTGGGGTATTTCCTTTTCTCTCTGGGCCTCACTTTTCTTATGGGTAAAATAGTGTCGCTCCCTCACCCCAAGATGCTCTTTAAAGTTTCTCCCAGCTCTAATTCCAGGGAATGTGTTCTGGATTCCTGCTCCTCTCAAGGTCCTTACAAAATGAACCCTTATTCCCACAGGATTTCTGAGACCTAACTTCTATTTGTTGACCACTGGTACCTTGAATAGTTGCTTATGGGAATTTGGAGTGCCAAAGCTAAAGGCTGGGTCCAACCAAAGCAAGGCCAAGAAGTTTGGTCACTGGTTGAGGTTTAGGCTGGATGGGGTCCCTTTGTTATCAGGCTATGAAACAGGGGGGCCCCAACCTAAGCCCCTGGGCCCTGAGAACTGTTAGGAGGATCAGAGAAGGAGAGTTTGAGGGCTCAGGGTAGCCCCAGAGCCTCAGCACTGAGCAAGGTGCTCTGGAAAGGAGGAGGAGAGGGGAGGGGCACTACCCGCCTGGTGAGGTCATGGGAAAGAAGCTCTGGCGCTGACACCTGGGGAAACCCGTTTCCAAGCTGCTTCCCACGCTAGCTCTCCTGGGAACCAGCTAAGCCCCAAGCAGGGAGCCCCAAACCTGCCCCCCCCAATCCATCCAGTTCCCATCACACTGTCCCATCTAGTCCAGTCCCCACCTTTCAGTTTAGCCTCAGTTTTTTGGTACCCAACTAATCTCATTCCAGTGTTGGGTCTTGAGAAGGGCTATGAGAGAGAGAGCAATGGATTGATCACTGCAGGAAATGACACAAACCATTAGCTTCAGAAACTTAAGTCTTTATTTGCACACAGCACTGCCCTACCTTCTAGGCTATGACCTTGGGGAAGGTGACCCTCAGCCCCTTCCCTTAGGCTCTAGTTTGCAGCTTCTCCCCCTCCCGTGCTGGGCCTTGCTTCTCACTTCCTGCCCCACTGCTGGCCCAGCCAGTTTGGGCAGTGCCTCGGGAGTGGCAAGACCCAGTTCTTCCCAGGGATCAGCCCCGCCCTCCCTTGGCCTTGGGGGCTGAGGGCAGCCCAGGTGTCAGCCTTGCTCCTCAGCTGCCCCACTTCTCTGCTCTCCTTCTCACTCTTACTCCTTCCAGGCCTAGCTCTCTGATCTGCTTCCTCCTCCCCAGCCTACCTCTAGTCCCAAGGCTCCAAGGCCTCACTCTCTGCTCTCTCAATCTCTCACTGACTTCTATCTTACACAGCCCATCTCAAACTTCTCTCCAAATAGGGCTGGACACCTTCCAGCCCTCCAACATGCCCAGCTATTCCCTGGGCTCGTCCTCACCCCTGTGCCAAGGAAGGGGTGGGGACCCACTACAAGGGGTCCTAAATCAGCCTGCCTGACCTGAGGGTCCATGAAAGAAACTGGAAACTGGATCCCAAACTGCTTGGAGGTGGCTGACACTGTTAGGACCATCCCATGAAAATCAAAGTGTTGAGATTTCTCTGTAAGCTTTGACCACAGAAATCCAAGTTACAGCCTTCCTTCCTCCAGGCCATAAGGCTCACCCTGGCATGAGTGGGCAGGTAGAAGCCCATGTCCCCAGTGTTCAGAAGGGACAGAGTCTCATGGGGTGGCCTGGCCCGGCCAGTAGGCTCCCTACCCCAGGTTCCAGATGTCTGTGGCTTTATGCCTAATGCTACCTACTCTGCCACAGCTGTTCAAACAAAGCAGAAGAACTTCTTCCAGCGGCAGCGGGAGAGGGTGCGCACACCTTTGGCATTCAGTTTCTTCTCCAGCCGGGCCTTGTGCTCGATGGCACTAAGAATGGCAGAGTCAAACACCTCCTTCAAGTTCTTCTGAGTCAAAGCAGAGCACTCAAGATAGCAGCAGGCCCGGATCTTCTCCGCCAGACCCTGAGCCTGGGGTTGGGGCACGGGGCCCTCCCGGCCCCCCTGGTCCAGCTGAATCAGGACATTGACATCATCCCTAAGGTCGGCCTGGGTGCCCACCAGCAGCACGGGCGCTTGAGGGTTGTGAGTGCGAATCTCCGGCAGCCATTTCTCTGTGATGTTTTGGAAGGAGCTGGGCTGCACTACACTGAAGCAGGCCAGGAAGACATCAGTATCGGGGTAGCAGAGGGAGCGAAGGCGGTCAAAGTCTTCCTGTGATTGGAATGCCAGGTCATTAGTAGGATTATTCCCTATCACAGCAAGCGGAAATTTGCTTTTCATATAGGATTGGAGACCTGAGACTTATAACCAAGTGCCCAAGGCCCTCTTCATTCCTGATCAATCTGGAGTCCTCCCAGCCTCCAGACCACCTACCCCCAGACCCATAGAGGCCCTTCCCAGCTACTCACCTGTCCCGCTGTATCCCAGAGCTCAATGCGAACGGGGGCTCCATCCACCAGGACTTGCACTGCAGGGGCGGGGCGGAGGAGAGGCTGAGTGAGGAAGGGGTCCCGGGCCCCACCAGGCCTCACCTGCATTCCCTCGGGGCTTGCCCACCTCTCTTTCGGAAGGTGGGGAGGGGCCTCCCTGCCCTCCGGCTTGCGGGTGCACAACCCCACCCCTCAGCCACGAGACGGACTGAGCCGCTGAACATACCAGAGAAGGTGTCCAGCGCTGTGGGTCGGTAGCACGCGGGGTACCCATTGCAGGTGTAGCTGACGATGAGGCTGCTCTTGCCCACGGCTCCGTCACCCACCAGCACGCACTTGATGCCCAGCTCTGGGGTCGTGCTGCCCCGCCGCGGGGGAGGGGTCGGGGCCCGGAGCTGAGACGACTCGGCTTCGCTCAGCTCCCGCGGGGGCATGGCCCGCTCCAGGGACGCCCAGGACCAGGCTCTGCCGCGCAGGGAGCAGCAGTTTCCGAGGGCTGCTCCGGGCTGAGTCCGAGGCCTGGCGCGCGCCGCGCCTCTAAAGCCAGTATAAGTGGGGCCCCGCCCACCTCATCTGCATAGCTGGCGCGGCAGGACCCCGCCTACTGCCGAGGCTCCTCGGGGACCTCCCGGGGCAGCGGCCACGCGGGAGGCCAGGCGGTCTCAAACGCCCGGAGGGACGAGAGGCAGCGAGAGAGCTGACGCTCAGAATCACACAGGTGCAAGAACAAAGAATCGCCAAAATGAGGCAGATCTAGGTGCTTTGTCCGGGAAATGTAAGGAGGATTTATCTTTAGGAGGAGGAAGCAAATTACCAAACAGAAAATGCAGCCGGTTCAAATTAAATGAGTTCAAATGAAAACAAACCTGGCATGGTTGTAAGGGTATTTTAAAAGTCTGAATAATAGTTTTATTAATTAAAGGATGATATATATATATATATATATATATATATATATATATCAATATATCATGGAGAGGCAGAAGATAAACTCAAGCATGAACACGACAGGCAGGAATGTGTTGTATTACCTTTCAACGTAGAGCTCTGCTCTGCTAACGGAACTCAATGTTGGACAAACTAGCTGGGGAGGGTCTTCAGGGACAATTCTTCATTTGAATATTTTTTTAAGAGTTTAATTATTTTTTAGAGAGAAGGGCAGGGAGGGAGGAAGAAAGGAAGAGAGACATCAATGTATGGTTGCCTTTCACCTGCCTCCAGCTACAGACTTGGCTGGAACCAGCCTATTCAGGGCCCATTTTGAATACTTTTTTAAATTTAATTTTATTGTTGTTGTATTACAGCCATCCCCTTTTTACTCCCCTCTGTCCCTTTCCCATTTTGAATATTTTCCAAGTCTGAAAAGCCCCTAATTTTATCTTCATCTTCATTTTCACCATCATCAAAATCACATGCTGCTCTGGGCCACCTACTGTCCTTATTCTAGAAGGAATTTCCAGACTGAGATAAGCTATTGCTGGTGGCCTAGAAAGGTCACCAAGAGAGCAAGTAAGGAGGAGCCTGATGCTAATTTCATTTCTATTGCAGCCACACCTCCCCGTGTTGCCAGGCCCAGAATCCTTTCTCTTAACTCCAAGACAGCCTTTCACCTCAGCCTCTAAAAAAATCATTCAAAAAGGCATCATTCATATGTTTCTGCAAGGAGAGTGTTAGGAGGGGAAGAAGGCAATGGATATTGAAGAAAAGAGATAATCTTATTTCTCCAACACTCAGTAGTATAAAAATCCACAAATCCAAATCTCTGAATCTCTTGGAAAAAGACTCATTTTTTTCCCCTTTCTTTCTTCTTCAATCAAAGTCAAGAACAACAAGCCCTGGCTAGTGCGGCTCAGTGGATTGGCGCTGGCCTATGAACCCAAGGTCGCTGGTTTGATTCCCTAGTCAGGGCACATAACCAGGTGGCAAGCTAGGTCTCCAGTCAGGTCCCCAGCTGGAGGCAGGTGAAAGGCAAACCATACATTGATGTTTCTTTTCCTTTCTTCCTCCCTCACTACCCTTCTCTCTGAAAATAATAAGCAAAATCTTAAAAAAAAAAAAAAAAAAAAAAAAGTAAAGAACAACAGCTAGAAAGTTGATGATTTAACCATTAAAATCTTGGTTGTGGGGGAAATGGTAGGATGCTTAACATCCACTTCTATATCACCATGTATACATCCTATATCTCCCATGTCCAAGCATCTGGGGATGCTGATGATCCTTAGTTATAGTCCCAAAGACTTCTCAGTCACATCTACATACATTCACTCAACTAGCAAGTGAAAGAGGCCCCAAAGTGTTGTCTTACCATTGTGTCTCACGGACAATCTCAAAAACTGTTCCTTCTACTCTCCTGGAAAGGGAAGCAAGAATGGGGATTTGAACATCAAGGAGACCTATTGCAGTATCCCTAGTTCTTCAGCTCATTTGCTATGTGACTCCTGAGAAATCACTTGGTCCACTTCCATGCTATAAAATTACAAGTGAAGTGTCTTAATTTCTGAAGGCCCTTCTGGGTGCTAGCAGTCTGTACTTCAGGGAACCTAAGCAAGTCATCCCAGCCCAGGAGTCTGGACAAAATTACTAGACACACACACACACACACACACACACACACACACACAGAGGCTCTTTTGCACAGTGCTCTTGTCCTTTTACTTACATTTTAATAATAGTTTAATTGTAGCTGTACATTTAAGGGTAATCCTGTTTTCATCTTTTCTTCAAGTAGGAGGGGTATAAATAATACACAAATTTGGGCATGGGTAAAGCTCTAAGTTGGCCTGAGACAGGCCATTCTTTTCTAGCCCCATGGGTGGGGACTCCTTGTAACCTAGGTCCCTCCATCTGAGCTGGTTTAGGGACAGCGTTGTCAACAGGAGGGGGAGGGAGGAGACAACCTGGGGAGCTGGTGAGTCACCTATTTCTCAGCTAAGGACTTGCAATTCTGGCTGCTACTGCTGGGAAAATCACCTCCTGAGGGTGGGTTGGGTCTTATTTATGCCCACCTGTCAGATCACCTGTCCCATCTTCCAGCCAGACAGCACATTTGCTAAGATTTAAACTTGCCCTGGCATTCACCTTGGAGAAATGACTGTTTCTAAGACAGGGGCAGGAAACAGACAAGATAAGCCTGCAGCATTTTGTAGTATGAAAAGTAAGGAAGTGTGTAGAAAGTAAGGAAGTGCTAAACAAATAAAACAGGAAGATGGACATAGACAATGGATATAGGAGCCAACTAAAAGAGCTTCCAAAGGCCAAATCTGAAACAATGTGAGCGACAAAATGAAGTATTATTGGATCATAGCCCAAAATATAAAATAAACATCCACAGATATATTCTGATATAAATAAATGATTGAATACATAAATTAAAAGGGGGATAATAGAGAAATTTTCCATTTCCAAATACTATATGTGGATACTCTGCTCTCAAGGAGCCTAAACCATCACTCCTTAAGTGTGGACTGTGCATAGTGACCTTCTTCCAAAGAGGACAGTCTGAAATGATGCAGGGGGGTAGGGTGGCGATGACTAAACTTGACAGTGGAGAATCCTTAACACTCTGGCAATCAAAATTAAGATCAATATTGATAAATCCAGTAAACAGCGGGTACTCATGATATGATGTGATGTGATGGCATTTTTATCTCTGGTCTTCTTCACAGGAACCCAATCTAATAAAACCATCAGAAAAGTTTTAATTGAGAGACATTCTACAAAATGCCTGCCCACTCTTCAAAATCTTCAAGGACATCAAAGACATGGAAAGTCTGAAAAAATGTCATAGTCAAGTGGAGCCTGAGAAAACATGACAACTAAATGTAATTTATGCTGGAACAGAAACAGGGCATAAGGAATTCTGAATAAAAGCTGAAATTTCATGAATAATAATGTATCAATGCTGGTTCATTAATTGTGACAAATTATGTCAGATGTCCATAATGGGGGAACCTGGGTGCAAGGTATATGGGAATTTTCTTATTATCTTCTCAATTTTTTTTTTTTTTGGTAAATCTAAACTATTCTAAAATAGAGTTTAACTCCGGCTGGTGTGTCTCAGTGGATTGAGCAGTGGTCTGCAAACCAAAGGGTTGCAGGTTCAATTTCCAGTCAGGGTATATGCCTGGGTTGCAGGCCAGGTCCCCAGTTGGGAGCATGCAAGAGGCAAAGAGGTAACCATACATTGATCCTTCTCTCCCTCTCATTCTCCTTTGCTCTCTCTAAAACTAAATAAATAAAATATTTAAAAAGATAGAGTTTATTAAATAACAACAGCAAAATAAAACAAAAAAGAACTAAAATAAAACATGGCCCTGACATTGGACATGGCAGTAATAACATTTTTGTTTCAAAAATGCCCAACAAACCCTGGCTGTTGTGGCTCTGTGGATTGAGTGCAGGCCTATGAACCGAAAGGTCATCTATTTGATTCCCAGTCAGGGCACATAACCAGGTTGCAACCCAGGTCTCCAGGCAGGTCCATAGCTGGAGGCAGGTGAAAGGCAACCACACATTGAAGTCTCTCCCTCTCTGCCTCTCTCCCTTCCCCTCTCTCTAAAAATAATAAATGAAATCTTTAAAATAAATAAATAAAAAGAGGGTGTAAGAAAAATAAGTTTATACTTAATAGTATAATTTATCAATTATACCTCAATAAAGCTGGGGAAAACCCAGTTATTTACCAACATATTAATGATAATAATACTACAATAATTACATTGCACACTTTAGGAGCTTTCTAGTCAAATGGGTTTCCAGAGGCTTTCCTTTATCCAACGTGCTTATGTTCTGGGAGGGAGTTGGTGGCAACTCAGCAGCCTGGGCTGGGCTTGTGCCTCACTGTGCCCCCTGGAATAGGAGCTCACTAGCCAGTACTCCATCCCCGAGGGTCTCCAGCCCCTCCACATCAACCTCCCATCCCAAGGCTCAGGTGATCTCCTGGGCTTCTGACCTGCCCTGTCCCTTCTCCCACACCCAGTCTTAGCCTCAGCTTCTCCCTGCCTTTCTCTCCATCCAACTGATCCTAACCACTAATGTCCCCTCTCTGAAACCTCTTTTCCATGACTAGACCTTGCATTCAGGCCCTGGCCAGTAGAAACACCTGCAGGTGTTGCCACTTCAAACGTTTATCTAAAAGGACTCCTCTCCCCATTTCATTAAATAACACCCCCTCCTACTTCTTTATTTCTGACAATGGTAGCATAATTCTCTGGAGCTAATGAACTGGAAGGAGTGGAGCCTGAATAATCCCCACACCTCACAATGCCCTTGGACTCCTTCCTCTCCGATCTCCTAGTCCTTTCTTTGAAGTAGTACTTGGCTTCCCTCTTCCTTTAGGCTTCCTTTGCCATAATAATCACCTCCTACCTGCCTCCCTGACTTCGTTTACTTCATTTCTAGTTCACCCGAGCTTCCTAGAACAATAAATTTATCCTGCTTCTCTTCCACTCTGAAATCTAGTGAATCCCAGTCAGCCACAGAGAGAGGGTAAGTCTCTGCCTGGCACCCTGCAGCCTCTAGTTAGACTCCCCCACCTCCCCCCCCCCCCAGGATAGGGTAAGCTGAAGATGATTCTTAAGAGAATTTTGAATGACCTAGAAAATTATGAAAAGATGTTAAATAATACATAATTATATAAATAATTTGAGCTCTAGTATTTAAAGAAGTGTATACTTAGACTAAAAGAGAGTCCTATATGAAGGACATAGGCAAAATATGAGTCATTACCACTAGGTGAGAAGCTTATTTTGCCTGACCAAGAGAGCATTCAGCATGTTAGCTATTAGTAATATGTTGCTTACTAGCATTTTCTCCTTTTCCTGCAATGAACATACTACTTTTTTGGGGGGAAAAGTTACTGGAATTTAAAAAATAGATTTACTGTATACTTAGAGAAAAACAAAATGCACTAACACGTCAACAATGATTACCTACAGCAGGATTGCGAATGCTTTGTTCTCATTCATTTGTTCATTCTGTGAGGTTTTTCACCATGGAAAGTGCTGAGCACATAATGAACAAACAGGGCTCATCTGTTTCCTGACTTTAGTCTGCCTGACATCAACCCCCTTTCTCTGAGCTCCCTGTGTCACAAATTCTGAGAAAATTCCATGTTTCCTATGTGCACACCTCATAGTTCCATTAGACTCTAAGTAGTTAGAAGACAGGGAAGATTTTAAACAACTTCGAGCTCTTACTGCCCCAGTCCAGTGGCATCCTATTGGAGGAGCTTGCTAACTACCTCTGGAACGAATGAATAAATGAATGATGAGGTGCTTTGCCAAATGACAAAAAGATTGATGGGTAGCTCCACCTTCCCTGATGCTCCAAGTACTTGTCCAAATGACCAAATCCTTAAACGCTCCTCCCCAAAGACTGGTTTCAGTGATCCAAAGCCTCCTCTTGAACAGAAGCTGGGGCTTGATACCACTGCGGTCCATGCAAGTCTCTGGGGTTAACCCTAGAGCACGGATGATGATCATGATCATGGTCATGATCAACATCAGTGACTTTACAAAAAGAGGACCCAGTAAAGAAGTATTCAATTAATACTCAAATCCCTCCAAATTCTCTTCTTGGCATCACTTATATAAATTCACACTTTGCATAGTTGTAATCAGGAATATTTCAATTATTTAGCAACTGGTGTGGCCTCAGAAAGATATCAGTCGTTTCTAGAGCAGCTTTTAGGAGACCTCTGGTGTGCTTGACGTGAACTCTTTAGTGGCTTTATCTGATGGAGGAATGACAGGGAGGGACCCATTCAGGGAAGTGGATATTTCAACAACTGGTGTGGCCATACCAACACGAACCTGCTGAACTTTACCAGTCTGGCTGGGGAGTGGGTGTGAATCAAGCACAGAAGGCTTGGAAGTAACCTGAAAAAGCAGGAATCAGGCCCAGAGGGGAAAGAGAGAGTGTGGTTGATTTTGGGACTAGAAGTAGCTCAGCCTGATTGAGGGAGGGAGTGGGAAGAGTGAGCTGGAAAGGGAGACAGGAGCACCAGGTCCAGGTTGTACCACAGCTTGTCTTTTCCTTTGGGGTTATGTCACTGGGGCACGACTCAGCCTAGGGTGACCAGGACTAAAGATGTCCCAGGAAACAGAAGTTAAAGTGCTAAAAGCAAGAGGGTTGGCCACCCTAGGTACTCTTAGATTTCTTTTTGTTTCTGTTAATAATTCCAGCCTGCTCTTCAGAAAGATCATAGCATTTGAAACTAGAAACAGCAGGATTTTCCAAACCAACACAAAATCAACTTTCACAGTTTTTTTTTTTTTGTGAAAGTACTTATATGAAAGGTACTAGTTATCATTCATATTTGTTTATATAAAGCTACTATTTTTAAATTCAATTCCTTTCCCCTCCTCTATCTCAAATTAAAATTTTGTCAACAAGAGACAAGTTAGCTTTTTCTGGCCAGGTTGCTCAGTTGGTCGGAGCGTTGCAGGTTCCATTTCTGGTCAGGGTACATACCTAGGTTGTCGGTTCAATTCCAATCAGGGCATGGATGGGAGGCAACTGATTGATGTTTATCTCTCATATTGATTTTTCCCTCTTTCTCTTTCCTTTCTTCTTTCTGTAAAATCAGTAAATAATAAATATATCCTTGGGTAAAGGGGTGGTGGGAGGGAGGGGGAGAGAGAGAGAGAGAGAGAGAGAGAGAGAGAGAGAGAGAGAGAATTTACCTTGATGGTCCAGAGCATGGGCCCTGGGATGAAGCACCTGGATTGGTATACAGCTGTGTCATTTACTAGCTGTTGTCTTCTCTGGGCCTTGGTTACCATGTCTGTAAAATGGGATTAAATAGTACTCACCTCATAGAATGTTCTCTAGTGCTCACACATAAAGAGGGCTCTGTGCTCTGGCTGGTGACTCAGTGGATAGGTGCCAGCCTGCAAACCCAAAGGTCACTGGTTTGATTCCCCAGCCAGGGCACATAACCAGCTTGCAAGCCAGGTCTTCAGCCAGATTCGTAGCTGGAGGCAGGTGAAAGGCAACCATCCACTGATGTTTCTCTCCCTTCCTCCCTCCCTCCCTGCCCTTCTCTCTAAAAATAATAATGAATAAAATCTTTTTTTTAAAAACCCACCTTATTCCCCAGCTAGGGTCCATAAACAGGTTGCAAACCAGGTCTCCAACCAGGTCTGCCAGGAGGCAGGTGAAAGACAACCATACATTGATGTCTCTCTCCCTCTCTGCCTCTCTCTCTTCCCCTCTCTCTAAAAATAAATAAATAAAACCTTTAAATAAATAAATAAATCAGACAAGCCTTTAAAAAAAGAAAAAGAAAAAGAATTATGGGCTACAGTCCTGGCTGGTGTGACTCACTGGGTTGAGTGCCAGCCTGAGAACTGAAAGGTCGCTGGTTCAATTCCAAGTCAGGGCACATGCCTGGGTTGCAGGCCAGGTCCCCACTTGAGGGTGTGTGAGAGGCAACCAATAGATATTTCTCGCCCTCTCTTTCTCCCTCCCTTTCCTGCTTTCTATAAATTAATAAATAAAATATTTTAAAAAGAATTATGGGCTTTTAAAAATTATTATTTATTTATTTTAAAAAGATTTTATTTATTATTTTCAGAGAGAAGAAAAGGGAGAGAGGCAGAGAGGGAAACAGACATCAATGTTTGGTTGCCTTTCACCTGCCTCCAGCTACAGATCTGGCTGGAGACCTGGCTTGCAACCTGTTACGTGCCCTGGCTGGGAATTGAACCAGCAACCTTTGGGTTCACAGGTCAGCCCCTTATCCACTGTGCCACCAGCCAGGGCTAAGAATTATGGGCTTTAAGGCAGGTTATCTATTGTTTTATTATATGTTGTCTTACATATACTAATTATCATTCTGACATTTGGTCAGAGATCTTTTTAAAATTTTGTGTTGTAGTCCATTTTATTAAGAGATTGTTATGTACATGATGTACCCATTTTAACGGTGTAGTTCAATGAGTTTCAACCTCGGTTATCACCACCACCATAATCAAAATACAAAACATTTCCATCTTCCTAAAAATGGTCCTGGCCCTGGCTGGGTAGCTCAGTTGATTAGACCCTTGTCCTCTTATGCCAAGATTGCAGGTTGATCCCTGATCAGGGCACATAAAGAATCAACCAACGAATGTATAAATAATTGGAACAACAAATCAATGTTTCTCTCTCTCTAAAATCAACTAAAAATAAAACAAAACAGTCCTGGCTAATGTGGCTCAGGAGATTGGGTGCCAGCCTGCAAACCAAAGTTTTGCCAGTTCAATTCCCAGCCAGGGCACATGCCTGGGTTGCAAGCCAGGTCTCCTGCCAGGTCCCTAGCTGGAGGCACAAGAAAGGCAACCATACATTGATGTTTCTCTCCCTCTCTTCCTCCCTTCCCCTCTCTCTAAAAATAATAAAACCTTTAATAAAGATAATAAGTAAATAAACAAATAAATACGTTAAATTAAAATGTTTGACTTTGCTCCTTCCCAGTTAATCCTCTATCCCCACACAGTCTCAGGTAAACCTTGATCAGCTTTCTGTCAGTATAGCTTAACTGTTGCCTGTTTTAGAATTTCAAATAAATAAAATCCTCCTCTATGTACTCTCATGTCTGGCTTCTTGTGCTCGGCATGTGTGTTTGTTTGTTTTTTAAAATATTGTTTTCTTCCAATGAGAACTTTTTAAAAGATTTTATTTATTATTTCCAGAGAGAGAGGAAGGGAGAGAGGCAGAGAGGGAGAGACATATCAATGTGTGGTTGCCTTTCACCTGCCACCAGCTACAGACCTGGCTGGAGACCTGGCTTGCAACCTGATTATGTGCCCTGGCTGGGGAATCGAACCAGCGACATTTGGGTTTGCGGACCAGCGCCTTATCCACTGTGCTATCAGCCAGGGCCCTCAGCATGTTTTTAAGATTCATTTATGTTGTGTATAAGGGTAATTTGTTCTTTTTTTTTTTTTGCTGAATAGTATTCCATTCTATGGATGTGCCACTATTTGTTTATTCTCTTGGTGATGGACATTCCAGTTTAGGTCTATTAAGAATTAAGTTGCTGTTAACATTCATGTACAAGTCTTTATGTGGGCATGTTTTCTTTCTCTTGAGTAAGTATCCAGGTATGGAATTGCTGGGTCAGAAAGTAAGTGCATGTTAAGTGTCTGTTAATGGTTGTACCATTTTATATTCCCACTAATAATAAGTTCAAGATGCTCCACAACCTCACAACATTTGGCATGGTGCTCTTTTTAAACATTTTGGATTTTATTGCTGTTGTTGCTATTGCTTTTAAATACAAAATCTCACCATTTTAAAAGTTGTAAAACAGTTTCTGCAAGAAGCCATTGTGGGTGAGCATATAGGTAAGTTTAATTCAGATCTATGCAGTATGACATAGTGTAACCATGTAAATGCACATTAACGTGTCAAGTCATGCATTCATTCAACAGGCACTTCCCAAGTCCTTGCAGTGAGCCAGGTCTTAAGATCTAAAAGTTTGGAGGCAGGATGAGGGCTGGTTGTTAGATTTTATTGGGTTTCACATTCATCAGAGGAGGTTCCCTAGCTTAGGTCTCTTTTGCCTGAGGCCTCCCAGGTAAGAGAGAGCCAGGATGTTGGAGGCCAGGTCTATCCTAGACGAAGGAACCAATAAGAAACATAGTGACTAACTGAGGCAGTTCTCTAAAAACCATTATTTCCTGGGCACTGTCCCCAAATGTCTCTAAATGGATTGTCTTTGAGAGGATCACAGAATGTTAGAAATGGTCATAGTTGAGGAAAGTTGAGGTTGACACTGGAGGAAAGGAGAGGATCTCAGAGTGGCTGGGTGACTCGTCCAGTAGCAGCATCTGGCTAAGTGTGATTCCATATCCTGCAAAGAAGGGGGTCTGGAGAAACTGCATGGAGGGTGGTGGAGGGGAAAGCCAAGGCCAGTCTGGGAGGGCCTCCTGGCAGAAGTGGTACTGGTGCAAAACATGAATCCCACCAAGATAGCCATACTCCCTAAAAGAAGTTTATAAAACTATACTAAATACTAAAACTTTTCATTTTAAGACCAAATAGTTGCAAAGGATGTCACTTCTAGCATACTGTGAATATTATTTAAATAAAACAATTGCCTCACTCTTTTAAATGTATACACTGGAGTCTAAATACTAAAGCAATCTAATATTCTCCATCATCCATTAATAAAATATATGGACAAGCTCTCCTTCCACATTGGAAAATTTTACATTATTCATTTTCTCTTTCACTGTTTATAATCTTACTGTAATGTATGTTATGCTTGAAAGTTTTTATTGATACCTTATCCTCATTATTTGCAATTAATGTATATGTTTTTAAACATTATAATGTTATATTTCTTATTGTTGTAAGGCTCTAAGTTTTCATTTTCACTCACCACCCATCCCCGTGTGTATCCAAATTCATGACCACACATGCCTCTTTCTCAGGAGTCAGGCAGAGTGCATAGAATCAGTGTCACTTAACTATCCCAGGCTATCATCTCCTTGAAATTAGGGCTGTCACTGGTGGCATGGTCTATACCAGGCTTGGGGTAGGGGGGAGTGGAAGTAAAATTCTCTAAGTATTGATATTGTTTTCTTTTGAATTATTCAACTGATCAACACATAAATATATTTCATATTTTCATAAAAATAATTACACTTCAAAATTATATTAGAAATACTCTCTTGATTAGATGCTTTTTGTTTTGATTTTTCAATTAGTTGATGTATTCTTGGATAGAATGATTGACTGAAACAAAATTCAGCGCCAATTCTCTTCCTACACATTTTTTGTTTTATGTTGCTATACATGTAGAGAAACCTTGTTCACATAAATCATTAGATGGGAGTAAAAGGAGGTTTGGTATAGCAATAATATTGGGATATTTGTCCTCCTTCAAAATTATATGCCAAAAATGTTAGTGATTTTTTTCTCGTTAGCTAACTAAAACCTGCTTATGTTCTCAAATTGTACTCAAGTTAAAGAAATAGAAGCCACCTGATGCACAAAGGACTTGTTATCATCTTTATTGCCTTTGCATGAACAGCAACAGTAATTCCAGTCGTCTCTCTGCAAATTGTTATGCCTGAAACAATGTGCTGTGGTGGAGGCGGTGTCTCACCATCCTGCACCACAGTGGACCACAGTGATTAGTGGTCCATGTCTTCTTTTTCCTTTTTTTTAGATTACAAATAGGTCTTTTTATTTATCACCATTAAATGTCTGAATTTTAAACAAGAGTCCTGGACTGGGAGCTCATATCCACCAGCTTGTTCAACTTTAGCACCGGTCTCATCCCCAGTAGCTTTTCCAGAACTGCTACTTTCACCATGAGACTCCATGAGTTTTTCCAATTCAAACTTGGGCTTCTTCAGCATTTTGACTTTCCCAAGAAAGACAACATGAAGTGGATAAATAGATTGGCAAGCCTTTTCTATGTCTTTTCCAATGCTATCTGGAATCAGTTTATTGACCACTTCTTTAGTCATTTGTCTGCACTTCTCGGGTCATAATTTCCATCATCTTCTTCCGGATTTGGTGCAACTGCTGATGCTGAGCATAAGGGGTCTTCCGAATCTGATGGTTGCGTTTTTTAGTAAAACCAACACAGGGCAGATGAAGCAAATACCCTTCGGTAGTCTTGACATCAACGTGAGCTTTGATCATGGCCTGCCACTTTTTGACCATGAAGTACATTTTGTCACGGGTGAGATCCATGCCATGGAAATTAGTCAGGCAGTTTTTGCCTTGAACATTCTCAGTAATTAGCTTGAATTTTCTAAATGCAATTTCATCATTCTACAGATCATCTAGGCTCCCTTCAAAAACAGGACCCTTTAGACCATCAGATGCGATTTTGGCCCCTTGAGTTCTCGTGACTAATGTTTTTCCAATGTTTCTTATATTGAACATAGCTGGTGCTTTCACATCATACTGATCTTTCTTAGAAAATGGATCAACCACTTTCTTCTTTGCTCCCTTTTTGCCACCTTTTGTAAGGCGGTTGCTCTTGCCCACCACCATCCATGGCGCTGCACAAAGAGCCCCATGTTGTTGTTGTTGTTGTTTTTAAAGAAGCAAGGGAGGTGAAAAGGAGCCAGCCCCTTTGCACTTTCTCTTGCTGGTAACTTTTAGGAAAGATCCAAGGGAAGCTGAGGCTCTGGACACCGATTCCCTTAAAACTGCTTGGCTCCTTGTGCCCCTTGGGATGTTTGAACCCTAGTTGTGAGGACTGTTGATTTGAGGGTGCTATTATTTCTCACCTAGATAAGGGTTCTCTTCCCTGCTGCCCAATAGCTTCTTTGGGTTTACTGGGCTTACAACCCTAGAAGGTGGTGGGAAAGAAAGGGAATAGGCCTTGTGTGGACCTCTGCCATTTACTCGATGGGAGAAGAGATAATAACAACAGGGAGGGGAGTAGGCTTTTTGAGAATTGAGGAGATTCAGGTAGGTTTGGAAACAAAGAGCCAAGAGATTTACAACTTCTTCTTCTTCTTCTTTTTAAAGATTTTATTTATTATTTTTCAGAGAGAGGGGAAGGGAGAGAGGAAGAGAAACATCAGCGTATGGTTGCCTTTCACCTGCCTCCAGCTGGGGAGCTGGCTGGAGACCTGGTTATGTGCCCTGGCTGGGAATCAAACCAGCGACCTTTGGGTTTGTAGGCTGGCACCTATCCACTGTGCCACCAGCCAGGGCTTGCAACTTCTTATAAAGAGTTGTGAAGAGGCTGAGTGAGCCAAGGGCCTTTTTTACTTCAGCATATTTTAATAGGAACCAACAATGTGTCTGGCCCTGTCCTAAGATAGGGTGAACAAGACACCGGTTTCTGCTCTCAGTGAACAGTCAGCCCAGGGAGGAGGGGGATGAGGGAAGAGAGGAAGTGGGAGGAGAAGGAAAAGGAAGAGGGTGAGAGAAGGGGGAGGGGAGGGGAGAGAGAGTTAGAGTTAGTTATCAGGCAATTTTAATGCAGGGTTGTCATGATATAGGGATTACCTGGGGTGATCCACACAGGTGGCTCAGGGAGAACCTAGGAGGGGCCCTAATCCTGGAAGAGAATCAGGGAAATCAGCACAGAGGGGGCAAACTCCCAGGAATAAATTCTCAAGCATCTGGATGAGCAGGTGCATTCTGGGAATATCCTTAGACCAGCACTGAGAGATGAGAACAGACCCAATGGAGTTTAACTGGGGATGAGGCAAAGGATTGCTCAGTTTCCTTAACAAGTTTTGTAGTTCTATTTTAAAATGTATATACATATATTATGATGATTAAAATTAAATTTCACCCTGGCTGGTAGCACAGTGGATAAGGCACCGGCCTGCGAACCCAAAGGTCGCAGGTTTGATTCTCCAGCCAGGGAACATAACCAGGTTGCAAACCAGGTCTCCAGTCAGGTCTGTGGCTGGAGGCAGGTAAAATGGAACCATACATTGATGTCTCTCTTCCTCTCTGCCTCTCTCCCTTCCCCTCTTTCTAAAAATAATGAAATAAAATCTTAAAAAAAAATTAAATTTCAAAACAAATTCCTAAGTTTCCCATGAAGAAGAATTTCAGTTGATTTATACCAGGGATGTCAAACTCGTTTTTGCTGGGGGCCACATCAGTCTTGCAGTTGCCTTCAAAGGGCTGAAGGTAATTTTAGGACTGTATAAATGTAACTACTCTTTAACAGTTAAGTGAGCCAGGTAGAAACAAGGTACTCAGGGCAAAGGTGCAGGGCTGGGTAAAACACAGTGGAGGGCTGGATTCCACCCTCGGGCCTTGTGTTTGCCACCTTCGATTTATACTTACCTTCATGGAAACATAACCATGTGGGCTGTGTGTAGTGACTTCCTTCCAAATAGAACAGTCTGAAAGGGGGAAAGAGTAACTTTAAGGTAGAGAAAACAGGAAAACACTACTCAGTCAGTTGATCAAGGTCAACATCAACAGTGATAAGTCATGTTGATGGTATGTACTTTTGACATGATGTATGATAATGATACTTGCCAAAACCCATAACAGCTGTTAACCATGAAAAAGAGACATCAGACAAATTCCAGTAGGGTGCATCCTACAAAATACCTGCCCAGCACTCCTCAAAATTGTCAAGGTCATCAAAAACAAGGAAAGTCTGAAAAAGAGCCATGGTTGAGAGGAACGGAACTAAGGAAACATGACAACTAAGCAGAAGGTGATATTCTATATGGTATCCTGGAACAGAAAGAGGACATTAAGTGAAAACTAAGGAACTCTGACTAAAGCATGAACTTTAGTCAATAATAAAGTGCTAACATTGGTTCACTAATTCTAACAAATGTACCATACTAATCTGAGATGTTCATAATAAGGGAAACTGGATGTGAGGTATATGGAAACTACTACCTTCTCACTTTTTCTGGAAATCTAAAACCATTCTAAAAAAAACATCTATTTTTTAAAAATAAATTACTTACATCAATTAAATAATTCCTTCTGCTCTGAGTCTTCATTCAGTTAACAATTACTACTAATAGTTAACTCATATTAGGCATGTTATAGGTATAGGCACAATGCCTATAAAACTCAAAATACTATAAGGTAAGTTTTTCTCATTTTACAAATGTACAACATAGGAGCATGACAAAACTCATTCATATAATTGTTTAATAAATATTTATTAGTGAATTAGTGACTCCTCCCACAGGTGTGGGGTCTCTTTAAATCAATGCCATGCATGAGCCTCAAGTGCCACTGTTTGGATTGAGCTCAATCATGGGACCTCTGCCTCTTTTCCCCCAAGCAGCTCTTCCTCCCACTGGGCTATGGTGTCACTGCATTATCTGCCAAGTCTCCCAAGAGAAGTACTGCACTCTTCCTCCCTGACACCTAACTTGACACTGAGTCCAGTGGGCCCTTCTAAGAAATGTCTCCCCAGTCTTTCTAGTCTACTCTCTCTTCAGGTTGGGTCCTCACCACCTGACTCTCCTCTACATCTGCCTCAGGCTTCATCCTTTCTCATGTGGACTCCACCCAAGCCATGGCCCATCTTTCTAAAACCAACATCAGATGATCTCACCCCCAAATAATGCCTTCCAAGGGCCCGTTCAGTGGCTTTCTTGAGCTAGCCAGAGCCCATCCCATTTCCTATTCCCTAGTGTCCCAGCTTCTCCCCCCAAACATCACTGTTTGCAGGAATTTGTTCTTGGTTTTCTTGATGCCTGCCTAAAGCCTTTCCCTTTTGCCCTTGGACCTCTAAGTCCTAAGTCAAATGTATCTGCTTTTTTTACACCAATCCTCTTTCTCCCTGGCCTAGCAGTCAACCTTTCTTTCTCTCTCTCTCTCTGGCCCAGTAGTCAGCCTTTATCTGTCTCATGGATTGTGAGGGGTAGGAACTAGTGGATCTGCCTGCAGTTGTGAGTTCCCTAAGGCACTTCTCTGTTCCCGTGCTCAGCAAAGTTTGAGTTATTCTCCACAATCAGCTTCTGTTATATAAAAGCAGAATGCCCACACTTCATAATTAGGTTCCAGTAAGTGGCCAGGTCAAGAAAAGCCATAGTAGTTTTTAGGGGGAATTGTGGTCCAGGGAAGAGGTGGACTTGAGAGGGACCGTCAGATTAAAGTCACGTTCAGAATTTATTGAGCACATGCTTTATGTTAGACATTATGCTATAGCAATGAGCTTTCTCCTAGATCACCTCATTTACTCTCCTAACAGATCTCCATAGTAGTTATTGTATCTATTTCTATAGAGGAGGAAACTGAAACTAAGAGCATCAAATGTGCAGTGCCACAGCTAATGAGTGACTAGGCAGGCATAAGAGGGCTGGTCTCGGGTTCTTATTCCAAAGTCCAGCCTAAGGATTTAATAATGAGTATGTGGATGACTGCTGCTGTAATCACCTCGACAGGGAGTATGTACTGTGACTGCAGCAAGCAAAGCCCACTTGGGCCTCACCCCACACATCCCAGAGAGCTGTGGAGCCCAATAGGAAGGCTTTGGAAACAGAGAGGAGATAGTTGGAAGGACTGTGTCCCTGAGACACAACACTCGGTGCTGATAAGCTCCATGCAGGGGAACACTGTACACAATCCAGACCTGAGGAATCAGCTTGCACTGGAGGCATGGAGAGTGTGCTTGGATTTGCATGTTGCCTCCTGGCTTCCCACTTTCTGGCCACAGGACCTTGGAAAAATTGCCCCACTATCAAACTTCAGCTTCTGCCTTTGTAACTTGGGGGAAAGAGTAGTGTCTACTTCATAGTAACAGTGTATGTGCAAATTGAAATAACAATGATTATTAGGAATTTAGTTTGGTGCTTGGCACATTGTCTACTCAGTAAATGTATCTTTTATGATTAGTTGACCTTTGCTGGACCTGTGTGTGTTTTCCTAGTGCAGGTAACAAGGTGGAGCCTCATGCACGGCGCTGGGCAGCTCCCTGGCCGGGATCACTTTTCCCAGGGAGGAAACCTCCTGCTTAACGCCCAACTCCTGGCAGTTCCAAGCACTACCCGTCCGTCTGTGGCCTGTTAGGAACTGGGCGGCACAGCAGATGAGCTTTAATGTAAGGCTCTTGAATCATCCCGAAACCATCCTCCCCGCGGTACGAGAAAAAATTGTCTTCTACGAAACCGGTTGGGGATCGAGTCCTAGCCTTATGAGGCAGCACCCCTGGGGGGATGGGGGTGGGGGGAGAACGGCTCGCAGCTGCAGGCTACAGGCCGGAGATGGGAGACCCGGGCGTGATGCGAAGTTATCTTAGAATAACCTGTCTCCGTATTCTGGACCGGGGCCACTCCAGGACCAGAGTTTCCTCGGTAGGGGTTGGTGAGGGTCCAACGGGGCGCTTTTAGTCATGACGCGGGGACTACCCATTAAAGCAGGATGGTGGTGACTGGCCAAGAGTCTCCCACTTTAGCAAAGTAGAGTCCATGGGCCCTATAAACGAACGGACTCGAGTCGCTTAGGCAGGTAGAAGAGGGCAACCCAGCTGCAGTCGCACCCGAACCCTCGCAGTTCTGTCATTTAGGACTCCACACCTGCCTCCAACAATTGTCCCTAGTTCCTGCCAGGGTTTGTAATGATCTGTTTTCTGCTCCAAAGCTGCCTGGCATCCCTTAGCTGTGCCTTTTTTTTCTCTGCCGCCCCTTCTAGTCTCCCTTACACCGAGAAGCCACTACGGAGCAGATTAGAGAGGCAGCTTAGGCAGCGCATGGCTTCTCGCTAGCGGGGGCACACAGCTCTGCCACTTTCTGGAGGCTGGTGGGCCCCTGGATGTGGGAGGAAAGCGATCAGGACGGCCTGCCTGTGCCTCGTAAAAGTAGGGTCAAGATAATAATTAGAGTGAGGAACGGGAGGTTCTCCCGGAGACTTGGGGCAGCGAGCTGTTTAGAAAGGTGCGAGCGGCGCCGGGCAGGGAGTCCGAGCTAGGGAAGCCTGGGCACGAAGGGCGCTGGGGATGAGCGAGGCTGGAGCTGCCAGCGCGGGCGGCTCGGAGGAAGCAGCTGGAAAAGCCGGGATCACCTCCTAGCGCCAAAGCCCAGGACTGCAGCAGGGTACGCGAAAGAGAGGCCCGGCTCGGCAGGGCCCGTCCACCACCCCGCTGGTCTCCGACAACAACGCGTCTAAGTCTGCGCCGCAAGCAAAGAACCCCAGTTGCTCTCCGGGACCCCTCCCTCTAGGGAAGACCCGGTCAGGGCCCCATCCCGCCACGCCCCCAGCCGGGTCCACTCACAGCTCGCGACGCCTCCCAGTGGCCGACCCGGAGAAATGCCTGCGCCGGGTCCGAGGGCGTCTGAGACCCGGAAGTTACGTTATAGGCGCGCGTCCGGGGGGCGGGAGTCAGCGGGGCTGCCTGGGCGAGGTTGGGACACCTGGGCTCGGTCCGCTACAGGGAGCAGATAATCCCTTGGAGGCGTGAGCGGGTGCAGGACTGCGCCAGATTCACTGGGGGAGGTTCCTTGGTCTCCTCGGTCTCCTCGGTCTCCTCGCTCTATAAAGCGAGAGCGAGAGGATCCTCAGGATTATAAAGAGGAGGAGTCGGCGGCGGATTGCCAGGATCTGTCAGCTCTGTCTAGGCTGTGGAGCCGCAGGTTCCAGGAGGGACGATAGGGATCCCTGAGGGAAGACCTATTCTAAACCCTGGGCCTGGGACGGAGAGTCCTTAAACCAGGCACCATGGCGTCCATCCTGGATGAATATGAGGACTCCCTGTCTCGCTCGGCCGTCTTGCAGCCCGGCTGCCCCAGCGTGGGCATTCCCCACTCGGGTAAGGGAAGGGTGGGCGCCGCAGCCCCTCAGCTCCTCTGAGGGTTAGGAGTGGGGAGGGTGGCTCCTGGAAGTGCAGTTTGGGTCTAGGCCCCTGATTCTCCTGAGGCTTCTTTGGTCCCCAGCTAGTGGTTGGTTGATCGAAGATTGAAAGAGCAGCCGAGTAATCTAGGCCCTGTCTCTAGGGTCCCTCTAAGGGGGAAGTGGGACCCAGATAAGGAAGTGACTTGCCTACAGGTCTGCAGTTGGGAGAAATGAGAATGGCTTCTCATTCACCTGATTCTGTGATTTTCTCACCAGGGCCCTTCTGGAGGTGGGAGGAAGAGAATGGGCAAAGAAACTAGTGAAAGGGGAATGTTGGAGGGGAAGGAATAAACTTTCTCACAGAACAGAAGGAAGTGAAATATTTTAGGACTTTGCTATAGCAGGATGAAGCCTGTCATTGAGGGGAGATTTTTGTAGAAAGTAGTACAGAAGCGCTGGGGTATTTTGAGCAATGGTGAAGCCTAGAGAGAAAGCAGCTTCGGTGGGTTAACCAACTGACTGGAACCGTTTTCCAGAATTATCTTATTCTTCTGGAGAGCCACTGAGATCATTACTGCATGGGCAGAGAGGATGGGAGAAAGCGGAACTAGACCATGTTAGTTAAGCTGGGGTTGCTGGGCCAAAGATTGATAAGGGAAGATGCCCAAACTTTTACTCCCTTTATCATTGGGAACAATTACATCATGATGGAACATCATCCCAAGGGTTCTAGGAATCAACTCCTCACTGCTGTCAAAAGTGTGGTAAGAGCCCAGGATCCCTAATTTAGGAGTGATTAGCAAACTACTTGACATATGGATATTAAACAATTTGTTAACCTAAGTCCTGGCGTAGGAATATATTGGGAAAGTGGAGAGGAGTAGGGTTTTTTTGTTGTTGCCCTTCCTCCATCTGTTCCATAACCAACCTTTTCTTTGCTCCTTACCTGTAGGTTACGTGAATGCCCAGCTAGAAAAGGAAGCTCCCATCTTCACAAAGCAGCGCATTGACTTTACCCCCTCTGAGCGTATCACCAGTCTTGTTGTCTCCTGCAATCAGCTCTGCATGAGCCTGGGCAGGGACACACTGCTCCGGTAAGTGAAGGCCCAAATGTATAGGAGTAGGGAGTACACTGGGTGATATTTTGGGACTGTTACAGACTCAGGCCATTCTGCCCCTCTGAGCAGGTAAAACAGGGGATTTTGAATTTTTAGGAAATATCCTTCCCAAAGAGAACCAATGTCGTGTAGTAGTTAAGAATCAGGTAGCCCTGCCCTGGCCAGTGTGTTGGAGCATGCTCCTGTAACTGAAGGCTCATTGGTTCAGTTCCAGATTAGGGCACATGCCCATGTTGGGGTGTATGCACAAGGCAGCGGATCAGTGTTTCTCTCTCAGATTGATGTTTCCTTCTCTCTCCCTTGAATGAGAATAAAATTAACCTATTAAAAAAAAAAAAAAAGGAATCAGGTAGTAGACCTGGATTCAGATCCCAGCCTTTTCACTTAGTAGCTATGGAATCTTGAGCAAGCCATCCAGGCACTCAAAACATGTCCCTTCATCTGTTAAAGATAGTAGCAACCCACAAGTTAGTCATTTGGATTAGTGGAGCTGTCTAGAGTCTTGAAATAAATCCACTATAAATGGAAATAATGTATCTTAATAAACCTGGGAATAAATATATATGAATAAATGGAACTAATACATGAACAAAGATATTAGCAAAATTGTTTATCTACCTGGGATAAAACAGAGCTAAGCCTCTGTATCACAAAAGTGAATTCTAGGTGGAATAGTTACTTAAATATAAAAAATAAACAATGTGAATAGTAAATATGTTTTTGGGCTGAAGGAGGACCTTTTACTGAAGCTAGAACATCCAGATGCCACAGGAAAGAGATATAGATTGCATAGTAATTGCTGTTGTGACAAAACAAAAATAAGAAAGCATACAAATCAAGTCAAGATAAAATATGGTGGGACAATAATGTTTTGCCATGTGACTAACAATTATATCCTTGTTTCTTAAAAAGCCCTTATAAATTAATAAGCGCACAATTTAATGGAAAAGGGAGTGCAAAGAATACAAGCAAGGAGAGGAACTACAGATTTTTCATTAAACATCTGAACATATTTTAACCTCTGGGGATGTAAATTAAAGTAACAGTAAGATACCACTTCTAAAAAGCCTATGAAATTGGCAAAAATTAAAAACAGTAATATGTGGCTCTGGTGAGGATACCCAGAAATGGAATCTCGTACATTATAGGTGAGTACAAATTGTCACCATCTCTTTGAAAAAAATTGGCAATATCTGTTAAAATTTTCTAAAATATTTTAAAAATTTATTTCTAGAGAGCATGAAGGAAGAGAGAAAGAGAGGGAGAGAAACATTAGTTGGTTTCTTCTTCCATGCGCCCAACTGGGGACCTGACCCACAGACCTGGCATGTGTGTTTGAAGGCCCATGCTCAATTGATTCACTAAGCCACACCAGCCAGGGCTATTAAAATTTAAAATATAACAATTAGTCTCCAGTAGCTTTGACTCTAGGGTCAGCACTTCTCTTTCCCCTCATCCTTCCCTCTTCCCTCTCCCCCTCTCCCTTGCTACCTAATAAACCCTTCCTTTCCTGTTTAAAAAAAAAAAGTATATATATATACTAAAATGGGAATGTTAGATATTATATATATATAAAGTATATATATAATATATATATAAAGTATATATATATAAAATATATATATATTTTATATATATATAATATCTAACATTCCCACTTTGGGGAATATATAACTATAGAGGTAAAGTACCAGTTTGCAAGGATATAGATTCACGGACATTGATTGCAGCATTATTTGTAGTAGGAAGAACTGGACTTAAGCTAAATGCTCATCAATAGGAAAATGATAACTAAGTTATGGTTCAGCCACAAAAGGGAATCTTATGCAGTAATGAAAATAATGAGTTAGAACTGTATCTGCTGACTCAGTGGAATGCTCATAAAATATCTAAGTGAGAAAAGAGAGTTATAAATTAATGTGCACACACATTATGAGGTTGTTTTTGTAAAAGTTGATAAAACAACCCTAGTTATGTTTTATGCATGGAGAAAGATGTTAACAACAGTTTTCTCTGTTGGGAATGACAAGTTTGAGAAGAAGATCATTAACTTTTCTTTATACATCTTTGCTTTGGTTTTAGTTAGAATGGGCATACAATTTGAAAAGAATTTAATAAAGGAAGTGTAATTCAAACAGGAACACTCCTCAAGGTTATTATGAAGATTCATTACAGTCAGACTAGATTAAGCTCTTGGCATGGTGCTTGATATATAAAAGGTGCTCAATAACCATTAGCTACTATTTGTTGTTCATTTTTCACCCAGAAGGCTGGGATATCCCTGCCAATCTTCCTGGATGCACTGGGGATCCGTTGAGCAAAGGGAAAAGACTTCTGTTTAGTGAACTTCTTGAAATGAGGTGCAGGAATTCTCAACTGAGGGTTAAGTAGGATCCTGTATATGTTTCAGAGTAGTACGGGTATATGTAGATTTCTGGGAAGAAAGGCTGTGGCTTTCATCAAATTATAGAGGTCTGTGATTTGAGAAAAGGATCTGCCCTTCTCTTGTCTTGACAGCATTGACTTGGGCAAGGCAAATGAACCCAACCACATGGAGCTGGGGCGCAAGGATGATGCCAAAGTTCACAAGATGTTTCTGGACCATACTGGTGAGCACTGATGGAGGTCTGAGTTGGGGGATGTTGGGGATGCTGAGGTTAAGTCACTGCTTGGGTGGGCGGGATCTGAGGGTGGTCGGGGCAAGGAGGAAGGAGGCTGAGGGTGGGAATGATAGCAACCTCTAGGATCCATGTTCTCCCCTCCTCCAGGCTCTCACCTGCTAATTGCTCTGAACAGCACTGAAGTCCTCTATGTGAACCGTAATGGACAGAAAGTACGGCCACTAGCACGCTGGAAGGGGCAGCTGGTGGAGAGCGTGGGCTGGAACAAGGCACTGGGCACCGAGAGCAGCACAGGCCCCATCCTAGTTGGCACTGCCCAAGGCCAGATCTTCGAAGCAGAGCTCTCAGCCAGCGAGGGGGGGCTTTTCGGCCCTGCCCCAGATCTTTACTTCCGTCCATTGTATGTTCTAAATGAAGAAGGGGGTCCAGCACCTGTGTGCTCTCTTGAGGCTGAGCGGGGCCCCGATGGTCGTATCTTTGTTATTGCCACCACTCGGCAGCGCCTCTTCCAGTTCATAGGCCGAACAGCAGAGGGAGCCGAGGCACAGGGCTTCTTGGGGCTCTTTGCTGTCTACACTGACCACCCACCCCCATTCCGTGAGTTCCCCAGTAGTCTGGGCTACAGCGAGTTGGCCTTTTATACCCCCAAATTGCGTTCTGCACCTCGAGCCTTTGCCTGGATGATGGGGGATGGCGTGCTGTATGGAGCATTGGACAATGGGCGTCCTGACTCCCTGCTGAGTGAGGAGCGAGTCTGGGAATACCCAGAGGGAGTAGGTCCTGGGGCCAGCCCACCCCTGGCCATTGTCCTGACCCAGTTCCACTTCCTACTGCTGCTGGCAGACCGGGTGGAGGCAGTGTGCACGCTGACAGGGCAGGTGGTGCTGCGGGATCACTTCCTGGAGAAGTTCGGGCCCCTGAAGCACATGGTGAAGGACTCCTCTACAGGCCACCTGTGGGCCTACACTGAACGGGCTGTCTTCCGCTACCACGTGCAGCGGGAGGCCCGGGATGTCTGGCGCACCTACCTGGACATGAACCGCTTTGACCTAGCCAAAGAGTATTGTCGGGAGCGGCCTGACTGCCTGGACACCGTCCTAGCTCGGGAGGCTGATTTCTGCTTTCATCAGCGACGTTACCTGGAGAGTGCCCGCTGTTACGCCCTGACCCAGAGCTACTTTGAGGAAATTGCCCTCAAGTTCTTGGAGGTCCGACAGGAGGAGGCTCTGGTTGAGTTCTTGCAACGAAAACTGGCTAGTTTGAAGCCAGCTGAGCGTACCCAAGCCACGCTGCTAACCACCTGGCTCACAGAGCTCTACCTGAGCCGGCTTGGGGCTCTGCAGGGTGACCCAGAGGCCCTGAACCTCTATCGGGAGACACGGGAGCAATTCCGTGCCTTCCTGAGCAGCCCCCGCCACAAGGAGTGGCTCTTCGCCAGCAGGGCCTCCATCCACGAGCTGCTTGCCAGCCATGGGGACACAGAACACATGGTGTACTTTGCTGTGATTATGCAGGACTACGAGCGGGTGGTGGCATATCACTGCCAGCATGAGGCCTATGAGGAGGCCCTGGCAGTGCTTGCCCGCCACCGGGACCCCCAGCTCTTCTACAAGTTCTCACCTCTCCTCATCCGTCACATCCCCCGCCAGCTGGTGGATGCCTGGATTGAGATGGGCAGCCGGCTGGATGCCCGGAAGCTCATCCCTGCCCTGGTGAGCTACAGCCAGGGTGGTGAAGCCCAGCAGGTGAGCCAGGCCATCCGCTACTTGGAGTTCTGCGTGAACATGCTGGGCGAGACTGAGCAGGCCATTCACAATTACCTGCTGTCACTGTATGCCCGAAGCCAGCCAGCCTCGCTGCTGGCCTACCTTGAGCAGGCTGGGACCAGCCCGCACCGTGTGCATTATGATCTCAAGTATGCACTGCGGCTCTGCGCTGAGCATGGCCATCACCGTGCTTGTGTCCACGTCTACAAGGTCCTGGAGCTGTATGAGGAGGCTGTGGACCTGGCCCTGCAGGTGAGCCAATGAGTCTTGATGTCATCTAAGAGAGGGGCTTAGAGAGCAATAGCTTCAGTGATGAAGTACTAAAGAGGTGGCTTTGGCTAGAGTATGCTGGCTTCCCTTGCAGAAAGGTGCTGTAGTATGGAGGTTAAGAACAGGGACTCAAGTCAGGATCCAAATTCTGATTCTGCTCCCAAGCTGTGTGACCTCAGGCTAGTACTGAACCCCTCTGTGCCTCAGATTATTCATCCACAATGTAGGAGTAATATTATAGTACTTTCCTCATAGGGTTGATTAAAGTACTGTATACGGCCCTGGCCGATGTGGCTCACTGGATGGAGCGACAGCCTGCAAATCAAAGGGTCACCGATTTGATTTCAAGTCAGGGCACATGCCTGGCTTATGGGCCAGGTCCCCAGTTGAGGGCATGCAAAAGGCAACCACACATTGATGTTTCTCTTTCTTAAAATTTTTTTCAAAAGTACTGTATATGAAAAGCACTCAGAACAGTGCCCGTTGCTTAGGTAAAATCTACATACATGCTGGTCCCAATTGCAGAAGCAGAAGATACTGAGTGGCACTTCTCAAATCATGAATTATTCCCTAAAGGACTTACTGAATGAGAATGTCTGAAGGCATGCCCCAAAATCTGAATTTTTATTATGTTCCCCAGGTGAACTTTAAATTCACTAAAACTGAAGCCCCATCATCATAAATAGCTCATATATAGCTGTGACAGTGACAGCTTCCTCACAGATAGGTTCCTATCCTGGACCCCAGAAGCTCCTCCTCATTTGCTGCCAGGAGTGCTGGGAATCCACCTTGGGGCCACTCCTCAGGCCCAGGGTCTCCCTGGGCATCTGTCTCTCCCATGGACTCTGTCCTAGGTGGGGCGGAGGCTTGACCCTAACACTCATGGATTTGTCACAGGTGGACGTGGACCTGGCCAAGCAGTGTGCTGATTTGCCCGAGGAAGATGAAGAACTTCGGAAGAAGCTGTGGCTGAAGATTGCACGGCACGTGGTGCAGGAGGAGGAAGACGTGCAGACAGCCATGGCCTGCCTCGCCAGCTGTCCCCTGCTCAAGATTGAGGATGTGCTGCCCTTCTTTCCTGACTTTGTCACCATTGACCACTTTAAGGAGGCCATCTGCAGCTCACTGAAAGCCTACAACCACCACATCCAGGAGCTCCAGCGGGAGATGGAAGAGGCCACTGCCAGTGCCCAGCGCATCCGGCGAGACCTGCAGGAGCTGCGGGGTCGCTACGGCACTGTGGAGCCCCAGGACAAATGTGCCACCTGTGACTTCCCCCTTCTCAACCGCCCTTTTTACCTCTTCCTCTGTGGCCACATGTTCCACGCTGACTGCTTGCTGCAGGCTGTGCGGCCTGGCTTGCCGGCCTACAAGCAGGCCCGGCTGGAGGAGCTGCAGCGCAAACTGGGGGCTGCTCCACCCCCCACCAAGGGCTCTGCCCGGGCGAAGGAGGCAGAGGGTGGGGCTGCCTCTGGGGGCCCCAGCCGGGAACAGCTCAAGGCTGACCTAGATGAGCTGGTGGCGGCTGAGTGTGTGTACTGTGGGGAGCTGATGATTCGCTCTATTGACCGGCCCTTCATCGACCCCCAGCACTATGAGGAGGAGCATCTCAGTTGGCTGTAGGAGGATGCTGCCTGACAGGGGGCAGCCAGTCAAGGATAGCTACTTGCCCAGTCGTGGGAAGGCCACATGGCAGTGTGTGCTGAGTCATCTGGAGGCTGCAGCGGGGAGTGAAAGTATAGGCCTTGTTTGTGAGGGTCAGCTCTGCGTGCACCTGCCCACTGCTCATGCTGATCTTCAGAGCTGCCTGAGAGCCCCGCTGTTGGTCCAGGCCATCAGCCTGCCTCCCGGTAGAGGGCGTTTCCTGGAGAGGTCACAGTTCTGATCACCTTCCCATCCTCTCAGCATCTAACTGTTCATTTTTTCCTTTTCAACTCTGCACACACCTTCTCACCATTCTTCCTTTTCACTCTGTGCCTCTTCTCCCTCAGAGAAAGCCCTGTCTTCTATCTTCCCCTAGGTCTCAGAAGTGAAAAGACAGCCCCTCCAAGTCCTGGGCATGAGGTCTGGGAAAGGTGGTGCTGATGGTGGGTGTGCTCTTGTGCACGCTGTTTGGGGCCCCACTGTGAGGGGTGCCCTGAGAAGAGGACCCCATGGGAAACAGTGGGAGCTGGTAATGGGTTGAACATTAAACTGTCTGCATTGCACCGATGGCTCTGGGATTGATGGATTTGCGTTGATGCTGAGCTGGGTGGTGTGTGAATGATCGCCAGGAGGGGCTTGGATGCCACAGGAAGGCTGCCAGGGCCCTGCGTGCTTTTAAGCCTTGGCCCTTACTTTCTCACCTGGAGGTGTGACAGGATGATTTTGCCATTTTTGGCTTGCTTCCTTGTCCCCGCAGTCTACCCTCTCTGATTCCAGTGGGAGGTTATTGCCCACCATCCCTTCTTGGAGCAGGGACTGTTCTTCCCATTGCCAGCAGGTGGTGCTGCTTTCCACAGACTCCTTTACAGTCAGGCAGTGGGAGGTGCTGACTTCTCAAGTCACTCTCTGCCCTAGTGCTTCTTCAGTCTGTTCCTTCCCTAGCTGGCCCAAGAACTTTCTGGGTACCTACTCTACTACCTAACCATGAATGTAAGCCCCTCACTCCTCCCTCCACCAGCCCTTACACATGCTACATTTCACTTGCCCCTCTCTTTGCAGGCAGGATCTGTGAGTTCCCAGGTTCTGCCCAGCTTTGATCCTTCTCTACCACTGTCTGGCAGTAAACCATAATGTCGAGGTCCAACATGGAGATAAGACTGCTACTGCCACCATTCATGGCATTTGGCAGATAGGTTTTCTGTCTAGCTCCTGTAACCTGCCCCTCCCCCCAGATTACACTTTTTTAGTTGTGGCTGGCAGCTAAGCCACAATTAGAGATTCTTAGAGCAGGGCCTTCCTGTGACATCCACTGAGCACCCTTTGCTCCAAACACTGGTGTCCACAGTCCACTGCCCAGCACTATGGGTGTGGTCTATTGGCTGCCAGTCTGAAATAAAATAATCAGGAACCAGGCTAGGGTCAAGGCACCTGGTTGGTGTCTGTAGGCTTTTCTCCCTCCTTGCAGCCAAATCCTCTTCCAAGACTTACCCCCTGGAGTCCCTGTGGAATCTTGTCCTGCTGAGGCCCCCTGCCACTAAAACAGCATTTCTTCAGGGCTGCTCCTCTTTGATGAGCCTCAAATTCCCTTTCCTCTCCCAGAAGCAAGAGTGCAAGTAAATGTATGGGGTGGGGGTGGGGGGTGGGGGGGCTAGGGTGTCTCATTGAATAAAGAACATCATAATCCTGTTCTCTTTCCACTATTCTAGGATGATTTGGAAGGCTCTTGCTCCCACTTCCTTTGTAGCCTAAAGCTCCCCTCACACCTAGACATATCCAATAGAGGGCTCAGGGGTATTGGCCCCCCACCCCACTCCACCCCACCTCATCACTGAGGATTAGGTATAAGCCTTGACCTGCCACTGGCATGGTCCTTTGCTTACTTAGAGCAGCTTGGGGCTTCTGTCTTTGCACATAATTGGTCCTAATATATGTTAGTTAAACAAACACTGCCTTATTGCTCCATCCTCTCAGGGGACTTGGCTAAGACAGCCTGGGACGCCCGTGCCCCTTCTGTCCTCTTCTAAGCCTGCCCATCTGGTCCAGGCTGCTTCCTCTTTCCTGGAAAAAGGCCCCCCAGGCTTCCCTGGCACTGACAGAATGGGGTTCCGTTGAGTCAAGGCAACGGGAATCCACAGCTCCTAGGTCCCTGGAAACCAAGCAAGGCCTGGAATGAAGGGGAGAAAGAAGGTACTTAGAGCCTTGGCCCTAAGCCTGGGGAAGGGCCAGAAGAGGGGGAGGGGAGCAGCTGCATGGGCAGGAGCCAAGATGAATGAGCTGCTCCTGGAGCGGTCACTGGAAATAGAAGGAGTGGCCACAGGCAGTGACGCTGGGATCAGGGCAGGAGGCCTGTAAACAAGGAAGCCACCTGGGGGAGACGCTGGGCGGCCACAGCCCTGGGAGCAGGTGCTTCCTGAGTCCCGCCCTTTAGAAGGCCCTGGGGGGCCACCCGGTCGAGTGAGCCGTGGACACTAGGGGACGCTGTCTACTGGTTTCCCAAACACACCGGCTCCCACAGCTCCTGGGGGAGTGGCTATCGGAGGGTGTGCCGCTCCCGCGTTGGAGGCCCGGCTTACCCTCCTGGCCACCCTCGGGTCTGACCCCAGGGCACACAGGCCAAGGGCACCAGCCCAGGCAGGGAGGGCACGGGGCTCAGAGCCTGTGCAGCTTGGTGTGAGCTCCTGCCCCCGGGACTAGGCCTCCCAGCTCCTGCCCAGCCCCTAGGGCTTGGGTCCCAGGGGGGCAGTACCAGCCGGGTTGGTTGGCAGGGGACTGACTACCAGGCCACCGGGCTCTAGGCTGCCTGGGGCGCTGTCCCCCTGGCGCCAGGGAAACAAAAGGTCCGGGGTCTAGAGGGAGTTATCTGGCCCCAGTGGGTGGAGGTGGGGGGAGGGAGCAAGAGGGGCACACCTCCTCGCTGCTCTCCCAGCTCTGCAGATTCTTCGAGACACTTTCACAGGCGGAAATTCCCAGAGGTCAGAGGAGGGAAACAGTTAATTCCTTTTATTCAATGGGTCCCCCCTACACACCTCCCCCCAACTTCCTCCCTCCACTTCCCGCCCCCCCCTGTGTGAACAGGAAGTGGAGAGGAAAAAGCTCTGAGCAGAGCAGCTGGGAGCAGGAGGCAGGGAGTGGGCGGCAGGCTTGGTGCCAGCCCTGCCCCTCATGGTTCCTTGCTGGAGGGTCAGACCCACAGTGGCCTGGGAAAGAACCTGCAGCCCAGCTGGTGAGTGGCACGGGAGCTGGGAAACAGCCTAGGGTCCCAGCCCCCTTCCCTCAGCCTGCTCTCAGGTCAGAGGTTGTTGCACTGGCACTGGGACCTGCAAGGCATCCTCTTCCTCTGCCCAAGACCCAGCTGCCCTTGCCACTGCAGCCCCACCCCCTGCAGGCTGGTCATTTGAGGCTGGCAGGCGGAGTTTTTTCAGGCAGCCGCCAGGCCTGGCACTGGCTCCAACCACTCAGCCCCTTGGCCCTGCCAGTTCTTTGAAGCTCATGCAGCGCTTCCTGTTTGGGGCGGGCTATGCCAGGGCCCCTCCTCCACCATTGTTCTGTAAAGACCATAGGTCCATCTGTTGCCCCATGGAGGGGCCCCTAGGCTGTGCCACAAGGGAGCAGCACCACAAAGGACCCTGCTGGCAGCTCTGCTTACATGGAGTGAGGCTGCAGCAGGTTGAGAGTGAGGTGGTCAGAGGCAGGCCTGGGGCGGGCAGTGGGATAGAAGCACGTTGCTAGGTCTAGTTCCTGGGCAGCTGCAGCCCTAAGATTTCTTCTCCATCTGGAATATGAAGAGGGACACCATTCTTATGCCCAGATTCCAAAAGGGAAAACTGAGGCAGAAGGGCAAACTTGTCTAGGATGGGCAATATAATAAGGGCATAAAGGTGGGTTCCTCTTTCAAGGGGATTATTAGCCTCTCCTCACTGAATGCCCCCTGATTTGGTGCTTTCCTTTTCCTGAGCAGCTTTGCCTCTTCTCAGTTTTTGCCTTGAAGCAGCCCTTGGACTCGGGAGTCAGAAACCATGAGGTCACAGGAGGTTAGGGTGGCCCTCCGTTGGTGAGCAGCCATGGACGTGCACGGAGAATGGGCCTGGGCAGGCCTGGCAGTAAAAAGGGAAAGGACACTGGTCTGGCCCCAGGACAGCGGGCGCTGCCCCTCGCTCCCAGGCTGCCTGTTGTGGCTGAAGGTCTTGTTTGCGTTTTCCAGGTGAAGAGATGGGTGCGGCGTATGTCCATCGCTTGCCTCTTCTTCCAGAGCTCCTGCTTCCTCCTACAGGGCTAGAAACCCAGACATGGTCTAGCCCACTTCCCTCACCAGATCCTCTGGCTCCTCTTGCCAGCCTAGGACCTGAACTGCCATGATCACAGCTACCAGAATGTCAGAGCTGCGCAGATCTCAGACGGTGGCCGTGGGATGATGTGGGACCCTTGTTCAGATAAAAACTTTCATGGATGTCCAATCCCTGAAATTCATATGCTAAGCTTTCCTGGTGGAGGCCAGGAGTGGGGGTGGGGCACACCTCTATTCACTGCCCTTTCCTCCCCCATCCCAATCTCTAGGGGATGCCAGGATTCCAAGAACTCAGTTTGAAAGTCACTGAGCTGCCAACCCCACCTTCTGATTTTACAGATGCTGAATCTCAGGAGAAATTGGTAGCAGTTACTAGGCTCCATCCAGGATCCTGTCCCTTCTCCATGAGACTGAGCATCATTCAGCAGTGATCTTATACCCACTGGGAGCCAAACATTGTCCCATGTTTATTGATTTTAGAGAGAGGGGTGAGGGAGGGGTAGGGAGGGAAACATCCACGTGAGAGAAAGACATCAGTCAGTTGTCTCACATGTGCGCCAAACGGGGACTGAACTAGCAACCTAGGTATGTGCCCTGACTGAGAATCTGCAACTTTTTTTTTTTTAAGATTTTGTAATTATTTTCAGAGAGAAGGGCAGGGAGGGAGGAAGAAAGGGAAAGAAACATCAATGTATGGTTGCCTTTCACCTGCCTCCAGCTATGGACCTGGCTGGAGACCTGGCTTGCAACCTGGTTATGTGCCCTGGCTGGGAATCTAAAGCGACACCTTTGGGTTCGCAGGCCGGTGCCTATCCAATGAGCCACCAGCCAGGGCTGAACCTGCAACATTTTTAATGTGTGTGTGAAGGGTGGGGGATGCTCTAACCAACTGAACCATCTTGGCCACTGTGCTCATTCTTCAACTCCAACCAAAGTAGGTTGCACTGAGGGACAGAGAAGTAGTCTGGAAAGAGCAAGTTCAAGTCTTTGCCTGGTCATTTAACAGCTGTCAGTTGAATCACACCTTCAGAACCTCAATTTTTTCACCTGTGAAATGTGAGTAAGTATAACAGACCCTGAGAGGCTTGAGTAAAGCTTTGACCAGAGCAGTGCAGCACCTCTGCCCAGGGCCTACACCTGAGCAATTCCTGTTGGCTTTGCTTTCTCTTCTGTTTCACTCTGTGCCTCATTCCTCTAGGGCTGGCACCCTGTGAACCCTCTCATGGCTCTTCCATCAGAAACCCCTCTGATCTCTTTGAGAGTTAGATTGGAATTGGAAGAAAGAGGCTTACTTGAAAAGGTTTTTCTGGTTTCTCAAAAGATGGTGATTCTGGGGAAGAGAAATTCAGGGTGAGTATGAGAGATAAAGTCCTCAGGCAGATAGAATATGGCCGCTGTGGTGGGACAGAGGTGCTGCTAACTAGCAGGATGGGGTGCTGGTTTCCTGGAGGAGAGAGGGCACTACTGCAGCTCCAGGGGACGCACAGAATCAGCTGAGGAGGCTGAGCATGGCTTCTCTGCCAACCTGCCCTCATGGTCCAGCCCAGAGCTTGCACAACAGCCTGGCTGACTGGCTAGCTGGCACTCCCCGGGGAGCCTCAGGAAGTCCCCCTTGTCCCTTCCTTGACTTTTGACCCTTAGGCCTGCTTCAGGCCAGAATTCCTGGCAGCTGTCCTCTCTTTTACCTTCTGTTCCTGCCATTTCCCTTTAAGGCTGAGATTCAGACATATCCCAAAACCCCACCTTACAGCTCCCCCTTTCACATGATCTTGGGGACACACCAGCTGAAGCCTCCCCTGGGGCAGCTCCCTACATGAGCCAGTGGGGATCCTTGGCCAAAAACCAGCGGGACCCTTGGAGTCTAATTGTCTTAAGGACCCAAGCCTTACAGGGGAGCCCCCTGACAAGCATTCCTGGTGCCCAGACATTCTCCAAGGTGCTCTGCCTGACTCCATCCTTGTCCCAAAGCCCAGCCGTTAGAACCAGGAACAGCAGACAGACTCCTCTCCCGCCATCCTTTGAGCAGTCTAAGTCTGAAGAACCCTTGATATTGTTCCGCTGTACCTCTCGACATTCAGTTTCACAATCAAATAATTCCCTTTGGTTTTCTAGTGGAATTTTCGCTTTTATTTTTTAGGGTTTCTTGGCCCTTTTTTTTTTTTTTTTTTTTTTTAAGTAATCAGTCTAAATTTGTCATCGCACATCCCCCGTTTCCGCCCTAAGGCCTCCTTTTCATCCCTTGGAATCTGGAAACCATATGTGTGGGCAGAAACCCCCCCGGCATCCCCCATAGCACCCTGGCTCAGCCTGGCCTCCACAAGGGCAGCCTGTTAGCTGGGGAAGAGTCTACACTGTAACCTGGGGCTGGAAAGGGAGTTTCTCTTTGGACCTTCCCGGCTTCAGCCATGGAGAAGCCGTGTGGTCTAGTGGTTAGGACTGGAACACACGGGTTCTATCCCCAGCAATCTCTTTGACTAACGCCAGAAGCCTGGGAAACTCCCCTTGGTACCCAAGAGACTCAGTTTCCCCATTGGTCAAGAGACACAGCTTCACCAGCTGGTTTATCTCCTACCTGCCTTGGTAAAAAGAGTTTTGTGATCCAAAACTTTTCCCCTGTCACTTACAAGCTGTGTGACCTTGACAAATGACTTCATCATTCTGAATCTCAATTTTCTCATCTATAATCCAGGGACTGGTTGTTGTTAGGGTTACATAAGAAAACATATTCTCAAGGGCCTAGGGCCCTGTGTGCTGTAAAAGCTCAATAAACAGGAGCTGTTATTGTTAATAATAAGTAGAAATACATAATGGGGGGTGGTGTTATCTGTGGACATTGCTCCGAGGCCCTGCCTGCCTGCCCCTTGCGTGTCCTGTTCAGGCTGTCCTGTCCAGACTTTCCATGGGATGCCTTACTAGTTATGGGTCAGGGCTGAGGCCTGTGGCTCATCCCTGTCTCCATGACGACCCCAGTCCCTCCCCTCCTTCCTTCCTCAGGAGCTTTCTGTTTACGGTAAACAGCTGCCCCAGCTCAGCCTTAGCTGATCTTGCCCAGGGCCAGCCAGACCTCTGAACTGGGGACTGGCCTGATGTGTGAAGGACTGAGCACATCATCCAGGGCTACATGTGGCCTTGAACAGGCCTGCTTTGCCACCTAGACCGGAGGGGAAGGGAGTAGGGGTGGGGAAAGGCCTTTCAGATCGGGATCAAGGCTTTCAGAGACAAGGAGCAGATGGACCATAATTGAGGAGAACCTTGCTGAGACAGCCTGCTAGATGGATCTAGGGCCTGGCCTTAGGCTGACCCGGGTTCAAACTGTGGTCTAGATTTACTCACCATGTGACCTCAGGCTAGGCATTTAACTTTTCTAAGCCTTACTCAGCTTATTGCTTTGTAAAATAGAGATAACACTTTCCTCCACAGAGGGCTGATTTGTTGCTGTATAGATTGGTGATAACGCATGTACGTCACCTGGCATGTTTCTAACCTGCACCGATGGTGGCTGGGTTCATTATTTCACCTCTCAGATGCTCTCCTGTCCTGGAACCTTGCATGAGTTCCTGCCTATTCCTCCACCTGGCATACGGCACTCATACAAGCCTATAAGCATGTGTACATGTGCACAAAGCAGCCCATGTACTTGTACACACGGCAAATACACAGAAGCCAGGTAATGAACTAAAACTCGAAACTGCCTGAGGCATAGGGTAATCTCCATAAAGGTGAAGTGAGAGTCTAGCAGTTTCCTAAGCTTATACCTGAGTGGCTTGGGCCTGAGTGGGCTGACATTGGGACTGGGACATCTGCATGTACCACCATCATGAGGTCACCATAACTGTCTACCTCTCCTCCCGCCACTCAGCCTCCAGGCTTGCATCCACCCTCCCTGCCCAGCTGACCGCAGTGCAGGAATACAAAGAATGCTCTTAGGGTATGGCTTTCCTTTTTCAGGTCAAGCTTTCAGGACCAGATCTTTGGGTTGTGTTGTGAGGCCCTTGGCTCCTAGCCCCCAGGGGCTCACATTGGCTCCTTTGACTTTCCAGCATCCTTGGAAGTGGCAGCCAGTTAGGAGAGCCTAAAAGAGTGAGATTTAGATCTGCCATTCCCCTGGCCACCAGAACCAGGGCAGACTGGGGTAGGCAGGGGCATTCATCGATTTGAGTCATTCCCCACAGACCCATGAGTAAGTGCGGCTCTGGATTTCCAGCCCCTGCGCCTCACCGAGATGCCTGTCGGGGTCTTCCAGGGCTGGGCCCCTGTTGGTCCCAGGTGCAGCCATGGGGTTCTGCGTTGGGCTCAGATCCCTCCAGATCACAGAGAAATAGCTGGAGGCTTGTGGCTTTAGCTGGTTCTGATGCCCCCCTGTCCCCTTGCCAGCTCTTGGGTCTAACTCTGGAGTTTCTGTCCTCACCCGGTCCTGGGCTGCATTCAAAAGGAGAGGAGCCCCAGGACTGATGTTAGCACAGTGGACAGGGCTGGAAATCCCCCACTTCTTACCTTGGCCAGTTGAGGAAACAGCCTCCCGGCAGAGGGCCGCCTCCCGCCAGGGACTTTTCTCCTGGGGGTGACACAGCATACGTGGCAGCTACTGGGACCCTAGCCACATTTCAGCCAGCCTGAGGGTGAGGGGAATGTCACACAGGACCACTCTCTCCCTTGCAGGAAGCATGGCAGCCGAAGATACTTGAACCCACCTGGGGCTTAAGCAGGTCCGAGGGCAGGCAAGGAGAAGTCAGGGTGTGGGGCCTGGGGGGTCTGGGGTCAGTGGTGGCCAA
Organism: Noctilio leporinus; assembly: GCA_004026585.1. Taxonomy (NCBI): domain Eukaryota; kingdom Metazoa; phylum Chordata; class Mammalia; order Chiroptera; family Noctilionidae; genus Noctilio; species Noctilio leporinus. Next base: position 219,973 of record PVIW01002054.1, read on the forward strand.
GAAGGTCCACACTGTTGGTGATGTGTCATAGTGTGACTGGGCTCACATTATCTTGCACCCAGACCTCACTAGCCCGTCCTCTACTTTCCCTTTCCTCATCCAGCACCCAATCTGAAGATATAAAGCTCTCACTAATCTCCCAGGGTAATGGTCTCCAAACATTTTTCATTATGAATATTTATGTATAGGTTATGCATTATAGTAAAAATAAATTAAAAATTAAAGTTTAGCCCTGGCTGGTGGCATAGTGGATAAGGCGCCAGCCTGCGAACCCAAAAGGTCGTCAGTTTGAGTCCCAGCCAGGTCACATAGCCAGGTTGCAAGCCAGGTCTCCAGGCAAGCTGTAGCTGGAGGCAGGTGAAGGCAACCGTACATTGATGTTTCTCTCCCTCTCTGCCTCTCTCTCCCTTCCCCTCTCTCTAAAAATAATGAATAACTTCTCTTAAAAAAATTAAAGTTTCATTTACTTTTTATCTAAAAATAATTCTAGATAGAAATCTTCCTCCCCCCCCACCCCGCCCCCCAACGTCGGGTGACCTTGCTCACAACTATGCGTGGCCCCTTACAAGCCTATCACACCGATAGATAAGGCAGAAAAGCGTCTCTCAGAGCAGATCATATACTTTGCAGGAGGGTACAGGGCATGGGGGTGGGGCTAGTTTCTTTTGTTAATTTTAAAATTTATTTTGGAGATGGAGAGAGAGAGAGAGAGAGAGAGGAGAGAGAGAGAGAGAGAGGAGAGAGAGAGAGAGAAACATCAATTTGTTGTTCCAGTTATTCATTGTTTGATTCTTGCATGTGCCCTGACTGGGGATAGGATCCACAACCTTGGTGTAGCGGGACGACGCTCTAACCTACTGGGCTACCCAGCCAGGGCCTGGTTTTCTTAACATTGCAATCCACAAATAACTGAGTAATCCATACCTGAAGCCCTTCTATTTGTTGTTGTCAACCTCACAAGAAACTCGGTCATTTTAGGTGAGGCTGATTGCTGCCGTGGTGACTGCTGAGGCTCCCAGCCTAAAGGCCTTGCAGCCCGTCCCTAGAGTCATAGCCCCAGTATAGAACATTTGTCAAGGAAAAATGCATAGGCCTGTATGTGTGTGTGTGTGTGTGTGTGTGTGTGTGCGCGCGCGCGCGGTTTCATGTGTCACACATGTGCATGTGTGCTTGGGGCGTGCCATTCAGACAGAGCTTGCTCAGTGACAGCTTCTGTTTTCTGGTCTGCTGGTTGTGGGGTCCTCAGGCAGATCACAGGTACTGAGACACCTGTTATTAACCTTTATGACCTGAGTCACAAGAACCCTTGACAATGAATCAGATACTTGATCTCATCTGTGTCCTCACAACATAACCGTTCAGGTAGGTGAGGCGTGTATCAATATGTCCATGTTGGAGGTGAGGAGTCCAAGACACAGGGAGGTGAGGGAATTGCCTAAGGTCACACGGTTAGACACAGCTGGCTCTCTTGTTTGTTCCCACTCTTTCCAGTGCATCTGTCCTCGTGTTCTGTCACCAGCAGCTGTGGGGTAACCTACCCTTTCTGCCCCACTGCAGGGAAGGTATGCCAAGCCTGCCCTTGGAAAAGTGGCCCAGCCAATGTTAACAGGGAGCAGGGGCTCCACAGGCAGAGAACAGGAGTCTTTCCTGTCAAGGTCAGTGTTGCCCCCTGCAACTGCCTGGCTGGCTGAGAGGCCAGGACTTCCTCCCTCATTTGAAAGCTCAGCCTGGTGAGAGTGACAGAAGGGGAGGGTGAAGAGAGGGCTCAACCTCCAGCCCCCTCCCCCCTCACTGACAACTGTAATCTGCTTGGGAAAATCTCTTTTTTTTTCCACACAGGAAAAAATATTAGTTGTCCCGATAACAAGGAAAACAAAATCCAGCGCAGGGCATCAGAGACTTCCTGAGGCGGGAAACAATGTCCAGAGAGCTCAGTGGAGAAGCTGGAGTTGGGAGGCTGAGGGGGAGCAGCAAGAGGACACTGGTCCAAGCCTATCCGGCTGAGGGGGAGGGGGGGATGACAGGTCGAGGAACTTGGAAAAAAGATTTCCCCCCCAAAAACCTTGAAGTCTGGGCTGTTTAGCTATATCCGGGAAATGATTCAGGACCAACAAACGTCCCTGAACGGGACCAGGCCCCTTCAACTCAGGTGCTCTGACTCTACCACTCCTCCCTCCTGGTCCCCAGCTTGTTCTCCTGGGTGCTGTTTCCCTTGGGCACCCCTCCTTCAGACTGCTGGCCTTGTCTGCCCACAGCTGCTTCCCTGTGTAACTTTCCACTGGGTGCGGTCAAGAAGTGGTGGGCTTCTCCCAAGTCCCCACCTCCAGGCCTAGGAGACTCTGGTGCCCATTTCCCTCTCTGCCCAGGGCACTGGTGTTATTCGTTCCAGTGGGTGTGGTTTCTGAACATTATAGGCTCTGGGGGAGGGGCAGGTATTTAAAGTAGGGTCTTGAGCTCCCAGCCAGCAGTAATTCTCAACCCTGGCTGCACAGTGGGTCACTTAGGGAGCTTTCAGAAAATCCCAGCGCTTCCCAGGCCTCATCCCAGACCAGTTATATCAGAATCTCTAGGGAGCTGCTCAAGTGAATCTTGTGTGTGTGTCATCAGGGCTAACAACCCCTGCACTATGACCCTGTGACCCTGTGACCTTTCGGGGTCTCTTGTTGGCTGGTCTCCTTCACCTTTACCATCAGCGCTAGTCCCTCAGTTTCAGATTAGAGCCCTTTGGAAATGACCACCTGGCTGACTGGTGGCCTCCAGTGGTGCCTCCAGAGTCCTTTGCCCAGCTGGAGGCCAGCTGCCCAACCCAATAGCAGGTTCTGGATTACCCCGCCCCTTCCTGGGCAATGATGCCTGGGGCCTTTGTTCCCAGCCAACAGGAGTGTGACTAGAAACCTACCCACAGCTTAATTATAGCCTGATTCACCGGCCATAAGCTGGCCACGGTGCACACTCAACCTGTCCAACTCTCCTGCTTAGCATCCCCCCACATCCCAGGCAATCCCAGCGCAGCTCCTCCCCATAGCCCAGTGTCATGCCCAGGCCAGCCTTATTCTCAGGACTGGAGGTTCCTACCTTCACAAGGCAATTGGCCCCTGCTATGCACGAAACCTAGGAACCTAGGGCTCTTGAGTACAGAGGTTGTGATTTTCTCCTTACCAGGGGGCTGCTGTGTGTTGTGCCAGAGACTGGGCTTCCATGGTAACCGCTTTGAAGTCAGAGGCCATTCCTGGTTCATTTTTGATTGTTTATATGCAGTCACTAAAGTGCTAGTTTTTTCAGGGGATATGCACATGGAAAGAGCCACAGTCCCTCCTCTCAAAGGCCTTCTGAGGAGACGGGGAGGGGTGCCATGAGATATCCCAAGGTAGTACCATTTGAATTCCTCAAAACATTCCCAGAACTCCCCATCAGCACAGTGTAGGGAGAATCACAACCACCGCATAAGTGCGTGTTGAATGAATATTTGTTCCTCAAGTAGAGCATAGTATGTCCCTCCTTAACAGTACAGAAGTTGCCACTTCCTCTGCCCAAGTGGTCTTGTCCACCTGGAGAATCAACAGAGATCCTGAGAGGCAGAACCAAAGATCAGGCTTTTCCCTTCTCCTAAGGGAGCCTTCTTCGCCCGGGATTGCCAGGGGTCTTCTTTTTCCCTCTGAAGGAGCCCTGCTCAGCTCCCAGCCCCCATTGAGCATTTTTCAAACAGGTGGAACATGCTATGGACCAGTAGCCACCTGGCTGCAGGAGAGGGGAAGCCCCGGTGCATGTCCCTGGGGTTTCAGTCGCCCCAGAGGAAAACAGTTGGCTGAGAAGCTACTGCCTGCTCCCCAGAAGCTTAGACTCTGACCCTTGGCCTGGGCAGTGGGCAGCCAGCTCCAAGAGCTTGGGGCGAGGGGCCTTAGCAGGGAGGGGCCCCAATCCCAGCTGCCTAGCTCTGGGTACTAACAGGCCATGCCGGGGGCAGCCAAGATGGAGGGGGGGTCACCACCACCTGCTTTTCCTTGTTTTGTTTTCAGGGCACTAATTACTGTGCTGAGCTCCGAGCTGCCTAATGAGGCCGTTTGGATTTCCTGTTGTTCTGGCTTCCCAAGACCCTTAAAGGGCCAGCATCGCACACTGGCGAGGGCCGGGCAGGGAACACCGACCACGCTGGTGGGCACGCACAGAGGGACCACCTCTAGGCTCAGCCTGAAAACCAGTGGTCGTGATGAGGGGCTGGTCCGGGACTTCCCGGCTCCTCTCACTGCCCTCCAAGTGGGCCCGCTCCGAGGTGCTTGTGCCTGTGTCTGCAGGCCGGAAGCAGGAGCTTCGGAACTGTGTGGCCTGGTCAGAGCGTGGGGCGAAGGGGAGGAGGTAAGGAGGCCAGAGCTGAGGAGGAAAGGCTGGTGATGTCACCAGTGCCCAGACTGTGAGAACCACCGCAGCACCGGGCAGGAGGGAAACGCCATGATGTCCTGTTCACCCCGTCCCCCACCACCCCCGCCCTGGAAAGTAAACACTTGTCCAAGAGGCCAGTGCCACTTCCGAAGGGCAGGCTGGCCAGGCCAGGGGCCCAGAGACAGGCGTGAGTCCAGATGTGGGCAAAGGCCTTTGCCCAAGTTGAATGCAGGTGTGCAGGTCAGGTTGCCCCTAACTCAGCCCCTCTAGGGCCCACTGTGCAACGGGGCTTACAAGATGCACCCATTCCCTAGGCACCTTTAGGCTCATCTTTGCAATCGGAGGAGCAGAGCATGGCTGGGGACGCCAGGGAGCCCCCTTCCAACGCTTGATGTAGGCTGCAGATGGGCCGGCGGGCCAGGTGGCAGGGGCACCCATCTGCTTCCTGAGTCTCCCTCCGATTTGAGGCAAAGCCACAATCACAGGACCTGTCCTAAGTGCCCCTCAGACTGCCCCAGACTGTGGGTCCCCTGGGCCCAGGAGGCCTGGCCTGCAGCACCCTCCCTCACAGACGGTGACGACATTGTTGTTCTTATACGGGGCCTTCCGCCTGGAGTTCCGGCTCCGCTAAATGGTGGGAATGAGGGTCCCAGGGACAAAGCCAGCCTGGTTCCCGCAGCCACCTCAGAATGGACGGAATCCCCATTGTGTGAGGACGTCTTGTGCCCGCCCTCCCCTTGCCCTAGCCGGACATGCCAACAAACAGCTCATTGAGCCCGGGGGAGGGGCCGGGAGACAACAATGTCCCCCAGAGGACCGGGGCAGTGAGCTCAGCTGGGGGTGGGGGCTGCCATGGAGGCCGGAGGGCGATGATCTCAGCTTGGGGAGGGTTGGCCCTTTTGACAGGCTGACCAGAGGCTGGCCTCCTGATGAGGCTGAGAAGGGCTGCCCGGGGCTAGCCTTACCCTGGTGGCCTCACCCTGGCAGCTCCACCTCCCAGCTCTGAGCTGGTAACGAACCGGCACTTCTCACGCTTAAATTGCCCAGCCAGGGTGCCAAGCAGGTACAGCAGGGGTGTCTGCAGGACCCAGCCAAATCACCCAGACCTAAGAAGCTGGTGGACCGTCCCTCTGTCAGTGCCATGCTAGAAGCCACTCAGTGAGGCCCAGCCCAAACGGAGCTTTCCCTTACCACCAGTTCACTCTGACCACAGTAGGCCTTTTGGATCAACAAGAAGACGCACGTTCTATCATCAGAACTATCTCAAGAGCAGGGATCAGCCTTTGGAGGGGGTGAGGGTCCTGTCCCTGGAGGTATTCAAGCCTTTGACTATAGAATATGGGATTGGTCTAATCTAAGTGCCCTTGAGAAATTGCCTCACCCTGAGCTTCTAGATATAGGGCCCTAGCTCATTCTGTACAGATAGGCCTGGACTCGCTTTGTGGGTTCCAGAACTGAGGTTTGGACGCAGACCTGACCCAACTCTTTATCCTCTTCCAAGCAAGTGTGGGCTATCAGGCAGGCCTCAGGCCTGGAGAGAAAAAGAGAGGGTGGGGGAGGGTTGGCTAGGAGAGTGACATGGCCAAAGTGGCCCCCACTCTCAGTATAGGAGCCAGGGAAGCCCTGATGCTGGTCATTTTTGCAGGGCTTTATCTGACAAGCAGCGGACAAGAGGGGAGAGCAACTGCTGACAAGGAGAATGAGGAGCCAATCCCAGCCAGCCATCAGGGGTCCAGCATTCTCAGGTGCCCACCCATCTCAGAGGCACCCAGGTATCCTATCGGTGCACACTTGGCTGGCCACCAGCCACAGATGCTCCTAGTTGCCTCTGGCTTTTCCTCTGCACCCCGTGGACCAGGCCACATGTGCACCACTGCCAGATGGTGGTTGAACACCCTCTTTTGATGACAGTTTAATGGATTTGTCCTAGCTTTCCCCAGCTTCTTCCTTACTTGGAGGCGGGTGTGACAATGGGGATAGGGGATTAAGCCACATAGGAGAGAAGGGGAAGCAAGAGAGAAGGGAGTTGGCCACGGGGCAACACAGGGATCTCAGCGGCAGAATAGCTCCAACAAAAAGGGTGCTCGTGATACCCATGGGACTCATGGGACTCATGGGACTCACGTGACTGGGGTAAGTGGGTGCAAAAGAAGGTTGAAGCCTGTCTATTTCTAAGTGTATAGAGTTAGCTGGGGCTGTTACTAAAACTCCTGATGTTGGAGACCCTGGGTATTCACTGTTGCTCTGAAAATCTATTCTGGGCTGAATAGCTCCATAGGGCTTGTTTTTCTGAGTGGCAGCTAGACCCCTGAAGGCAGGAGAGGCCAAGTGGCACATTAGCTCACAGTGGCCTGACCTCCAAAAATCTCCTTAGGCCTAGATCCTACTGCTTTCCAGGTCTCCCTGCACTTCATCCCTGGGGACAGTCTAGACACAAGGAGAATACTCTGGGTTGGGAGTTCTTTGACAATCACAGGCAAGGCAAGTTACTCATTAGCAGGCATCAACATGAAATTCTCATCCATTCCAGGGGAGAGTTCAACCTGGAGTAACAACTGGGATACATAGTGTAGACACTCTGTCACAGGAAGTTCTCCCATATATCTAACTAACCTAAATCCTTCCTGCCGCAATTGAAGCCTGTTTCCTCTTATTCTGACCATGGTGGGAGAAGGAGACAGCTGGTTGCCATTCTCTGCTTAAGACCCATTACCTACTTGACCAAGGCAGTCAGATTCGTCCTCAGCCTTCTCCGGGGAACAGTGACCTGCTTGTTCAGGCAGCTGTTCACAGATTTGGCACCTGTCCCTGATCTCTTTCCTGGTGTATGAGAGTATTTGAAACACAGCACTTCCTGGTTCAGGCCTGACCCTTCCTTCCAGGGAGGCTGCAGGCACCCACGGCCTATCTAGTCATCCCCACTCCCAGGTTCCTACAACTGCAGAGGGAGAGGTGTGACCCCATCCCCTATCTCTTCTCGCTTCAAGTTCTGGGCGGCACCTGGGATCAGAGATCAGAGGTTCTATGAATAAATGAGGAGAGGTCAGAGTTTCTTCTAGGAGAGGAACTGTTTAGTAGAAGGTGCAGGGCACACAAGGACCCAGGGACACCATGGGATCAGGGACAATGCTGGGCCTGGATGCCACCAGAAGGCCAGAAGAGGGGAATGAGGGCTGAGTGGGAGGTGGAGCTGGGGAGAGCTTCCCACTGTCAAAGTTGACAGAGAAGAGAGGTTTCAGGGACAGGTGAGCTGTACACTGGGGAGGGGGCAAGAGGAGAGGACAGAGGAGGCTAGACAGCCAGGGCAGAGGATGAATGGATGAAGAGGCTTCTATAGAGGAAAAACCTTCGGAAAAGTCCGTTGGATAGGGAAGCCTATCTAGGGGCTAGGTCTGAGGAGGTACCTGAACTTTTACTTTCAACTCAGGCTCTGCTCCCACATTCACCTCCGCCCTGTCTTTTAGCACAAGCTGGCAGAAGGTTCCCTGTCAGCAATGCCTCTACCCTGTGTCCTCTGTTCTCTGGCCTTGCAAGCTCCCTTCAAAGTTCTCTGTGCCCTGAAGGATGTGGGCAGGAGGCAATGGTAGGCTGGGGCAAGACCTGAGCCTGAGGGTCTCCATGCAGAGGCCACTATCAACCTTCCCTCCCTTCCCCTGAGCCTCCCTGCTCACTGGCCAGGGTGGGGACAGGAAAGAGCAAGGGAAGGGGAAGCCAGGGGCTCTGGGAAAGTTGCTGTGGAGGTTGCCCTAAACCCTAGACTCCTCTGCGGCTGGAAATACCCTCTGCATGGCTCCTGGCCCTAGCTTTCCAGGCATCCCCTGGGTTTGGCAAATGAAGCTGGGGCAGTTACCAGGTCACTGCCAATGAGGGTCTTGCCTCCAGCCAGCAGGTCTCCACCCTACCCCTCCTCTCTCTCTCCTTTCCTCCTGGTCAGCACACAGAAGCTTGGGGAGAGCTTCCTTCCTACACAGTTAAAAGGGGTCCTCGGCTTCTTCTCTCTTGGGTCTTATGTCTCTGCAAGCTAAAGCTGTTCTCACTAAGAAGGGAGGGTCGGCCCTGGCTGGTAGCACAGTGGGTAAGACTCTGGCCTGCGAACCCAAAGGTCGCAGGTTCGATTCCCCAGCCAGGCACATAAGAAGGTTGCAGGCCAGGTCTCCAGTCAGATCTGCGGCTGGAGTCAGGTGAAAGGCAACCATACATTGATGTCTCTCTCCCTCTCTGCCTCTCTCCCTTCCCCTCTTTCTAGATGTAATGAAATTAAAAAAAAGAAGAAGAAGAAGGGAAGGGTCATCCCTGGCTGGTGGCTCAGTGAATAGGCGCCAGCCTGGGAACCCAAAGGTCACTGGTTCAATTCCCCAGCCAACGTCTCCAGCCAGATCCATAGCTGGAGGCAGGTGAAAGGCAACCTACATTCATGTTTCTCGCCCTTTTTTCCTCCTTTCCTGCCCCTCTCTCTAAAAAATAATGAATAAAATCTGTCACCAGTCTAATTCCCAGTCAGGGCACATTCCTGGGTTTTTGGGCCAGGTCCGCAATTGGGGGCATGTGGGAGGCAACCACACACTGATGTTTCTCTCCCTCTCTTTCTCCCTCACTTCCCCCCTCTCTAAAGATAAATAAAATCTTAGAAGAAGAAGGAGGAGGAGAAGAAGAAGAAGAGAGGATCTAGTCCACATTAGTTACCACCTGCCCCAGGGTCTGGAGAAGACAAAGGAATCAGAGTGTGGAACTAGTCTAGGTCATCAGGGTCCCAGGAACCTGGGAGAAAGAAGATAGGAGGCTTTCTGGGTCTCGAAAGGAGCTGAAGGAGGCGTTCTCATGCACAATGGTCTCAATCCCTTGGACATCCTTTCCTTGGGGGCATTTGGTTCATTATTCATGAGCCATCAGCTAGTGGACAGTCCAGCTCAGTCTGTGTGGCCTCTTGGTGAGTTGGGGAGAGCTGAGACCCCTGAGCTGCCAGGAGATGCCTCAAGGACCAGAACAGTTCAGGAGTTGACTTCTTCTTCCCACACACCTCTGCTCTGAAACACCAACATAAAGGAGGAGGGATGTCAGCTTGAGACCTACACTTGGCCCTGGTCTGAGCATCATCTTTGGGAGGCCAAGGCTGTGAGCAATTGATTCTTCTAAACCTTTATTGCTTCTCCAAGCCCATTCTCAAAGCTCCAGTCTTCTCCCTCCAGTCAAGAACATCATCACATGCTCTTCCCATAAAAAGCCCTCATACTTAAGGTTTTCCACAGGGCCCATCTCCTTTGCATGATCCACCTTGCCCCCCCCCTCTCTGTCTCTCTGTCTCTGTCTCTCTCTGTCTCTCTCCCTCTTGCCTTGCCTCACCCCTTATGACTATCTTCAGCTCTCTTTATTCCTTCTTTTCCTCCTGGAACTCATATGCTGCCAGGGACTTCCCCTCTACTCCAAGTCTGCCCCTGGGTGCCAGGATATCACCTGTGAAAAAGAAAATTAATATTTTTAGGGCCCTGAAAATCCATAATCAGACACAGTGCCTCACAGGTTACTATCATTATTATCCCCATTCTACAGATGAGAAAACTGAGGTATAGAGTTATAATTAAAATACAAACTCAAGACTGTGTGATTGATTGGGAAATGCCAAGAGCCAGGTCCATGTCATGCTTATTCAGCAGACTCAACCAAAGGTTGGGGAGAGGCCCCATTTCCATCATAAGGATTCTTCAGGACTCAATATCTCAGAGTCCATGCCCCAGGTCCTAGCCCTGCCTCCTTCTCACAAATTGCCATCAGTCACTGCATTCCCCCCCCCCCCCAAACACCCTGAAGCCCTCAACAGAGTCCTCAAGGCCACTACCAAGTCATCTTCCTCTCTCCTCCACCAGCCTCAGGCCTGTCCTTCGGGGAACCCATTCTGTCCCTCGGGAAAGACCCAGAGCAGGCAGTTCCTTATAGCGACGCCGGAGAGAAGCAAACCAGGGCGCAGCTTGCTGAGCGGGAATCCCAGCCCTAACCGCTGGCGCCCCTCGAGGGGAGGGGTGAAGGCGGGAGGTAGTTCTGCGGCGGCATCTGTCCCAGGCTGGCGGGAAGCTGCTGCATTAAATTGTAAAATCGATTTATTGACCGGCAGGTGCGAGCAGCGGCAGATGGAGAGTAGCTCTGCCTGGCGCATCTGCGGGGAGCTGCGGCATCGATCCTGACCCCCCTCGGAAACCCGTTGGTCCTGGTCTTTTCTCATTTGCTTGCTCCCATTTGCAGGACCAAGGTCCACGGAGCTGCAGCGCCTAAGTGGCTAGGGTAGCTCGGCTCCATCCCCTTACCCCTCCTGGCCCCAAGGCCCAGGCCCCCAAGGCTGGCAAGCTCTGCCAGCCCCACTGCCCCAGTTGGCACGCGGCGGGCCTTGCTGACGCGTGGCAGCGCCCTGCGGCAGATGAGGCACGCGCCGGCCTCATTTCAATGTGAATGGATCGAATGGAGCAGCCATGTGGCAGCAACAGTTTGCAAATCTCTCCGCCTTCTGTGCGGCTCCCGGCTGCGGCTCCCTGCACGTGGCCCCCTCAGGGCTTAAGCGCTCCCCGCCAAGCCAGGCCAGTTCCTTGGCTCCTGGCCTGCCCGGCCCCCATGCGCTGCTACCTGGGTGCAATTTGCCCTTAGGAGAACACTGCCTCAGGGATGTAGGGGGGTGGGGTGGGGAGGGCAGTAGGTTACCCAGTCGGGGAGGTATCCCGAGGTTCTACTGGGTCCCTGCCTCACCCCAATAACCCCGGGTCAGTTTAGGGGCACGGCTGAAAGGTAACCTTGGTGTTTCCTGGCCCCGGGTGCAGGCTCTGTCTGTCCTGGGAGCTTTCAGTCAGAAAGGGGGCTGGCAATCAGAGAGCACAGCAGAAGTAGAAGGTCCCTGGGAAGGAGGCGGCTGGGGGATCTTGAGTGAAGCTGGGCCTCCGCCCTGTTCCTGCTTGGGACTCTCTGGGTAGTGTGGCAATACGGGTCAGGTGGGGAAATGCGAACCATCAGTCCAGTTCTGGGGTCCAAGAACACCCAAAAGATTGGATCTGTGGCTCCAATCACCTCACAGCCTCCTGTTCTTGGGAGCCTCCAGGACACATGTTGGGTTCTTCTGTCCGCAAGTCCTCGGTGTGTGGGGCTGGGGTGAGGGGAAGAACCCCAGCCTGCAGCACTGAACCCTCTCCTGCTTAGCAAAGGGGAGCAAAGCTGGACCCAGATGACTGGAGCTCAAGTGGGTATATAAGGCCGAGGGCAGAGTCCTAGTAGGATAATGAACTTCAGATAGGTGCTTCGTAAATAACTTTTGATGGTGATGCCTTTCCTTCTCAGGTTAGAGAGTTTCTAAGTTTCTGGGATCCCTTGCATTTGTCTCTGAGGAAAATGATGATTCTTTTGTTTAGTTCTCAACTGTGTGCGAAGTGCTTTTGGACATATTAGTCCAGATGTGTATGAGGGTTAGAGTGTTCCAGATCTACCAGTATTAAGCAAATGCCTTCTGTGGGACTGGATGTTTTCTTTGAGTGTCGGGCAACTACCAGTGCCACAAAAGAAGAGAGGTTGAAAGAATCCCCAGGCCAGGATTTGTGGGGAAGCAGGCAAGAACTAGGTAGGGCTGGATGTCAGTCAGCTCTGAGGAGCAAAGGGGCACTCTTTGGCACCCTAGGAAGGTCTAGAGTCCGTAGAACATGGCAGATAGATAGAGAATGGGAAACCCACTTACCAGGTTTGCTGTAGGCATGCCCTGGGCTCCCCCTCCCTCAGGCCTGAGGACTCCGCCTGCCCATAACCTACATTAACTCTGGAGCGCAGCCTGGGCCCATCTGCCGGCCTCCGCCCCACCTCGGTTCCCCACGCCAACCCGCTCGTGCCAGATGGTGACTGGGAGGGGTGACCGTGCGTGGCGGACCCCCGAGCCCATCTCTTCATCTCGCCCCTCCTCCAACCCACGCTCCCAACCTCTTGTTTCTCATCCTCCCCCATCCTTCACCGCCACCCCCAAGTCAAAAAATCAGACCGTGCTCGGCATAGGCAGCTGTTGGGCTCCGTTCCACTCCCCTAGCCTGCCCCCCGGGCCCGCGCGTCCCCGCCTCCCTCCCCCCCCCCCCCCCCCCCCCCCCCCCCCCCCCCCCCCCCCCCCCCCCCAGAGATCTTATCGTCCAAGGACAGCCATCGCTGTGTGGGCAGGCTGACAGCTGAAGTCACAGGGCCCCCATCGCCCTCAGCGTCCCGGGGTGGGGGACCCTCAGCGTCCCAGGGGTCGGGGCTCCCCCACCCCAGACTGGGAGAAGCCTTCCCTCCTCGATCTAAGGTCAACGGGGATCACGCTGGGTTCCGGGAAAAGCAGCTGCACTGCCTCCGCAAAGGCGTGACGGTATAGTCTCCTGAAACTAAAACGAGTCCGAGCGTTTCCTCTACATCTCTCCCCAGCAGGAGAGGACCCGAGTCTGCCCTGCCTCAGCCCTTCACCTTAAATCTCCGGGGCTTGAGCCATCTTTGGAGCCAAGAGAGCTCCTCTGCCCCACAGGAGTAAAAGTACCTCTCAAGGGGCTTGGGGCTTGTAGGGTGGGGAGGGGGAGATGGTGGGCATTGGAGCAGAAGCAGAACCCAGGTGAGGGGAGGAGCTGGAGGTGGGGCGAGACCCTCAGACCCTCATTACCATACAGCTGAAGCCCGCCCTCCTTCTACTCTGGGACCACGCCCCTCCCCCATTCCCGGGACCTAGCAACTCGGAGCTGGCACGCGCCGAGCCCGAGCCCGACCGCGGAGATGGAAGGGAAAAAGCACGCGCTGGACCCTCCCTCCCCCCACCGCACAGCAAGGGAGGGAGACGCTCACTCGGTGGTGGGAGCGAGCTCCGAGCCTTAGAGTCTAGGCAGAAAGTGTTGAAGCGCACCTCTGGCTTCCGCGCTGCTCCCGGGGGGCGTGGTGGGTGGGTATTCACAGGCAGAGGCTGAACCCGGAGAGGGCTTCGGAAGCTCTGTGAAGGAGCAGGAAATCGGAGCCCTTTAGCGCTGGTTTCACTTTTTGGATAGAAGTTCTTTTTACCTGCTGCAGGTAACTAGCGCCGACTGCGGACGCACAGCTCCCAAGGACTCCCCAGTGTCTCCGCCCCCACGACGTTCCGGGAACCACTTGCTCAGCTCCTGTCTCATTTCCCCCCGAACCTCCCCGTATTCCCCTACTGCCGGGGCTCCGCGCGTGACCCCGAGACTGTGAAGAACTGGTCATCTCGGCACGCGCAGAGCTGGGGGACTCAGGGGCTGAGAGCAGCGCGGATGGGCGGGGACCTGTGCCTGACTGGCTGTCGGGGAGGGGGGTTGGCGGGGGCGGAGGCCCCCTCCCGGCGGCGCGGAGGCCTTAGCAGTTAGAGGCCTGGAGGGGAGGGGAGAGTGATAGGCAGAGAGGAGAGGAGCCAATATATATAAGGAAGGATCCAGAGCTCGCAGGTTTCAGTAGCGGCGCTGAGCGCAGACTGGGAACACGAGGCCAAGAGCCGCAGCTCCAGCCGCCTCGGTGCAGTGTACTCGGGCACTAGCAGGCCTGCAGCCCCAGGATTAGCCCGAGGACACGTCCTCTGCGCGTTTGCTGCCCAGCCACCCTCACCTGGATTACCTACCGCGGCAATCTGAGCAGAGCTAGCGAGAAGGCGAGGCGGGAGGAACGCCCGGAGTGGAGCCTGGCTTTTCAGAGACCGCGGGTGGACATACGGGGAAGCAGCGTCCCGAACCGAGCCAGCTTCAGGGCGGGCGGGTGGAGAGAGCGACGCCCCAGGGAATGGCAGCCGCGTTTCGTAGCGCCTCTGGTTGGGCGCTACTGTTGCTGGTAGCACTTTGTCAGCAGGTAACATCCCGCGCCCCCTCCGCCCCCTCCCACCGAGCTCTGGGCCTGAGCCCGGCAGTCCACCGAGCTGACGGTTCCCCTCCTTCCTCCCCTGGTCCCTGTGCAATAGCGCACAGCCGGCTCCGGAGTCTTCCAGCTGCATCTTCAGGAGTTTGTCAACGAGCGCGGCGTACTGGCCAGCGGGCTGCCGTGCGAACCCAGCTGCCGGACCTTCTTCCGCGTCTGCCTGAAGCACTTCCAGACGGTCTTCTCGCCCGGGCCTTGCACCTTCGGCAGCGTCTCCACACCTGTGTTGGGCACCAACTCCTTCGCCATTGCGGAGGACAGTAGCGGCGGGGGACGCAATCCTCTCCAATTGCCTTTCAATTTCACCTGGCCGGTGAGCACAGCCTGGGCGCACTGGGAGGTGACGAAAGCCAACTGAAGGGGGCTCCCTGAGACCAAAGCCTTCTCCCCAGATGCCCTCGCTCCCTTACAGAACAAAACAAGGGGCGTTCTCTTCTGATCCTCGTTCGACTCTTTCCTGGAACCTCTTCCTCTGGAAGGCTCTCACCCGTCTCCCCTTCCCAGTTCTATTCCCTCCCTTCTCCCAGTTCTCGGGAGATGATTTTTATCTCCCTGGCGCGTCCCCCACCTTCGAGTGGTTCTCGCGTACATCTCCCCCATCCCTCAACCCTCCTCCCATCCAAGGTTCTCCTCTCGCCTTTCGTTCTCGCGCGCGCGATGCTGAGCGCAAACCCGTTAGGTTGACCCGGGCGCAGTAACTGTATCCTGCAATTAGATTAATTAAACCGGCGGCCGTAAAGCACCCCCACCAAGTCCCTGCTCATCACACTATCTCTCCTGCCCCCTCCTTCCGCTTCCCAGGGTACCTTCTCACTCACCATAGAAGCTTGGCACGCGCCGGGAGAAGACCTGCGGCCAGGTGAGTAGCGTGCTCCGCCGCCACAGGGGGGCGACTCGGCGCAGCACCGAAAGAGTTAACCTGTAATAATAGGCGGGGGAAGTGCGGGGTGGGGGGTTAGGGGCCGGACGCTTAGCTAGGCCGGGAGCTGCGCCCCGCGCTAGGCTCTCGGATTCCGCTTGCTGCCTGGACTCTGAGCACAATTGCGTTTCCTGCGGGTTATTTTTGGCGTGGGAACGTGGGGAGCACGGTGGTGAGAAAGGCCGAAGCTGCCAGCGCCGCTGACGGGCCCCTTCCTGTATTTTACACCTTTCGCGAATTCCGCTCCTTTGGAAAGGGAATAATGGCTTTGGGATGTTGTTCTGACACAGAGGAAAAGGATATTTCAGCAGCACAACAATTCTCACTTTGAAAAGGAAAAAGAAAAGCATTACCCACCTCTGAGGGCAGAACCCCTGAATGGGCACCCGAGGAATCCTTGCTCCCAGGGTTCTTCGTGCATGGAGAGCTTTTCTTTTTTCTTTTTCTCATCTCTCTCTCTCTCTCTCTCTCTCTCTCTCTCTCTCTCTCTCTCCCCCCTTCCCTCCCTCTCTCCCTCCCTCCCTTCATTTTGACCTCTTTTCCTCTTTCCCTTGCCTATCTGCTTTCAGAACACTGGGAAATCTTAACATCCTTCTATTGTCCCCCTCTTGAATAGTTATCAGTCCCCCAGCACACAAGAGCCTTCGGGGCACACACATAGGGCAGCTAAGAGGTGGAACTCGGGTTCTTCCGAGGTGTGCTTGCTGGCAAGTGGGGGTCATCTGAACATCTGGCTTGATCCAGCAATTGCTGGCTCCCTCAGGGACAGATTGCCCCTCCTTGACCTGGCCCCTCTGCTCCTTCAGAGGCCATGCCACCAAACGCGCTCATCAGCAAGATCACCATCCAGGGCTCCCTACCTGTGGGCCAGAAATGGCTACTGGATGAGCAGACCGGCCCTCTCCCAACAAAGTTGCGCTACTCTTATCGGGTCATCTGCAGTGACAACTACTATGGGGACAGCTGCTCACTCCTGTGCAAGAAGCGCAATGACCACTTCGGCCACTACGTGTGCCAGCCAGATGGCAGACTGTCCTGTCTGCCTGGCTGGACTGGGCCATACTGCGAACAGCGTAAGCAGACAAGCTCTTTCCTGCCTGCCTGGATTGGGGGGAGACTCCTGGGCAAAAACGAAAAAACAAGAGCCATGGCTTCTCCTCACATCCTGCATCCCTCGGTCCGGTCCCTCAGAGTAGGCCTGGACTGCCCACTAGTTGGCCCTTAGGAACAGCTGAGCATGCTTAGGACAGGTTTGAACTCAGAACTCTTTCTTCCTAGTAGTTCTCCTGTTGCGCCAAAGCCTACAGGACCCCATTATTGCATTCCACACAGCCTAAAGTCTCCTTCCCTGTGCCACCAGTTCCTTTTAAGACATCCATGGCTCCTCTGGGAGGCCAGGAGTAGGAAGTGAACTCAGGAGTGCTGGGGGCACCCCCCAAGGCCAAAAAGGGAGAGTGGGCTTCAAAATTGTGAGCATCCCAACCTCACCCGGCTCTGTTCTCTTCCCTCAGCTATCTGTCTTTCTGGCTGTCATAAACAGAATGGCTACTGCAGCAAGCCAGCAGAGTGCATGTGAGTAGGGGACAGGAAGAGGGAAGGGGGCATCCTCTGGCCAGGCCCTCAGCTCACCCTCAGCCTTCCTTTTGTTTCACAGCTGCCGCCCAGGCTGGCAGGGCCGCCTGTGCAACGAATGCATCCCCCACAATGGCTGTCGCCATGGCACTTGCAGCAGCCCCTGGCAATGTACCTGTAATGAGGGCTGGGGAGGCCTATTCTGTGACCAAGGTGAGTGAGAGCAAAGAGGGGATGAAGAGAGGGTAGGGGAGATGAGCAAGGGATGGGAACTAGAGTTATCACCTGGACCCTTCTTGCTTGGTGATTGCTGAGCTGGCTTTCCCATTATCCTTCAAGGAGCTTGAGACTTTCCAAGATCTTTATAGCTGGCCTAAAATGAGATGATCGGTGATTCTTCCTCTGGTGCTGGGGAGGCAGGGTGGATGGAAAAGTTGGTAGCCTGGAGGTTGCACTCAAGAATTCCAGTAAAGTGTGTGAGAGAGGGGGATGCTGGGTTCAGTTCCTCTTTCTACCTCATAGTTACCTATTAACCCCTAAGTGTTTGCTTACCTGCCAGATCTGTTTGAGCAGCTCTCCCCTAAACAGCTGCCTGGTGGGTGTGCCTGCTGGCTGCCTGGAGGCTGTGTGAGGTGGGCCTCTGGGTGGAGTGACATCTAACTGACTTTTCAGTGTGGTTAGAAACAGTGCCCCTTGTTCATCCCCAGTTGCACTTGCCAGGCAGCTGCCTGAGCCCACACCATCTCTTCCTGGTGTTTGGCAGGGCTGGTCACTCTTCTGGCTATACAGGGCTCTGCCAGCCCCAACTGTGGAGGAGGGATCCTTTATCTCTTTCATCCCAGGAGCCAGCTGCAGCATGTGCCTCCCATTTTCAGGGTCAAATGGGATGGCTGCTGCCATGGAAACACCAGCACAAGCCTGGGTAGGGTGGGCAGAGGGCTTGCCAGGATAGAAAGAACTTGCCTAGGCCCTGACTCACTGGCAACAGGGGCTTAGAGTTCAGTCCCTGCATTCTTGTGTGTGTGTTGCTTTTTCCCCCCATCTCCAGATACACAACACGCACGCATGTGCGTACACACACACTCACACACACACACACACACACACACACACACACCTGGTTCCTGCCCATTCTCTTTCCTCTGCCCCCATTTGCTCCCAGGTGACACAGTCATATACTGATCACATGCAAACACAGCCCTCAATAGTCCGTGTGTTTACTCTGTCTGGTTCCTCCTCCCTGTCCTTTCCAAATAAGAAAACAAATACTTATATTTCAAAATAACCTCATAACCAAGTCCCCTTGAAAAATACATATGGTGGCTCTCGACTCCCCTTTACCTTTTCCACCTGTTAAAATTTTATCCCTCCTTCCAGGCTTATCTCAGCTGTCCCTCCTCTATGAAGCCTTTTCTGGCTTCCTCCTCAACATGTGGCCTTGCCATCCACTCCTCTTCCTCACCTTCATTCTACCCTGCCTCCTGGTGTTTGTGAGCTTACCTGGCAGGCAGCTGTCCATCTGTGTTTTTCAACTTTGATTGATTGCCCTGGTCAGGTGTGCGGCAATGTGCTTCAGTACACATGACTGGGGGAGGAGGGAGGGTACTTGGACCTGGAGGACTGAGTTGAAGCCTCTGGGCCAAACATGGGCAGTGAACTCACACTGCAGGGAGCCTGGAGATGGGGATAATTCTCTGGCGCTGCTCAGTCTGTGGGCTCCTGTTTCTGCAGACCTCAACTATTGCACCCACCACTCCCCATGCAAGAATGGAGCAACATGTTCTAACAGTGGGCAGCGGAGCTACACCTGCACCTGTCTCCCAGGATACACTGGTGTGGACTGTGAGCTGAAGCTCAGCGATTGCGGCAGCAACCCCTGTCGCAATGGAGGCAGCTGTAAGGTGAGGCCCAGGCCAGCGCAGGAAGGCAGAGGTCTGGCCAGGTGGTGCTTAGGCATCCCCACCCCAGGTGGCATTGTGGACATGTGGGGCCTAACCCCCAGCTATGCATCCCTGCTTCCCAGCATCTGACTTTGGCCCTCTTTCTGGGGGTCTCTCTAGGACCAGGAGGACGGCTACCACTGCCTGTGTCCCCCAGGCTACTACGGCCTGCACTGCGAACATAGCACCTTGAACTGTGCCAACTCCCCTTGCTTCAATGGGGGCTCCTGCAGGGAACGCAACCAGGGGACCAGCTATGCCTGTGAATGCCCTCCCAACTTCACTGGCTCCAACTGCGAGAAGAAAGTGGACAGGTGTACCAGCAACCCGTGTGCCAATGGTATGTCCTGTTGCCTTGCTAACCTGGTGTACCAGACCTAGGGGCAAGAGAACCTTCTGGTGAGGGAGGGTCAGGAGAGGATAGAAACCTTGTCTGTCACTCTGGGCAGGCTGAGATGGGTCATCATCTGCCCTGGATGGTGAAGAGCTCACCTGATCAGCTGAGTAGCTTTGGAAAAGGAGTAGATTAGCAGTGGGTGTAGGTCTTGGAAGGACTGGTGTATACTTTGAGTAACTTCGATTCCTATTTTCACATTCAGAGCCCTGTCCCTGCAGGGGTGGCCTCTGACCCTCCCCAGGATGTCCTAGGCTAGATCTTGTTCCTTCTCAAGGGAGGCTGGTGCAGTCGGTGTCCTGCTCCTGAAGCCTCACATTCCCCGTGGCCACATGGAGTCTGCTATGGCACAAGGCATCTAGAACGCTCAGCCTCCTTTTGGACACAAAGCATGCTGATTATCTTTGTGTCCTTGGCTTCCTGGTGACTTGTTATGAGACAAGCAGATAGCACTGTGCAGGAGAGAAGCCCTGGGAGCTGGAGAGAGGCTGGAAGTGCTGAGATGCAGTCTGCTCTCTGGCTAATCTCTTAGTTAACTCCTTGGACCAACAGTTTCTTCATCGCTGGATGAGAACTATCCAGTCCCCATGTCCTCTTCTCTCATGTGGTTATGAAGATTAGATGAAACAATGACAATTACACTTATTTGAACATTTACTATATACCAGGCATGTGCTTCTGCACTGATGCATCATCCCCCACCCTCAGAGATCTTCTGTGGAGGGGATAGTATTATAGTCCAATTTAACAAGTGAGGAAACTGAGACTTAGAAATAAGGCAAAGTAACAGGTGCTAGATCCACAGCTAGAAGCAGCTGAGATTCCAACCCAAGCTTATCTGTCTGATACTACTGTACAGCTCTGTGAGACGCTAGTACTTTTCATACATGAGGCCATGGAGGCGTAGCGACAGGGTCACCTCAACTCCTGACTCTTTGTGTAGTGCTCTTTATAGCATCTATAAATGCTGGCTGTGGTCATGGAGGCAGAAGGACCTGAGCTCCTTTCTGGGATAGAGCACTCACCTTCTGTACCAGAGGGGTTCCCAGGCAATTGCTGACTTGTGCCCTGTCTGTACTTGCAGGGGGCCAGTGCCTGAGCAGAGGTCCGAACCGCATATGCCGCTGCCGTCCTGGATTCGTGGGCACCCACTGTGAACTCCAGATCTCCGACTGTGCCCGCAGCCCTTGCGCCCATGGTGGCACCTGCCATCATCTGGAGAACGGGCTCGTGTGCACCTGCCCTGCTGGCTTCTCCGGCAGGCGCTGTGAAGTGCGGACCCCCATCGACGCCTGTGCCTCAGGACCCTGCTTAAATGGGGCCACCTGCTACACTGGCCACTCCCCTGACAACTTCGTCTGCAACTGCCCCTACGGCTTTGTGGGCAGCCGCTGCGAGTTTCCTGTGAGCATGCCACCCAGCTTCCCCTGGGTGGCTGTCTCCCTGGGCGTAGGGCTGGTGGTGGTGCTGGTGTTGCTGGGCATGGTGGCAGTGGCTGTGCGGCAGCTGCGGCTCCGGCGGCCGGAAGACGGCAGCAGGGAGGCCATGAACAACTTGTCAGACTTCCAGAAGGACAACCTGATCCCTGCTGCCCAGCTAAAGAACACTAACCAGAAGAAGGAGCTGGAAGTAGACTGTGGCCTGGACAAGTCCAACTGTGGCAAACAGCAGAACCACACATTGGACTATAATCTGGCCCCAGGACCCCTGGGGCGGGGGATTATACTGGGGAAGTATTCCCACAGTGACAAGAGTTTAGGGGAGAAGGTGCCTCTGCGGTTACACAGGTGAGCAGCACTGGCCACCAACCCCTAAGTGGTACCCATCTGGGCTTCCCTAGGACAGGGTGGGGTGGGGTAAGGGCTGGTGGGGAGGGCGAGGCTGGGACCAGGCCCTTGACTGATTTTAAGCAAACAGGGTATTTTGCTACTGATTTTTTTTTTTTTTTTCCTAACAAAAGTTCTGGTAGGACTCTTGTCCCTCTCCTCCCTCATTCATTCATTCACTCACTCACTCACAAATGTCGAGTGTCCACATTATATCTCTTGTGACTCCCATTTTTTAATGGCATGGCTTGACTCTAGTGGCAAAACAGGCTTTTGCCAGGCCTGAGACCCTCTGGTAAGGCTGGTGGTCCCATGGCTCTGTTAGGGGCTTTTTCCACCCCAGGCTAGCACTGGGCTTCCCGGAGTCATTTCTGCCTTTGGCTCTCCAGGTCCAGGGTCCAGGTTAGGGCCCCCACCGGCCCCCCAGCCCTCTCCTCATACCTCCTGCAGCGGCCTGTCTTGTGTTCCCTTAGTGAAAAGCCAGAGTGTCGGATATCAGCGATATGCTCCCCCAGGGACTCCATGTACCAGTCTGTGTGTTTGATATCAGAGGAGAGGAACGAATGTGTCATTGCCACAGAGGTGAGTGATGGGCTTGCCTGCCCACCCAGTGTGTCCCTGCCTGTCTTTTGGGGATGGGAAAGTAGCCTGGTTACTCTTGACCCCAGGGGCTACTCTGGGGTGGGTCAGGACCCTTTCTTGGCAGGCCACGTCCAGGGGTTCTTGGGTCTCCCTTGGCCCCGTTGCCACAGAGGGTGTGAAACAGGAGCCGTGCTGGCGATCCCAGCCTGGTCTCTTCCTGCTGTGTTGGTGCTGGGCTGGGCAGCCGTGGCACCTGGCCAGCTCCCAGGTGCTGCTTCCCAGCTGGTGGTGGGTGAAGGTGGTTGCCTTGTGCCCCTCCTGCCCCTTCTCCCTGCCTTTCCCCATTGGCCCACCTTACAAGCATAGGCTCCCAGGCATGTGCGTGCATTGGGACCCAAGACCAGAGAGGGCTGCCCTATTTTTCCTTCATCCCACCTGCTCCGTTGGTTTCCTAGGGAGGCCCAGGGCAACCATGGAGGGAGGGCTTTGTACTCCAGGATAACCCATTCCTCAAATGCTGCTCCCCAGGTATAAGGTGGAAACTTCCCAGGACATCCCAGCTTTGCTCAGCAGCTGGACCTTCCTTCTGCATTGTTTACATTGCATCTTGGATGGGACGTTTTTAATATGCAACATGCTGCTCTCAGGAGGAAGAGGGAATGACATGAACTGGACAGACTGTGAACTTGCCAAGAGATGCAGTATCTTCCACACCTTTGGGTGTCTGTCTGGCATCAGATTCGCAGCCGTACCAGCCAGGGGAACAGAGGAGAAGAGAGGTGCCACTTGGACCTGGCCTGCCAATGGTAGCCTTCAGGGGGCTCCTTTGGAGCTCTGGCCTGCTTTTCAGAGGGAGTGGCAGGGCCCTGTAGGGCCTGGAGCTGCTGTGGCCTCCACTGACATCTGTATTTCCAAAAGTGCCTTTGGCCCAGGCTCCAGGGTGACAGCTGGGTCCAAATCAGAAGAGAGGAGGCCAGTAAGGGCAGGGCCATCTGTGGGCCAGGAAACCATCAGCTGTGGTTGTTGGCAGGGGCTGCCCTGCAGGTGAGGTGAGCATCTGAAGTGGGAGGAGCACTTTCTGCCCACGTGTCTCCAACTACTGTGTATGGGCCTTGTCATAACACCACCAGCCTCTCCCTGGCTCAGGTTCTCTGGGCAAGAATGTTGGTAAGCCTTACCTGGCTTCTCCAGCCTCCAACCTTGGGTGTCTCCGGGCCCCTGTGAGCAGACCAGGGGTGCCAGGCCTGACTGAAGAGCTCAGGGCAGTGATGCCGGAAATTCCAGTGAGGGAGAAATTGGGTGTTCTCATCACCTAGGCCCTTTCCTCCCCTCTCAAGCCCATTACTATGGCCTTGAGACTGAGCTCTGCCCATGCCCACTACTGCCCCTAGTCCATCTTCAGAAATCAATAATATGAGTTTTTATTTTGTTTGTTTTTTGTAGTTTATTTTGGAGTCTAGTATTTCGATAATTTAAGAATCAGAAGCACTGACCTTTCTACATTTTATAACATTATTTTGTATATAATGTGTATTTATAATATGGAACAGATGTGTATAGGCGTTTATTACTTCTTGGGTCCTGTCTTTGTGATGGTGATTGGGAATCCTCTCCCCATTTTCCCTGACTCCCCTTCTCATATTGCTGCCAGCTGCTCCACAAGAATCCCTGGGTCTGTGCATGCCCTTGGGCTTGACCTGCTCTGCTCCAGTCTCTTGCCTCCTTCCAGTCCTCTGGAAGGAGTCCATCTGGTTCCCGGCCTAGGCCAGCCTGCCCTGTCTGATGGTTGGAGGCTAGCTGTGGCTCCCCATCCTCCTTATGTGCCCACCGTTCCTGGGGTATATGCCCCCGACCTGAATCAATCCCCCTTTTCCCACCTCAAGTCTGAAGAAGTTTATGGGCTCCAAAGCCAGCCTAGGGGATATAGGAATTTGCGGAAAGGGGACAACCCTGCCTGTTTTCCTCTTTTAAAAAGGATTCTCTTGTTGGGGAATGGAGTGTCCAAACCAAGATGAGATCTGGGCCTTTCTTCCTGCCAATGCAGGGTTTTAGGTGGGCTGGCACCCTACTTTTTTTCCAGCTCCCATAGGGCACTAGTCTTGGGGGAGGTGGGGGCTTTGCTTTGGGTCTGTCCTCCTTGCAGCTGAGAGAGAGAGCCAAATCTGGGCACCTGGTCTGCAGGGAGGGGAGGAAGAGGAGAGGGTGGCCTTCTCTGAGACCAGGTTTTTCTGGCTGAGGCACTAATGAGGGAGTTTCCAGTCTCAACTTCATGCCTAACTTACTCTAAGGTGCAGAATGGTCCTAGGCTACCTCAGTTCTCTCTACAGCAACAAACATACCCCATGGGAAGCAAATGATGAAAAAAATGAGCCATTGACAAAAAGCTGAGCGGATGCTCTCAGTCTCAGCCTGTCCACAGTAAGACG
>PVIW01002055.1:0-86103 GCA_004026585.1 Noctilio leporinus
GGTGCCGGCCTGCGAACCCAAAGGTCGCAGGTTCGATTCCCCAGCCAGGGCACATAACCAGGTTGCAAACCAGGTCTCCAGTCAGGTCTGTGGCTGGAGGCAGGTGAAAAGCAACCATACATTGATGTCTCTCTCCCTCTCTGCCTCTCTCCCTTCCCCTCTTTCTAAAAATAATGAAATAAAATCTTAAAAAAAAAAATGATAAAATGAGGACAAGTGAGGGTCCTTTTGGGGATTTGTTTGAATGCATCATGTTGGCTGCTGTGCAACCCTCAGCCTGCAGCTTTTGGCCTGCAGAGGTGGTTTCAGCTCACATCAGAGACAACCATTATAACATTACCCTACTTGGAATTCGATCCACCTGCTACAATGGCTGAGCTGCAGCAACAACCTGCATCTTCACCCTGGGTATTTTTTTCCTAAGAGTAAATTAGTCATTATTATGATGTCAAAAATTTGTTAATGAGATGGCGAAAATATCCAGTGTAAATGTTCCTCCACCGACAATCAGTTTGATGATCGACTAGTGACATTTTGTTGATTTGCTTATTTTGAATTAAAAATATCACTTTGGAGATTTTTCTCTTTTGTTGATTTCCCCCTACATCATGCTAGATTGTGATATTATATTATTGTGGAAAGTGCATAAACTTTAAGGTCTCATGGACTTAAGTTTAAATTTTGGTTTATTATTTATTCAACAAACACATGCTTAATGCCTCTGATTATACTCTAGGCATTCTATTAAGTGTGGAGGAGACAAAATTAAATAACCCAAACCCTTTGACCTCAGAAAGAGTGAGTGCTGGGGTGCAAAAGAGAGACAGCACATATCCCATTGGAGAGAGGGGTGGGAGAGACTCCCTAAGAGGTACCACTTGACCTGAATTGTGTCAGTTGAGAAGGAAGAGTGAACAACAGAGGAAGTATGTTCCAGGCACAAGGACTACATAATAGAAAGTCAGAGACATGAAAGGACATGGCAGAGAACATGCTTTGGAGAACATGCTTCGGTGTGTCTGGAGAAGTTGGCATGCAGTTGGAAGTTATAAGTATTAGTGAAAGAATTGGTGCACAACAAGGGGTGCTGTGGGAACTGGACTAGGGAAGAAAGTAAGAACCACAACACAAAGGGTGTTATGGGCAAGTATTCTGACATTTATCCTGAAAGCTATGGGAAGTAATTGTTTCTTCTTACTATTTTATGTCAAGAAGTGGCATGATCAGCTTCTTACATGCACCCTGGAGAAGAAATAGAAAGGGCTTACTTTAGGGGTATGGAGGCCATTTAAGAAGCTAGTGTTGTGATCCAGGTAAGAAACTGTGGGGATGTGAGTTAAAGCTGTAGGAGTATGGACATAGAGAAGGAGACAGGCTTAAACATAAAAAGGAATTGACAGGACTACTTGGTTGGTAGAACATGGGGTGTGGTGAGGAGAAGCACTGGAGGACTCAGGACTATTCCAGATTTGAAACAATGAGTTGAGGTGAGCTTGAGACATTGTGAAGTTAAGGTCTGGAAGGTACATCCAAGTGGAGATGCTACATAGATACCTGGACATCCAACCTGGATTGTTGGAATGGAGTCTGAGCTGAGGATATGTAATTGGGAGTTCCTACATCTTTAATTAGCTTTGAAAATTTTGGATGAGGTTGTCCAGAAGAGAAGGTGGCCGGTGGACCACCCTGAGAGTCCATGGGAACCAGAATGTTTAGGGGAAGGGTGGCCCTAGCTGAACATGGAAAAGGAGTAGCCAGACATGTAAGAGAAAATATAGGAATGAAGGATGTTACACACACCAGCAGGAAAAGATTTTTAGTATTTTATGACCTTGAGTAAGTTTGTAATCTCACTGCAACTCATTTACTTTGACAGAAAAAATGGAATAAAAGTGTCTACTGCATTGTATGTTATGAGGATTATTGTGACAATCAATGCATTAATCTGACATAATGCTTGTAACATAAAATTCATTAATGAATTTTTTTTCTATTTCCAGTGTCATTGATTGCTTTACTAATAAAATCCTTCATGATAAAATAATCCACTTAATGGGACTTATTCCTTAGTTACATAATTAAGTTAGATCTCTTTCCTAATGTCTGAATCTCCAAAATCTAATGATCAGCTGCAGTAAGAAGCTCTGTTATCAAAGCAAGCAATCAAAGCAAGCAGTGTCTGATGAAGAACATCTCCAGAATTCATTTTACTTTCTTCCTTCTGATAATACTGTGATCTATCTTGTTTAAAAAGCAGTTGCATTTGTTTCTTATTTGAATATCCAATCAATATCAAGTGTTGAAATCTTTTACAGAATTACATCAATCATCTTGAACAAGAAATACAGAATATATTTGAAAAACATAACTTTTAAGGTTTTGAGCATTATTCTTTACATCTGCTTCTGTAGGCTTCATTTCTCACAATTTAGTTGGTTTTATTAAAGCAACTTAATTTGGAGGAATTTGAAAGGAAATGGGAAGCCAACATTTTTTTTTTTTTCGCTTTTGACTCATCACTGTTTGTTCTCTTTGAAGCTGAACTGAGAAATTAGCTAGGTTCCTTTGTGGAGCACACAGACAAATTGAACCCCTGGCTTTACAAGGAAGTTCAAACACTTTCATATGTATTTTCCTTTTCATGTAACACAAAATACCTCTCTCATTTGGTCATGCTTAGTGTTTGATTTTCAGAGCAATTTGACAATTGGAGGCAAAACATATTGAAAAGTAAGACATAGAAAAGAAAAAACCGAAACAGGACATGCTAGATTGATAAAGAGCATGCAAATCTTTCTTTAATGCACTTGCTTCTTTCTTTTATATTTTCATTTATTCAGTAGCAAATTAAAGAAAAGTCCTATTCACAAGTCATTGTGTCAAAGGTATTGAAAGAACAATGTGTTTCATACCTGCTCTACTAGAATTTACCCTCGTTTTATATTTATAAAGCAAAGTGGATAAACACAATGAGGAAGAGCTAGTCTGACAGTCAGAGGCTTGAGTGTATTCTTGACATTCTTGTATTCTCATACATTTGTTCAAGTCAGGCAAGATGACCTCCAAATTTCCATTCTGCTTTAAGATTGCATACTTTTTATTCCTATACTTAGGATCATTTGCTGCCTGGCTTTCCAATGTTGCAGTAAGCACATCACTTTGAGATTGGATGCTTCTAAATATGGCAATTTGGGCATTTGTTTTGATATCACTTTTTTTTCTGCCAAGATGAGCAGACTCTCAAATGCCAATAAATAACATTTGTAGCAATCTCTATAGCAACCGAAGCATTCATATTGGAAGAAAGATACTTTTGTTTGGTAGGAAGGTGGTTTCCATCAGATCCCAGTTGCTCTTCTCCCATCTGTGTGACTTTCAGTGATGGTGATAGCTGATATGATTGTAAAATTTTATAATTTACAGTGTGTCTTCAGGTACATTTTACACGTGATTCCACAAGTCCTATATTAGCGAAGAGGAAGTCCTAGAAAAGTAAACTCCTTTTCCCAGCTTATGCAGGTAACCCCAGAGCATTGGCTCAGGATGGGTTTTCTTCTACTGAAACACATTGCTTATACCCTCAAAAGTTTGATTCAAATAATTAAACTGACTCACAGTTTCATTCCACATAAAGTATATGTGCCAATGCATTAGGCTAGATGTGACATCACAGATTCAGTTCTTAACAAGTAATATAGGCAATGTTCATACAAGGTATTGTCTAGATGTAACAGAATAGTATTAAGTGTGGCATCAGAGACATGGTCCACTCACTGGGGTAGCTGCTGCCAAGATCTAGTTATTGTTTTCATGCTGGAATGCAACAATGCTCCGCTGTTGTCAGCTTTTCTGCCTTTTCAAGAGAAGACAAAACCTAGATTTTCAAGTGAAGCCTTCCTGTGTTTGATTAATGCTAAATCGGCAGAACTATGTCCCCTTTCCAAGGTCTCCATGGTGGGGAACAGGGGCACCTTCATTTTCATTAACTCTGATGTATTGTTAAATCAGCATTATTTTGTTTGTGTATATGATAAATTCATTAGGTTCATTAACTTTTCAATAAATGTCTAGGCTAATTCAGTAAAAGATTTGGATACATAGAAAATTCCTAAGGAAATGACTGAAATTCATTTATGTGTATGATTTTTGAGCATTATGCAAACAGAAAACATTTGCATATTTGCATGAATTGCTCATGCATTACTTGGTGCCAGCAAGAAATGAAGTTTTCTGAACTTAGAAAAGGGGAGACTTTATGATGTCTATACTTTCACTCAGAAGTCGTGATATAATTTATTAAAGAGATTTATTTTTTGATCCTGTATAATTATGACATTAACCTTTGCCATGCAAGGTTATGAGGTTTAAGATTTGTGAATTCAGACTTGTTTATAGTGATAGTAATGATAGTGCTGGTATGGGTCAGAAACATTTTATAATAATAATATTAATAATAAAAATACCACTTAACTGTTTATTATGTATCAGACTTCATGCTAAGAGTTTTTTCTCTTCATGAAATTATTTCATCCCCACAAATCCTCATAAAGTAATCATTAGTGTGCTTAATTTTCATATAAGAAAACTGAGATATAAAAAATTTAAGTAAATGGCTCAAGATTATCCGGTTATTAAGAGGCAGATTCAAACCAATGTGTTGAAAAGAAGCCAGAGATATTTATTGAGCATGTATTATGTACCAGGCATTTCCTGGGTTCTTAGTTTTAGTGAACAAAACTAAGTCCCTCCTTCTCTGGGGTTATATCTTATTTGTGGAGATTGACAGTAAACCAAAAACACATACAATATAATGTCCAGCAATACTATGTACTCTAAGGGAGAACTGGGTCAGAGGATAGAGGGCTTTCCTCCCACAGGATGTTGAGGGAGTGTCTGTCAGAGGGTAACATCTAGGCAGAGATATTAGGATGAAGTGGGGAGCTGAGGAATGTGAATTTTGAGGACTCTCCCTTTGACAGTATCTTCATGGTACAGTCATGACTCATTTCTAGAATGGTATGATCCTTTGGTTGGTTGTATTTAAGAGGGATCTGTGGTATATTTTCCTACAGCAAGTGCAAGGACTTAAGAGATAGGCCCAGGTCAAAATTCTGGTTCTGTTTTTTCTTTTTTTTTCCCCTGAGCTATTTGGGCACCTTAAGTTTATTTTCAAGCTTTAGTTTCCTTACCTGAGAAATTTGTATAATAGCCTTTATCTCTTATGTCAATGGGAATTGCACATGTAACATTTCCTTTGTAGTCCCTAGAACTACATGTAAATATGCAGGAGGCATATGATAAATAATAGTTATTATAATTATTTTGATAAGCTCTGTCTTACAGAGGGATATGGAGAAGTTCCTGGGTGGATGTTTTTGTTTGTTTGTTTGTTTGTTTGTTTGTTTTTTGGTTAAAGTGTGGGGAGGGGATATGGCATAGATTATTATTCACATTCAGAATTGAATAAGGAATATTGATAGAATAGAAATGGATCTAGGAAATAGGCTAAGAGAGGAACCCACTGTGGGTAAAATGGGTTTTGAATCCTGTTAGTTAAAAGGAAGAATGGACTTCAAGAGGTGATTCAAGAGCAAGGTGGGCAGGAGGCTATTTATTTTAGTTTAATATTAAGAAGCATCCTATAATAGATGAGGGGGACCCCCCAAAAACAGAATTATCTTTTGGAGAACAGGCCACTTGTAGTGCAGGCTTCCCCTGCTAGGCGAGTGAGTGTTCTAGGAACCCATCTGTATCAGTGTACCAGCTGGTGTTGTTGTGAGAAGTTGTGTTGGCTTCAGTGAATTTTTTTTGAAGACTCAAACATTTGCCTGTTTCATGATGCGTGATTTACAAGCACACCTGGGCACACAGCACTGAGTGTTCAGCAGTTTTTGACCAAAAAATGGCATGACCCCTGTGCCCCACTCTCTATTCACCTGATCTTTCCCTGAGGGACTTTTTTGTTTGTTTCCCTGGATGAAACAAAAAGCCCTCAAAGGGAAACATTTTGCTGATTCTACAAAAACTGCAGAAGCACTAAAAGGCATCAAAATAGATTAATTTTAAAACTGTTCTGAGCAGCGGAAAATGGTCTCAATAGCTGTATTATAGAAAATGGAGAGGACTTTGAAACTGAAGTTTATTTTTTATTTTTTTATTTTTTAAAAGATTTTATTTCATCATTTTCTAGAAAGAGGGGAAGGGAGAGAGGCAGAGAGGGAGAGAGACATCATTGTATGGTTGCTTTTCACCTGCCTCCAGCCACAGACCTGACTGGAGACCTGGTTTGCAACCTTGTTATGTGCCCTGGCTGGGGAATCGAACCTGCGACCTTTGCGTTCGCAGGCCAGCTACCAGCCAGGGCCTGAAACTGAAGTTTAAACATGTAAGAATAAATACACAACTTTTTATAAATAAAGCCCATTCTTTGGGGGTTGCATGTATACCTACAGGGGCTTAGAGAGTTCCATGAAGAGGGAGACTGAAGAGAGAGGGTAGGGATAGATATTTGTAAAATACCCTGCCCTTTTGCAGGCATGTGTTCATTACTGAAAATGATAGTTTCTGGAGCCAGGTTGGCCCATTTCCTGGTAATTAAGAAATCTGAATCTAGTTCTAAATTGTCCCTTGGCGGCTGAATGTGAGCAAATCACTTTGCTTCTTTGCCTTCAGGTAGAGAGGACAGGATCCCTACACTTTGCACATCTCAAGGGAATTCGTTTAGACTGAAAAAGAATACTTTACAATGTTCCTCCTATGAAGTTACTGACTGTAAAATGCGGAAGTGTCTTTGGTAAACATGCAAACCTCCGTGAATCACAGGCAGTATCTCCTGGAAATGAGTTAGATCCATAGCTGTCTCTGGTTTGGCAGTGACTTTGCCCTGGGGACGGGCAGCATAACACCAGTGGTTCCATCTGCCTCAGTGAAAAGCACTCCAACTTTGGAAGAGTGTGCATCCGGGTCTTGTTTTCTAACTTGGATGAATTTCAACTCTGTCACCTTGTCTAGGACACTGATCTCAGAGCCTGGGTTTTTAGATCCATAAATAAGGATGGTGATACCATGCACGTTACTGGTAGGATTAAATGAAAGTAAAGTAACTAGCATTATGTCTGCCATTAACATTTAAAAAATATTACTTAAAAAAATTTTTTTTAAGACCTGAATTCTTAAAGTTGTCTGGAGGCCCCTAGTTTCTTGATAATTGGGTGACAGCATGGGATGAGACCAGGAGGCCTCAGGGGGCCTTTTCCACCAGGGCCAGGCTGGACAGGCGAAGGGTCACGTGGAAACAACCCATTGGGTTTGCTCCAGCCTGAGGAGCTGGGTCTGCGCCATGAGGATCCTCTGACGAGATGGGGTGGCATCTAATTCTTGATCTGAGCTCCCCAGGGTGTGGGGGCTCCACAATTGTCTCCAGATGACTAGGTGACTAAAGCACTTCCTGTTTCACAGTGACTAGTGCAGGGCAATGTGCAGGCGATGGACACATGTTGGGTATTTGGTAACCTCTCAGTCTCATTCACAGCGACTTCCATCTCTTGCCGACAGGTCTGCATTCGCTGCAAGTTTATGTCAGGCCTCCAGGCACCCTTAACATTCATCTTTAAGAAATTTTTTAAATTAAAAGTTAAACATTACAGTTGGCACTCAATATTATTTTGTATTAGCTTCAGTTGAATGGCATAGTGGTTGACAATTATTCATGTGTCCTTCACAGAGTGTTCAGTATCCAATGGGCACAGAGATTCATCATTTTAATCAATGGGAAGGAGGAAATGACCTGACTTCATTGACATCTAGGTCGGCCCTCAGAACAAGCAAGCAGGGAATCCCAGCGGCTTCCCAGGGCCATCTCCCACGCCTGCACCCTTCACTGCGCTATCCCCATGGTAACCCTCAGCAAGGGAGCAGAGGGACACCACTGAAGGCTGTTTTTAGATTTCAGGCAGATGCTTTGTCCAATCTGTTGAAGGAAAGAAAATGAACCAAATGTAGAAGACGGTTTTGTCAAAAGACCAAAGACAATATCATTTGAAATTTACATTCTAAAACTGGAAAAGAGCTTGCGGAATCATTCAACATATCTCTCTACCTTTAAGGAGACCCACTTCCGAGTCATACCAAAAATTGTGCACCAAGGTTTTTAAGGACATTTTGCTCAATAGCCTATTCTAATAGGTACCCATATTTCCTACCCTGAATACACCCTGTATTCAGTCTCAGTTCTGAGACCAAGGCAATTGGGACTGAGACTAAGGTTGCTCAAGTTGGGGGACTTGACAATCCTGCAGGTGTAATTCATTTAGGCTTTTTTACACATGGCTCTGCCCAGGTTTGTGCAGGGTACATCCTTTGCAACTATCCCCACTCACTCTACTTTACTTACCTTTTAAAAATGTCAATCCCTCCCATCCTCCTTATAAACCTTCAGGGGTTTCTCATGGCTCTTAGGTTAAAGGCCCTAGATCTTTAAAGTGGCTATAAAGTGCAATGTATTGATCCTGTCCAGAATCATTTAGTAGTAGTATATATAATTCTATCGCTTTGTGTTTCAGCCAAAGTCCCCCGATCAGAGTCTTACCATGCATCTCCCTCCCATCTCAAGATCTTTGCACTTGCATATAATCCTTTCCCCATGCTCTCTACCTAGTTAATGTCAGTTAACTCCTTCTTATACTTCCAATCAGAACTTCACTATCAGAAAGAGAATAGAAGACACTCCTGCAGTAGCTTCTTCTAACATTTTCTTAACAACCTTTAACAGTTTTGTCATTCTGTATTTATTTATGTAACTTTTTTTATTACCTCAAACAATGAGCTCTATGTTGTTAGGGAATTATGTTGTTTGGTCACCGCTAGGTATCTAGTACCTAGCACCATGCTTGCCAAATAAATTATTCTAATAACTGAATGAATACCTAATAGTTCTTTTAAAGGGACATAACCCCAGATTCTCTGTCATCAAGCTGCCAATGTGGGCATAGGAGCTTTAAAAAAATCAGTTTTGAGGTCCACCCGTGGTGATTCTGATTTACTTGGTGTGTACCTGGGGATTTGTAAAAGCTCCCAGTTTATTCTTTCTTTCTTTCTTTCTTTCTTTCTTTTCTTTTCTTTTTTTTTTTAAGATTTTGTTATTTTTAGAGCGGGGAAGGGAGAGAGGAAGAAAGGGAGAGAGACACCAATATATGGTTGTCTTTCACCTGCCTCCATCCACGGACCTGGCTGGAAACCTGGTTTGCAACCTGGTTATGTGCCCTGGCTGGGAATTGAAGCAGCGACCTCTGGGTTCACAGGCTGGCACTTTATCTGCTGTGCTAACAACCAGGGTTATTCTAATACATAGCATTCTTGGTGATCCATTGATTCCTTTATCCTCAACAGTGGATAAAGGGATGTTTTTGTTATCCTTTGCATTAGAGGGCACTCAGCATGATCAATCTGAAAAGGGTGTGACTTATTACTATTTTTTAATTGCATAATTCTTGGATTCACACAGAAAAGAGGCACTTAGCATTTGCTGTGTGAGTAGAGAGACTCCTATATGAACTGGTTAATGTGGCAATGGAGAGACCTAACCTGAAACTTCCCTACTTTTTTCACATGGGGTAAATGTACGTCTTATCAAATATTTTTAAAATGTAGCTATTGAAGAAAGTGGAACATTTTGGTAGGACCAAATGCAGTTAAATGCAGTCTTTGCATTTAACAATGCACAATTACTCCAATATTAACAGAAAAAAAGGAGAACCTTAGTGCTCTTCTAAAAGCTGCAACATTTCCATTGAGTTCCCTAATTCCAGGCTTGTCCATAAATGTGAACATGAAGAGGAGCTAGAGAGACTCTTGGGCATTTGGTTGCTTTCTTTGAAGATCAATGCCTTTTAATCTAAAGCATAGTAAATAATCCCCTTTTCTTCTCATGTATCACCCTGATTTTCTTCCACTGACTTAGTTTTGTTAGTATATTTAATCTTAAAAATTTTCACAATGTGGAGTGTAATATTTTTGTACTTAGCACAGTACTAGGTGTTTTTATAGTCTTCCTTTGTCTTCTCAGAAAAACTGTTAGGTAGCTGTTGCTTTTATCACATCATACAGATTTTAAAAACTAAGGCTTATTCATTTAGTAGCACTTAAAAGATACACAGATGGCCAGTGGCGGAGTCCAGGAACATCAGATGCAGTTTCTACCCCTGTGTTAATATATTAGCTCCATAGGACAAATTCAGCCTTCAGATATATGGGTCTACATGTTATCAATTTTAATGAAGCACCAAAATGTAGGTAGCAAAAATATGTCCTGTAACAATCCGTAAGTCAAGCTTACATATTAAATAATCATGTCCAATTGCTTTGAACACACAGTGGTGGAGCTTGGTATCCTACCTTCTAATTCTAGTACTTAGAGGGTTGGAGTGGTTAATTGTGTGGCTGTGTTTCAACAACCTTAGCTTTGTGGAGACTATGTGTCCCCTGTGTCATGGAATAGCTGTATTCTGTTCGGGCCCCGGCCAGCAGGACCGTGGTAAGGTGGGGAGGACGGACCGGGTGTGGTGTGAGCAGTGCTAGGTTTCTGGGAATGCAGTTACTGCTGTCTGCTGTAGCAGGAAATGCAGAAAGAAACCGATACTCTCAGAGGGAGACAACTCTCATTTGTTTTGAGAGTTGTCTACCGCTGTTGCAGCATGCCTGTTTCTTTGTTCCCTTTTCATGCCTGGCTTTGACCTGCCGCCCACGTTGCTGCTGGTCTCTGGGCATCCTCTGAATCGCTCCATCTTGCCTTCCCGGTGGCCGGGCCTCCTCACTGCAGATGGGAGCCTGTAACTCAGCAGAGCTCATGCCCCTGTGTTTTGCTACTGAGACCTCAGAACAACACTATGACCCTAGGTCTTGTTATTCCCAGGAACGTGTGGCTCCAAAGACAGTGACATTTGGTAAATTGGTCAGCAAGCACATTTTTTAATGGTTAAATGTAACCTTGACTTTTTTGTTCCATAGTTTACTTTGGGTTTAAGAGGTAGATATATTTTATTCATGGCAAACTGTTAAGGGAAGCTGATACAAAAACACTTGCTCCTTTCCAACTGCTTTAGAAAAATGGTTTAAGCGAGGCTTTGTTAGTGCCCTGTTTTGGCTCTTTAAATTATGATGTTCACAAACCTTGTTTTCAATGCAATGCATCTAAAGTTTGGATACCTGCACTTTTTTGTTGTGATTATTTTAGAATCGTGGACTTATTTTTTGTAATTCTTTGGTCATTGTCCTTCTGTATCTTGACAGCTCCATGTCTGTCACCCTTATCAATCAGGATGGTAATTACTGAAAGGCCAGACTTCTGAATTAAATGTTTTAGAATTCAGCGGGTAAATAAATGCTGCTTTGGGGATACATTGTTTTTAAGAGGCAAATATAGTAATTGAACAATGTGTACAAAACATGAGAAAAATAATTGTACTATTCCTTACCTTATTTCACCACTTGGCATGCCAAGTGAGACATCATCAATTTTAAGATAAACTGTTATTTGATGGGCCACTGAGAATAGAAAATATATGGCTAATTACATTATATCATTTAACTGATGTAGGTTGCTATCCCTATCTTAATTACAGGTGTTCTACCTGAACTAGTCACACCTGAGAACTGACAAATCCAGCGCTCATTCAACTTTTAGTGCCTGCCCCTAATGTACAAGACACTTGCTAATACTTGTTCACTGTCATAAAATAAGCCACAAGAAAGCAGATGCAAATGTATTTACGCTACAATGCTTTCCTTTCAGCAACCATCAATTGAATTAGAATTTGACCGTGTGGTGATCTATACCACTTGCCTTCGCGTGGTACGGACCACCTTTGAGAGATGTGAACTGGTCAGAAAGATCTTCCAAAACCACCGAGTCAAGTTTGAAGAGAAAAACATAGCTCTGAATGGTGATTATGGAAAAGAGTTAGATGAACGATGCCGACATGTTTCCGAAGCCCCTTCTCTCCCTGTGGTGTTCATCGATGGCCATTACCTTGGGGTAAGGAGAATTTTATTTTTATTGAACCCACCCAGTGTTGACAGGAATCTGTAAGCCGGACAAGGACAAGGCAACTTGCATCCTAACTACCAGGACGTGTGCTATTTTTTGAGTTCAAAGCAAAGGGGTGGAAGCATTTATTTCCATCCCAAATAATGTATTGCAACAGTGTTTATCCCTGCAAGAGCATGGTGAGGTAAAATCATCATGGAATTGCCTTTGGAATAGGACACACTTTTAAAATGTTTATTTGACTTGAGTTTTGTGTATTTTTTTTGTATAGGCAAGAATAATGGACTATTTGTAACATGTACAGTATATTTGTGAATCCCATTATCCAAGTCAGTTTCCTACCTAATGAACCTAAGATGACAGTCCCAAAATGAAATCAGTAAGAAATAGGGCCTGGAGCCAGAATTTTATCTGCTTGTTTAAATGACTCTTGATTTCAGTAATGCAGTGTGAGACTCAGTAAGTAGAGAGAACTCCCAGAGCAGCAAGAAAACATGACTGCTTCATTTCTTTTGGAATAATACTGTTGACATAAATAACTCCCACTGACCTATGGACATGCTCAATCCACCAGAAGCCTTGGGAACAAAGAGCCAGGAGACACCAGCGGTTGAGGTGGGTGGGGCTGATGACAAGATCACTTATCAGAGGACGCAGGACTGTCAAACCACAGATAGATACCAGGATCTAGGTTTTGTTTTGCATCTGGTCTTCACTTTCAGCTTTCAGACAAGGTTAAAAAAGTCCAGAGCAGAAAATACCTTTTGTTATAGGGAAACTCGCGTGGTCATGTTCTTCTAGGGAACCTGTGTTTTGATACACTGTCTGGAGTCATAGTCATTAGAGGCAGGCTGTCATCTTTTGGAAAGATAAACCCAGAGAAGCCATGATTCATTAGCTATGACGTTATGCAATCTGACTTGCAAGTCGAACTGGGCACAGACTTCATTCTAAAGCAGAGGAATTTTGATTTGAACCATTGAGCTTCTTTTATTATATTTCAACACAGACCCTTAGGTCTCAGAAAGCTGTAACAATGGCAGTGATCATCACGATTAATTAGAATGCTGATACTACTAATAATACAAACTTAGGTTGTCAGCTTTTCGTGTGCCATCTCATCCAGCGCTCAGGACAGGAATCTGCTCCGTGGCATCTGGTCAAGAGGAAACACAGCCTTGGGAGCAGAGGGCCTTGTTTCTGACTCCTGCTCTCCTGCTGCCATGTCAGTCTGGTCAATTTGCGCATCACCCTGTGCCTTGATTTCCTTGTTTGCAGAATGAGAATGATAATACATCTTCTGTCATAGGCTAATTGTGAAGATATTATGATATATCTGCTTCATTCCTGTACTTGGAACAGTTATGTTTTCAAATATTGACAATTCTTATTCCTGTTTTGCAAAGGAGAGCATTAATTCCTTTGTACTGAGCCACATTCACAGCTGGTAGGTGGCAGGGCCAGACTCGAATTTAGGTCGGTCCAACTGCCGGACCCTTGTTGTTGGGCACATTACCTCAAGGAAAGGTACCTGTGACTGTTTGCTGATGCATGCTTAGCACCTACGACAGGGCCTGGCACAAAGCGCTCAAAACATGTTGAATGGTTGTATGGATGGTGCTCTCTTGTCGACTCATAATCTTCCCTTCTCTCCTGAAGACATTCTTCCCTAAGGAAGTGATCTGACATACTCATCCACGCCTCGGAGAAAATCACAGATAAGGGCTGTAGGCATTTGCCTTTTAACCCAGAGAAGTTTCTTCTGGCAATATAAGATATTTTTCACCGTGGGATTTAAATTTCCATGAAACTGTGCAACGAAACTTAGTGGGCGACTGGCTGCCTATTTATGCAAGGTTGGCCACACCTGTCCCTCTGCGCTGGGCCATGCTCATATTCTTGTTTCTGAGATGATCTAACAGGCTGGGAGCCTTTCCTGCTTTTGTCTTTTAGCGTGGAGATGAAAAGGAGAGTGCAGCAAGGAGGTAGGGTGCAAGTTTCTCTCGATCACTGTTACTCAGTGATCACTTTATTTTTACACACAGTAGCCCAGAGGAGGAAGGGTCACACAGTTGTTACCTTGTTGCTTCTGAAATTTGAAGCTAATGTTCCAAACTTGGAGAGACATATTTTTTTTTAATCTCCTTTATTCCTTATAAAAAGAGAATAACTTCTAAATCTATAATTCAAAATGGAGGGAAGTACTTCAAAATAATTTATAGCAAATTCCCCTCCTACCACAGGAGACTTTTTATTTATATTCCAGTGCACAGCTGTAAACAGAAGCCATTGCTGGCATGGTAGAGCCTTTTTGCTGCAGTATTCATGCATCTGAGATGGAAGGATGCCCTCTGCTGGGTTTTGGCAGGTGGAGAAACATAATTATTATGGAGAAAAAGAGGCTGATGCTGGGAATTTCCTTCTATCTGTGAGGTTTTAAACAGCCACATGAAACCATCTGATTGAAGCTTAAATTTAGATGAGTGAAAGAAATTAAGATGTGAATTATCTGCATAATAGGACTTTCTTTAAGAAGGGAGAGAAAGAAATAGAGAGCCAGAGAATGAACTAGTCAGAGGTAGACATTTAGAGGCAGACCGCCAGTGGTCACGAGATGGGGTGTGGAGAGCAGGAAGCATTTCGCAGCTCCCTCGTTTTACTGCCAGCAATGCCCAGCCACCCAGATGTGCCGTGCCAAAGGAATCCAGTTACCTTCATTGAAGAGAACAGAACAGTTCAATGGGCAGGAGCAGAAGAATTGACAAAGGGGCCGACCTCTTTTTCCCCCCAGCCAAACTAAAAGCTAAACATGAAAGCAATGCAATCATCAAGGAAAGAAGTTACTTTAGGGAACAAATGTACACTGTCTGGGGATGCTCCATGGCCTAGGAGGGTGGGGGGGAAGGGGGTGGACTGAGGTTTGGGGAGCAAGTTCAACTTGAAATTTACTTAGGACACTTGCCTGGTTGCTTTGGCACCAGAAAATCTTTACACAAAACGATTGTGTTCCAATAGTTTAGACATAAATTATCTCAGCACTGCAGTAAGAAATAGGTTAGAAAGAGTGTTTTGATTCTGGATCAGCCAAAAAAGTCTGCAATGGAAATCCACAGAACCCACGCTGCAACTGAGCTGTAAAACACCTAGAATGAACCTAAGTGGGGACTTAGGTAACAGAGAGAAGAATAAGAGGGGCTGTTGATTTACGTGGGTCTCTTAAAGTAGCTGATATTGAGGTGAGACTGCTTGGTAATTCCATTATTTAGAATTAAAATACTATTTTAGTCCATTTAAGAATGAAAGAATCCTTTCTAAGGGTAGCTTGTTTACAGACTAGGAATATCAACTCTGAGCACATTTCTAGGGGCCACTGGCACACCTCTGCACAGGTGGTCACCAAGAAAGCTTCCGCCACCATCAGGAAGTGGTCAGCTCTGGAAACTTGATGTTTTTGCCACAGTTCTCTGACAAAAGGGGTGATTTGTCCTTTGTCCTTCTTCCAAGATAGAGCTAGTCCTAGGTAAAGTCTGGAGAGACAGTATCCGTGTTTACTAAAGTCACATATGAAAACTGAGAGAAAATGGGAAATGTACTTTTCAGTTTCCTAGCTTCTTCAGAACAGAAAAACATTCTAAAAGATTAGATTGGTTACCGAATGAGCCAAACCACAATATCTGCCAAATATCTTGTTTGCATTTATTTCGCTATGTTTTATTCAGCTTCACTGAGGTATTATTTATATACACTCTACCATTTAAAGTACATAATCATAAAATTAGCAAATGAGTTTTGACACGTGTAAATCTGTGAATCTACCAATCCATTCAAGATACTGAGCATTTCCATAACCCCTCTCGTATTCCTCATGTTACTTGGCAGTCAGTCCCTTCCTCCAACCCTAGTTCCCTGGTAGCTATTGATATTTCTCTGAACATACTTTTCTATTCTTCTGATTCTGTCTGATTTTGGTATCAGGGTAACGATGAGCTAGCTTATCAAGTGAATTTGGAAGTATACTACCTCTACAATTTTAATTTTTGGAGCCCGTTATGCTTTAGTGTAGATCCTTGTATCTATTTTACACTAGTTTCCTTTTATTTGAAGAACTTCTTACTGTTGTAGTGTGGGTCTGCTGTGGATGGATTCTTTCAGCTTTTTTTTATTTCTGAAAAGTCATGTCACCGCTGCTTCTAAGAAAGGTATTCCTACTGGATATAGAATTCTAAGTTAAAAGGATTTTGCTCTTTCATGGCTGCTTTAAAGAAGTACTTCCTTGCCTCCCTGTTCGCATTGTTGCTGATGGAAAAATCTGCTGTCACCTTTCTATTTGTTCCCCTGTGTGCAACATTCTTTTCCCCTTCCCTGGCTTTCTGGCTGCTCTTTTTATGTCATAGATTTGAGAAACTTGACTATTCTATGTCTTGGTGTAGTTTTTTTATGTTTCTTTTGTTTAGGCTTCATTGAGACTTTTGGATCCATAGGCCTATCATGTTTATCAAATTTGGAAAATAAGCAGCCATTATTTTTTGAAAAATCATTTAAAAATATTTTATTTAATTGTAGGGAGAGGGGAAGGGAGGGTGAGAGAGGGAGAGAAACAGCTATTGATTGCATTTGACCTGACTGGGAATCAAATTGGCGACCCTTCAGTTTATAGGCTGGTGTTCAATCCACTGAGCCACACCAGCCAGGGCTGAAATATCATTTTTATCCCCTCCCTTCTTTTTCTCCTTTTCTCAGAAGCTCCAATTACATGCATCTTAGGCTGTATGAAGTTGTTCCACAGGTTACTTCACTTTATTTTGGATAGTTTCTATTGCTATAGAGAGTGGGGCAAAAATATGTTTATAGTTATGGGTACATGGGACATAGTGTTTGTTCTTGCATTATTATTTATTATTGTGTTATTTTCCACAGTAAACCTACTTTTGCCCCACCTTATATTACCTAGGTCTCTGATCTTTTCTTATATAATATCTAATTTTCTGTTAGTTCCATTGAGTATATTCTAATATCAGTGTCAGTTCTGGATTGGTTTCAATTGATTGGTTTTCTCTTAATTATAAATCATATTTTCCTGCTTCTTTACCTGCCTGGTAATTTTTTTGATTGAATTCCAAATGTTGTGAATATGGCTTGTTGCATAAAATTATTTCTTATTGGAATATTTTTGTATTCCTATCGATATCAAAAAGCTCAATATTCTTGAGCTTTTTGCTGAGATGCAGTTAAGTTACTTTGAAACAGTATTGTTTTAAAGATTTTCTAGGCAGGGCCTGAGTGGTAGTGTTTAATTTAAAGATGATTTTTCCCCAGTATGGAGGCATGACCTTGTGGGTACTTTCCCCAAAACCCAATGAATTAAAATGTTTTCCAGTCTGGCTGGTAGAAATACTCCTCTAGGCCTTGTTTCCAGATAATGTCCCTTTTTATTCTTTGAGGTAGTGCTTTTGCCAACCTTGAGTAGTTTCCTCAAATACATGTTATTAATCAGCTTCTGCTGACTACCCAGAATGGGCCTTCTGCACCTCTCTGTAGTTTTCTATGATGTTCCTTATTCTCTAGGACTCTGTCCTATGAACAATAATCTCTTAGTTTCCTTGACTCTTAGGTCTATGTCCTTAACTCAGAGTCCACCAGGCTTTACTTGGATTTTCCCTTCCTATGTACAGCTTGGCAAAGCTGCCCTAATAGTAAGCTTAGGAAACTGTAGTTCTTACCTTTATTTCTTGTCACTCAGAGATCATAGATCATTGCTACCTAAAGTCCAAATTCATGACAACAATGCATTAAAAATTATTGTTTATCAAAATGAATCATCAGTTAGTCTACTTCCAGGCAATAATAACAAAATAAACTGAAAATCTTAGGCTGGTTTCCTGTAGCATTTATGAATAATAATGATTCTTTTCCACAAAGAAATTCTGAACAAAAACAACAAACCCCAAAGTGTTAAAAACTAAGGGTTTTATTCATTTTTTCATGTAAAAATACTGTACAGAAAGATGCTTCAGGAAGAGTACAAAGTTTTGTGAATCACCCAGGACAACTTTCTATTTTCTATCTCTGCCATGCTTAGCATATGCCTTCTATCTTCAAGGTCTCCTAATGGTTTAAGATGGTTGTGAGTCTCTTGACTTCATGTCTGCGTTTCATGCAGGAAGGGACTGACAAAACAAAGGAAAAAAAAAAAAAGTGCATCCTAGCTAAAGGAGCTCCCTTTGAAGCTCTTTCAGAAATTTGATCTAAATTCCACTTGCATTTTATTGTTTCCATTTAATTACACAGTAGGCTGGGAACTGTGATGTTGATATGTTGAAAAAAAATCAGGCTTTTCTTAGAAGAGAAAGGGGTATTGTGGCATTGGAAAGGTAGTCAGTTTTGATATTTTAGCATTATGGAATCTATGAAATTTAGATCTCTATCTTCTCTTTCTTTTTCTTCGAAAGTCATCTTCATTCCATTTTGGTCATTTTCTGATCATTAGTAATTTCAGCAGAGGTCTAGATGGGAGAAGAATCCCCTGAACATTCAAACCTAACCCTAATGGCTTGCATTTTATTTGTAATAGACAACGTAAGTGTTTAATCTTCAAGCCTCCTTGTTTAAAGTCATGAAGCGTTTATTTCACTTTACTTTGGAAATACAGGGATAGAGAAACTTGCAATTTAAGCCTTAATTCAGGCTCTTGGAATTTAAATTAAGCAGTAACTTTCTTGTATGATTGCTTCTTTGTCCCTTTTTCCTGAATAATTAAGGATAGTTTTTAATAGCAACAACAACATTGACAGTAAGAGTGAACTTGAAGGCTAAACTTTGTATAATTCATTACCTCTTTTACATTTAAAAACAATACTCTGAAGAGTACAATTATTATCTCTCCCACTGCAAATTTTGTACATGAATAAAAGTAACCCTTAGTGATGTTAACAAACTGTTTAAATGCCTTTGGATTATAAGTGGTACAGCCGGAATTAAAATTTAAGTGTGTCTGTTTCCTGAGCTTGAACTGTTTAAAATTGAAGGCACAAAGTTCTTTAACGTTCATCTCTATTATCTTTCTGTTATTGGTGAAAATTTGTCTCTTATATGGGATCATGAGGAAAATACTCCAAGGACCCATGCATGGGAGATTGTGGTGTGGTATGGTTTGTTCCTGTGGAAATAGAAGTTGCTCTTTGGGTTTCCAATGTCCCATCTCTCTCAGCTCATTCCTGGCTGCTGTGGTGGCAGTCTGCATGGCTACTGGCCATGTGGCTGCTAAGGCCACATGACTATGGAGACAGAATGTGTGAGCATTTAAGGCAAGTGCTTCTGGACAGAGAGCAGAGTCTGTGGGAAGCCCAGGTCATCTGCTGCACCCCAGTAGCTGCTAGGCCAGTGTGGTCTCCTGCTCCTGGGACAGTGAGAGCACAGGAGCCAAGGGACAAGTGCCGAACCAGTTGGGCAAGAGTTAGAGTCTCTTTGTTATTAGCATGGGCATGGGATGGACCAGGTGCCTTTCAAAAGAATCAATCAACTGTCTAAGCTTCTGAAGGCTTTGGAGGTATTGCACCCTGACCAATCCCTTCTTCCTGCAGACGAGGCTGGCAGGCCTCTTTGATCTGGCACCTCCCTTTGCACCATTTTGACTTCTGTTGAGCCTGTGTCTGCCTTCCCCTGCTCCCACCTGGCCATCTGGTGCCACTAGGGGAAGGGGAGGAGCATTTATCCCCTTGGCAGAGCACCGTGCTCTTGTCTCCTAGAATTCGAAGAGCTGTAGTGTTCTGGTGAAGTCAACAGGCTCCTACTACCCAGTTAATTATGTTTA
This sequence comes from Noctilio leporinus, assembly GCA_004026585.1. NCBI lineage: Eukaryota > Metazoa > Chordata > Mammalia > Chiroptera > Noctilionidae > Noctilio > Noctilio leporinus. The sequence goes on from PVIW01002055.1 coordinate 19,854, forward strand.
ATTTCTAGTCCCCTTTGCACCCCCTTTTCTAGATAAATACAGATGGTTACCTTTCTGTTTTACTCTTTTGCAGCATAGTCACATCCTGATTTACTTTGTCACTTGGAACCACTTCACATTCAAGATCTTGAGCTTAGAAATGCCCTGCTCTGGCCACAGGCTCTCTCCCCTTCCGTCCTTTAGTCTCTCCCGTTTGTCTCTCTATTCAAGTTACTATAGAATTATTAGTATTGTTTATCTCATCCCCCTTTTTATTTTTCTCAGCTTATTGGCATAATTTTGGTTTCATTTGTTGCTCTACCTTACTGCATCCAGGACTAGAATAACATCCAGTTTGTTATCACTTGTTGGCCATCCTCTCTTGACTCTCCAAGGCTGTTAGTTCCAGCCCTTTGTAACCCCCTCTATCTGTTATTTCCTCTTCTGCTCCAGTACACCAAGGATATTATTGGAGAAAATTGCAAAATTCATAGCAAAGAAGTCTACAACAAAGATATAATATCAACGCCCACTGTCTACTATTCCTGTTAATATCTTCTTCGTTTTCTAGTGTAAGCCGTGTAACCAGTGCTCTTTATGTTTTCCAGTCTCCCCAGACAGAATTCCCATTGTTGTGGTCTGCTCCCTCTTTTACACATTCATTCCTATCTATCTCTTTTTCCAGGCTTCAAGTCTATTTCCAGCTCCTATCTTTTAATTTTTTGGCAGATATTTTACCTCAATATTTTCAAAAATACCATAGAACAATTCCTCATTAATTGTTTCTTATTCCAATTCTCTGGTTTTGATTAATGGCTCCCTAATTCTCCTAGTCACTCCGACTCAAAATCTCAGTGTTCTTTGATTTTATCTTTCTCTTCTTCATATGTATTCACTTGTCAAAACTTACGTTGTATCCTATAGAATCTCCCATTTTGGGAGTTCCTCCCAGAAGGTAGGAGTAGCAAAGCAAGAGGGAAGCAGATAACTGGATGCAAGAGTAAGTTGTTTTGTTTTACTGGTATGTATTTTAGACAAGTTATTTAATCTCTTTCAGGTTAAGATAATAAAATACCCCTGTGACCTTATTTTGGAATTAAGTGAAATCAAGCATAAAAACTCACAGTTCATGGAACATGGTACAAAGTCAGTAACCCTTTGCTAATATTATTAAGACAAGAACTATAGAGAAAGCTTACATAGATGGTCTATAGGTGAAAAGAAATGGAGAGGAAAAAATAGCATTAGGATCAATAAGTCCTTAATGAGAGGAGGAAGTGTAGATTTTTATTAATGAGACTGCAATCAGACATTCATTTTCAAGTGGCCTAATCCATGGGGTCAGGATACTGCACAGCATCTGGGCTTCTGGATAGTGGTGTGTCCTTAGGATGAAGCAGGTATCAAGGTCGATAGCATTGTTTCATGTGAGCTGATATGTGGGGTATTAGAGACACTCAATCTTCATTCAATGATACTTTTACATGAATATTAAATATAATTATTGAAATAGTGTTATATTTGTTCATTTTCATTCCAGATAAATTATTTTAAAAATAATGCTATTTAAAACATATTAATGTTTTAGTGCGTAACATGAGAGAATTAAAATTATTAACAATATATCTCTTTTCTTTAACAATGGAACAGAGCCCAGCTGGTTGTGGCTCAGTGGATTGGCACTGGCCTGCAAACCCAAAGGTCACTGGTCAATTCTTCAGCCAGGTTGCAAGCCAGGTCTCCAGCTAGGTCTTGGAGGCAGGTGAAAGGCAACCATACCATTGATGCTTCTCTCCCTTTCTTCCTCCCTCCCTGCCCTTATCCCTGAAAATAATGAATAAAAAATCTTTAAAAAAATTAAAAAGTAAAAATGGAACAGAAAATTTATAGATAAGAAATCCTATGCCTTGATCATTTTTCCTTATAATATAAACTTTGATTTTTCCCTCTAATGGAAAATTCACTTCTACCTTTATTCAGTTCAAAAGGCATTTAATTATGCCAGTAGGTGACATCTGATTTGTTTATTACTAGAACAAAGCTAATAAATTTAACATGTGTGACTGAGTAAAAGTATTAGGGTCAAGGAGTTAATTGCTTCCATTCTTCTGTTAACATCTCCCTTCTTGCATGTTCTCTCAGATCAAGACTAAGTTGAGAGACTGGTGGGACAACCCTAGAGATGAGGTTGCAGAAGACTTACTTTATGAGGTTCTGTAAAGACAGATGAAGATAGATGCACATAGATGTTTCACACAGAAGCATAGAATACTGATCTAGAAGGAACCTTATGTGTCATCTTGTCTAAAGTTCCTCTCCTCGCAGGAATCCTTTCTACCATATTCCTGGGAAAAAAGAATCAATCTTTGAACACATCCAGTGACAGTATCCTACTGTTCAAGCCAACCTATTTTATTGTTGTAACCCTTTAAATATTAGAAAATTCTTTCTCATGTTGAGAATAAACCTGCCTCTGACTTTCGTCACCTGTTAGTCTTAACACTTCTACCAAGAACAACGCAAATTAAAACTGTTTCTTGATCCTCCTTACTAAAACTTCGTATACAAAAAGCCATGGGAACTTTTCTCCCTGATTTCTTTAATGTTTACTCTTATCTCATGGTTCTCTGAACCTCCACATCCTAATTACTTTACTTTGGACACATTCTTGCCTTTGAGTGCAGCATCTAAAACTAGAGTCACTCTTCTAGATGATTGTCTCTCTGAACAAGATCTTTGTCCCTCTAATAATGGAGCCTGGGTTTACTTTGAGCATCATTACCATACAATTGATCATGCTGAGCCTGAGTCCATGTAGACGGGGCTCTGCTGGTGGCTTGGCTAGAGCTGGGTGGGCAAGGATGACCTCAGTTACATATCTGTTCCTCAGATTTCCTGCACGTGGAATCTCTGGATTATCTGGGACGTGTTAAATGGTGGGAAAAAGTTTCTAACAGTGAAAGATGGCAAGTCCCACATTCCAGCACATTTCAGGCTTCTGCTTGTATCACCTTTATTTTTGCCCATTGACTAGAGCAGGTCATATGGTCAGATCCAGATGCAACATGGAGAGAACAGACTCAGACTCCCATTCCTGGTGGGAGGAACTCCAATGTCATGTTGCTGACAGTGTCCATACAATGAAGCATGGACAAGTTAGGGCCAATTACCGCAATGGTTTACCAAAATGCAGCACTTTGACAACATCTAATCCTGGCCTTTTGCCTGAGACAGATGTGATCACTGACATTTTCTTGTTGGAGGACTGCGTACTTTTACCAAAGCCAGTTAATTATGTTTTAACATGCCATGTGCCCATGAAATTGGTTTGTGAAATAGTTTGGCATTCAATGCACAGCTGATGGAACTAAATCAAACTACTAAATCTCCCTCAGATTTTCAAAGTAACACATTATCATCTTGTTCCTTTAGTAATATTGTGGCAACACCAGTAACATCTTGTGATATCCTTGGTCCACTGACCAAAGTGTCACCTTCCGCTTTACAGATTTGTTTGGCTATCACCTTCTCACAGAGGAAATGCAGTAGCAATAGTTTATTCATCTCATATTTTTGGTGCTGCAGTTAATCACTGATAGGAAAAGTCCTAGAGGAGTAAGTACCTCAAAAATGATTTATGTACAATTCAGATTTCACTCCAGAAACTTAGTCTGTTAGAACTTTTGAGGCGTGCAGACATTAAATATTTCTAAATGAAAAACTCTACTCAGACAGGCTTTTCTTTATATAGAAGGTCTGCTCTGAAAGTATCCAGCCATGTAATATGAAAAATAGAGATATTTGTTGAAGAAGATACGAGAAATTATACATAATACAGTGACACCTCAGTCCCCTTCAAATTAGGCACCTTCAGACCTCACACATTTCTCCCAATCACCACCAGCTGCCCTGTCATATTTTCTTGAATCTCATCATTGGTCTGAATTTTTTTCTCCTTTAAATATGATTTTAGTGTTGGGAAAAGTCAGAAGTCAGAGGGTGCAAAATCTGGGCTCTAGGGGGGCTGAGTCACCTGGGTGATTTGATGTTTTCCCAAAAAACTCTGTATGAGATGAGATGCATGAGTGGGCATGTTGTTCCAATGAAGCCCCCAAGTACTAGTTGCCTATAGCTGCAGTCTTCTTAATCATCCGAATAGTTTCCACAGAGGAATGTTCAATCCTAACACGAGATCTGATGCAGAGTCATCACTCTACTGGCTCAGTATTTTGAATGTTGTGGCCACGCAGTACCCATTCTCACTCAATGACTAGGACAGTGAAGTTGTCATTGTTCACGCATGTGCATTCCAGTCCATTCTCCTTGGCTGCTAGGTTACATCGATGTTCTTTTTATCTTACCAATGACTGGACTTTTTCTGGACAAACCTCGTATATCCTGGCTTTACAATTTCACAAATTTAAATCTTTTGCTCCATCTGTCTAGGAATTGGCCACTTTTAGTTTTGTCTGGTATAGTTCTCTGCATGGCAGGATACTTAAAGTGTCTAGTAGGCCCATTGTTTTCTGATTTGCAGAATATGTCAAAACCTGAGTCTTAAATTTGGTGCTTTGGACCTGGGTCCTATATAATATCAATCAGTTGTATTTGTCTGTGTTGTTACCACAAATTAAAGGAGGCTATAGAATATGACACTTAATAAAGGGTTGCAGGAGCCAGTTTGCCTATATTTCAATTTAGATGTAATTGCAAACTATTCTCAATCTGATTGAAAAGAAAATGTATTCATACATAGTTTTGTTTTTCTTTTTAAATTAGGATTTAAAGACAATGTATGCATTTAAGAGCTTTTGTTTCAGTTCTAGAAAATGCAGAAAAATAAATTGATTTACCATTTTATAAATAGGTGAAAGTTACTAGAAATTTTAATAAGTATTCATTTCTAATAGAACTTGGAATCAGTATTTCAGTAAATCTTTTGTTTATAATGAATTTTATTTCTGTTGTTGAGCATTGATATTTAGTATTCTTTCCACCACCAGAGGGCCCTCACTATATAAGAAAATATGTTAAATAGGAGAATAAATAAAAATAGAAGAAAATATTCATGACACACCTTTCTTTAGAGCTCAACTATAGTTAAGTGTCTTAAATTAATTGCAGTTTTTAATCTCTTTATGCTCTTTTCAGGAAAGAAAAATGATAGGAGGAACAATTTTAAATTGACTGTTCAAGAACTTAAAAAAAATTTACAAATACTCTACTATTTTGAGACCTAATCCTGAATCAAATGTATATACCATTTATATTTTTACTGGAAACCAAATAAGAGGAAAGTGAATGTATTTACTCTCAGAGTTTCTGGCCCTCACCTATTTTTCAATAAACATCTAGTTTGTTACCATGATATTATTTCTAATTACAACTGAGCAAACATCTCACATGAGGATTTGACAAAGTAAATAGCTCTTGGGACAAGGGGCAGGCTTCCTTCGGCAGACATAGGATTATGATACATCATATTGTGGTTTCATTTTGTTTTTCATCACTCCTTGGATGCCCAGTTTGGTTCAGCTCATCCCAAGATGCCTATCCCTCCAAAAACAAAAATTAAGCTAAAGACCTGGCTATATGTTTTGGTCCTGATATCCTCTGGATTAGATGAAAAGAATGAATAGAAGGAATAAAATGAATTAAATCACCTGTCCAACGATAAGCCCTGAAATGCTGATGCCAGGGGCTCATCCCCACTGCCTGTCACCTAGGTCAGCCTTGCAGGACAGCAACAACACCTAGTCCCCTAGGGCCAGTGCTTGTCCTTTTCTGTGAATTCCAGCACCGCTCTGACTCCTGTGGCTCATTTGAGGGACTGAGGAGGCTGAAACAGGATTAGTGCTTTTCAAATAGTTCTCTGTAGTCCCTTACAGAGACCTTTCCTTAGTGGGTACCTGGTGGATAGTGTGAGCAGGAGGGATTTTAATCTCTACTCCAAATGTCAAACAACACCTGCTGATCCACACAACTTCATTGTAGTCCACATATGCTTTCCTTGGAAAGATTTGAAACAATCAAGAAAGACTTGGGAAAACACAGAAGCAAATGTCTAAAGTTCTTTTCAGCTATTTTATACTACTTGAATTTCTTTGGAACTTGGACCATATTGCTAAAATGCAGGGTGCAATGGTGATCTACCATCAGACAGGGCAGCTTTGGACATGTCTGCACAGCCTCCAAACTACTGTTAAATTAGTCACCCTGAAGAGTGAAGGAGAATCAAAGGGATCAGTCATTCAGCAAACATGGAGCACCCTCTGTGTTCAAAGCATTGTAAATGTTCTAGGAATTCAAAGATGTTAAATCTCTAGAATCTAGGCTCAAAATTTAAAGGGTGTGTGGGGTGGGGAGTCAGGGATAAGTATGGCTACATACTCCATTATGCTAAGCTAATTGCACTATGTGCTAAATTAATGGCAAACCTTATTTAGAAGGAAGAAAAGGGAGTCATATTTCAACCAGGGCAAAGGGAGAAGGTTCTAAGGAGGCAGCATTTGAACTGTGCTTTGTGAAACGAGTTCTACTTCATCAAGAAGTAGAGGAAATGAGCCTTTAATTCCATGCCACATGTGTTCCTGCCATAAGAGATTCCTAGAGAGAAACCCACTGCTATGCCTAAAATGTGAACATCTGTGATTATTTCTAATGAGGTGTGATTCAGTTTGGTTCTGGGAAAGTGCTAGGTGATGAAATGCAGGGTAAAAGAACTCTAGGGAATAACTGAGTTTTTCTGAAAGAATAACAGGTCAGCTTAGAGCTCTCTAAACTCTTAGTACTGAAGGGAAATGTTATGAGCCTTCTCTGAAATCCAGCTTAGCTTCATATGCAGATTGTACCCAGGTCCCTGCTACCTGCCTTTCATAGTGGCTACCAGATCAGAATGCCGAAAGCATTTGAGTGCACCAAGATCCTGAGAGTTGCTTTTTGTTCTTCTCATCAGGGTCCTCAGATGTGACACATGGTTTGGAGCTTGCTGTGCTTTGGAGCTTGAAATTACTTGAGCCTGAGCTTTAGTCTTTTGTTTTTCTCTTGAGAGAGTCAAGAGAGTTTAAACATGTAGCCTAGGGTAGGAGAGGAGATTGGAAGGACATGAGTGTTGGCAAGTATGATGTTGGCTGTGGGCATGCTTGCTGAGAACCCTGGATCCATTTGTCAGGTTGAGGGGGCTGGTCCTCCTTTCTTCTCTGCATGTGGCTGGCCCTTCTGCTGGAGCCTGCCAGCTAGCTAGCCTTGAGGCTAATCTTATCGCAGAGCCCAGGACACTGAGCCCAGGGGCAGCCAATTTAGTGGCCCTGAACCTGCAGGTGTTGCCTTTGGGTACACTGCCTCTTTGTTCTAAGGCATAGACAGCCTCCTTTGTTCCACTGTATATATAAGATGTCCTTGCTGTAAGCTAAGTTTGTGTTGCTGTTGGACAGGGTGGACAAACGGTGCATGGAACGCCAACATTGTTGAGAGCTGGCTGGTCTCTTGGCCATTAGCCTGTTGCTGCCTGCAACAAATCACGCCAAATTTCCTGAAAGCTCCACTTAAGTCCATGTTTCTCACCAGACCAGAGAGGCCTGCCCACCACCAGAACCTACTGGTCCCAAAAGCTGTCAGAGCTCCAGGATCTGAAGCCATTCAATCTACCATGTTTTGACCTGGGGGTAAAAAAGTCAAGAGCTACATTTTCAGATTTTTATGACAAAATGAGAAAGAAATCAATTTCATGCTGCCCCTGACTAAGAGCACTGGTGCAGAATGGTACTAAATCTCAGTTCTTTCTCAGGCAGAGGATACAATAAAACATGATTTTTCTTGAAGACAGATAACTTCATTCCACTCTTTCACCTTGGTGGTGCAGAACTCAGGGTAAAGGGAGATTATTCACCATAAATATTCTTTCAAGGTCACTTTTTCCTGGGTTCCAAGTCATATATTTAAAAATATATTATAATTCATAGTGTAATAAACTATTTGAAAATTGGAATTGAAAACATAATTAAATGCTCAGTTATATTTTTATTTTTTAAGAAAAAGTCTTGGTACCTTTTCCTGAATGTCTTCTTATCTTTGACTGGTTTAATACTTTTGAAATGAGCAGTTAATGAGTGAATGGGAGCTTATCATGTTCAGTGCCAGGCCCTTTGGAGGACTTAATAGCAATATAATCTGTGGGGTTTGCATGCCAGAAACTTGCAGTAAGACTGAAAAGCCAAGAATATAAATGGAGTATTGTGTGCCATATAGTATTTTTCAGATTTTAAGTGCGATAGGATACCAGCAGAGGAAACGATCAGGAAAGATGGAGTTTTCATAAGAGACTTCTTGAGCTCATAGAATTTTATTCTTTCATAATCCATTTCTCCATACATCTAACTTAACTTTCTGATTGAGTGACCTTGAGCACATTAACTAAACAATCTATGTCAGTTTTCACATCTATAAAAGAGGAACAATCGTATCTGCTTCATTGGATCTTTTTTAGGTGCTGTTTTAAGCAATGGAAACACAAAATGATAATGTCACAATCTCTGCCCACAAGGAACTCACAGTCAGTGTAAGGAGAGACAGGAAAGGTACATAAAATAAATATTCACTATGCCAGTATATTATGATATCTGGAGGACATCAAGCATAACTCTGACATTTAGGGAAGGTCTCACTGAAGATAAAATACTTCAGTGGGTCTAACAAGTTGACTTGATGTTCATAAAATGGGCAAAGGCAGTTGTAGAGAAAAAGAAATAGACTGTATAAACTCAGAGGTAGCTGTTAAGTATGATGAGAGTATCAGTTATATTTCAGTTATCCAACTCTTTACAGTGAGTTACCCCAAAACTTAGTGAGTTCAACAGTTTATTATTTCTCACAACTTTATAGGTTGGCTACACTCAGCTGGGGGATTCTTCTATTCTATGCTGCATCTACTAAGGCCACTCAAAAGTTCTAGAATAATCATTTCTATTGGTCAAGATAAGTCACAAGCCCAGAATCAAAGTGAGGGGATAGACCCCATCTTTTGATGGGTGAAGTGACTTATGTCTATAGGGAAGAGAGGAAGTGATGGTGGCCATTATCGGAGATGATCTATTAGGGTGTATATAGGAAGCTGTGGGAAATAAGATTGGATAGATTGCTAGAGCCAGTTAATGAAACAATTCATAGGCTGTGCTCTGTGATATGGAGCTAGCTGGTTTTACTTAGGGACTTCTAGAGTCAGGCTAAAAGGAGTTTAGAATGTCAATGAGGATGAAATCTTTTTAATATCTTTATACATTTTTTTTGACATGTACCACATTTTTTCTTCTTCACTGTCTGTTGAGAATTTAGGCTTCCTGTTGTAGAAAGTACTGCAATAAACAACTCTGTAAATGTAATTTTTATTGTTAGACTATCTCCTCAGGGAATTTTCTAAAAATGAGATAACTGAGGCCTAGGGCACAAACATTTTTACCCCTTTGGAGACATTATTGTCCTTATTGAAATAGGTGCTCTGTAAAGAGATCTTGTGACTGCTAGTCACCTCCTAATGAGCCAGTGTTGGTCACATGTTTAAAAGTATTTTCCACATTTTCCTCAGGCAATTTCTTTCATGGTGGAGTTTAGGGAACATTCAGTCTGTTCTTCCTTTTGGGTACATATCCTTGAAGCACCTACTATGCGGATGCTATCCTGTTCAAGGTTTTATCACAGTCAGATTTTCCTCCAAGTCTTATATTTCTTTTTTCTCTTTAAGGAGCAATTGATTGTGGAGGATAGGGGGGGATTAGACTCAGAAGTTTATGTTGCCATCTTATTCAGAAAAACCACATGGTTTAAGAGAAAACTGAGCAATTCCCTTCTTCAGAGAGCTAAATAATTTAATACAATTGATAACTAATAGGAAAAAGAAAAGTATGACAAGTCAAACTTGGAATAATCATTTTATTAGAATGCTAAATTCTCTGCATACCAAGTCATTCTTTAAATTACTTAGAGCAAGCCCTGGCTGGTAGCATAGTGGATAAGGTGCTGGCCTGCGAACCAGAAGATTGCTGGTTTGATTCTCCAGCCAGGGCACATAACCAGGTTGCAAGCCAGGTCTCCAGTTAGGTCTATAGCTGGAGACAGGTGAAAGGCAACCATACATTGATGTTTCTGTTCCTCTCTGCCTCTCTCCCTTCCTCTCTCTCTGGAAATAATAAATAAAAATCTTTAATAAAAATTAAAAGATAAATTACTTAGAACACAGAGGCCTAACTTAATGTGATTTTGTACTTTATAATTATAATGTTAAGATATGTTATCCTGCCTACTATTTTTTTCTACCTTGGAAGATTATGAGTATTTTATTAGTCAGATACATAATTTTAATTCTTTTATCTTGTCCAATTTCCTTGCTTAGAACTCTAATGTTAGCATGGAAAAGAATTGAAAATCAGATTTGTTTGCATTACATTTGATACATGCACAGTGGATCTTCCTACTGCCTCACTAATCTCAAAACCCTTGCTTTGGTTTTCATATTAAGACCCTGAAGCTCATAATGTTTAGTAGCTTGACTCAGGCAAAAAACACACCGAGAAAATAACTTCACATTATTCATAGCTGTCAGTACATTCAGAATATTAAAGTGAGGTGACTGCTGGTTAGGTAAAGTTCACTTTTTTAGTATAATTACTTAAGTGTAAAATATAATTAAAATGGGTTTCTTAAAAAAGATTTTAAAATATTTTATAATGATGTTAAAATTTCTGTAGTTTTTAAAGCATATCTATCTCTTAAATGTCTTACATTTCTTTATTACTTTCCAATTTTGGGATAAAATAATAAAATGGAGGTTTTATGAAAAGCTGTTATTTTCTCCTTTTCTCATCTTAGCAAACATCACACACACTACACTTCATTTCAGTGTAGAAAATGGCAAACAGGGTTCTATTCAATGGTGGGATTTCCTCCCTCCCTTCCTTTCTTCATGCCTCTCTGTCTCCCTGCCTCCCTGGTCCTTCCTTTCTTTCTTCCAACTAGAGTGTGTTTTATCTTTCACAGGCAAAACCTAAGGGAAATTAAAAGAACAACTGAAAATGTGCTCCCAGCAAGATTGGAGCAATTTACTTCAGCAACTTCTCAGAAACACTCCCTTTTATCTTCTTTGTTATCTGTCTCCTCGCTCTTTCCTGGAGTCTGGGTTATTTATTCCTTGAGGCATCTCTGTTTGAGCTAAAAAGCCCATTGTATCAACTCCTCAACAATAAGCTCTAGTTTTCAATTACTTAGGTTCAACTCAGAAATCATTCCATTCCAAGGAGGTGGGTATTAACACCTGTGCCAAATTATGTGTGCATTCTGGAGGGTGGGACAGACATACTATCTCTTTTCTCTTTCTTTTGTAAATAATTAAGTATGGAAGAAACCAACCAGAGTCCTGTGAGCATAAGCCTCCATAGACTAATGTGGCCCCGAGATGGCCTAGAAGGTGCTTTCTTATTGGGAAAAGAGGGTGAAATGCTTCCTAGGGTTGTAGGAAGAGTAGTCAGTAGAAGTTCACCAGGTCCAATGAATAATTGGCCAAAAATGGTTGTTGAAAAGGTAGTATTATTCTTGGCGATTAACAGCAACTGTTCATCAGTTTGGATTAAATCAAGAAGGGTGAGAGGATGAGTTGAGGGTTGAACTCATGCACAAGCAACTATGGGGAGAATCAGCTATAAGACAGAAGGACAAAGGGGCACCTAAGTTAAAGATCCTCAGTCCTTCAATGCCTCTTCTGAAGATGGTAGTGGTAGCTGACAAATAGGAAGAAATGAACAAAAGGTGATTATTGACTCAACCAAGGCTACTATATAATTTTAATAGGATCAAAGTTCTTATGTGGACTGGTGAAAACTGTCAAAATGAATGAAGGACTGTCCCCACTGGTTGCTCTGCTCCAGCTCCTATAATATCTGGTGCAAGTAGTACAAATAAAATATGTCATTGATTATGTGCTGCTATTCAATTTACTCTACCAATTTTTTTGAGTGTTTCTTATGTATAGTCTTTCTTTCATAATCTAGTGGAAGAAACACACTGTAATAATCACCCTAACGAGTGTAGAATCACAAAGTGAGAGATAGGTTCTGAAGGAAAGAAATAGGGACTTGAGAATATCTAATAAGCTGGTTATACCAAAAGTGAGGGGTTAGAGAGGACTTCCCTGAGGGAGTGAGAGAAGATAAACTATGAAGGTAAATAGAAGTTGAAAAGGAATGATTAGATTTGAGTTTTGAAAAGTTTATTGTTGGCTTATTCTTACATATTACTCTGGAATAATTTACAATCTAGACCATTTTTTATTGTTTTAAAAAATATATATATATTTTATTGATTTTGTACTTTATTGGTTATAGTTGTACCAATTTTCCCCATTTGCTCTCCTCCACCCAGTACCCCCATTCCCTCCCGCAATGTCCCCCTTAGTTCATGTCCATGTGTCATGGTATAAGTTCTTTGCCTTCTTCATTTCCTTTATTTTTCTTAACATCCCCCTGTTGATTCTGTAATCAACAATGTGTCCTTTTCTTTTTCTCTTTCACATCCAGACAATTGACCATTTAATTACTGCCTTCATACCATCAGCCTCTCACATTCTATTAATACAAATTTTTCTTTTCATTATTGCAAAACGCTTATGTTAATTCATTTGTCTAAAGAATTACTTTATGTAATATCAATTGCAATATTACCAAACACATGCACAAATATGAATTATATTTTAGGACAAAATCCCAGAGATGGAAGTATTGAGCTACAGTTGTATTTTAGCAATATACACCAATAACTTTTAGTTTTCTTGCTTTGGATACTTTACATTGTGTTTTTCATTATAAAGAGTTTTAAATGTTTACTTATACAATGTATTTTGTTTGCCTGTATAGAAATGATTTGCTTAAAGATATTTCTGGTGGTAATATCATTTTTGGAAGAGAATGAAGCGGTGTATTATTTTTCTAATTCTTTTTGGCTCTCCTGGAAATGGTTGCACAACTATGTACCAACCACCAGGAGTCGCTAGTCCACCACGTCCTTGCTGTAAGGGGCTCACCCTAGGCAACCTCTGCACACAGCTGAATTGGGTGGCTTTGAGGAAAGCTACATATAGTGCAAATCTTACTAAACAGCCAAAGCATTTGCTGCCTTAAAAAACAAAACAAAACATGAAGTATATGTATGTCACACTTTAGGTCAATACAATGAGTTAGAAAATTAGAGAATGATACTTCACATTTTTCATGGTTCTTCCCTTAGAAGGGAAAGATAAAAATCCTGAAGCATTCCGATTTCTTCATTATCTTACTATATCATACGCAGCATTTAATCAATGAAGAGATATATTTTTCCAGACTGTCATTGTTTCTTTAGAAACATGGAGAAAAATGTATATTTTTTTCAAGTATGATTTTAAAGATATGATTTGGTATCCAAATGCTTTCATTAGAGGCAAGATTATTACGGAAGTGAAGTGGAAATTTAATGTAATTTGTAAATCCTACTTTATATGCAATGTCACAGAAACGGATATGTAACATAAATAGAGTTACTGTCATCTGTCCTTGTGAATTGTGGTTTGCTCTACTGTGACTAATACTGATTAAAAATACACATTATGGCGGGGTAGAAATAGCTTGGTTACAAAGCGACAGGGAACAAAGCAAAGACATAGATTTACTATATCCAGTGCTATTTTATAACCCTAATAAGTCATCTTTAACTGTGACCAGAAGTTACTTGGAGAATAAATCCTCTTAGTTTCTCTAGCTTGTGCTCATTGATATGTGGGCCCATTGGTGAAATCTTGACAAATAATCTATGTATTTTGAAAATGTATTTGTAATTCTAGTCAAATAACAGATTTCCTTGTTTTTGTTTTTTGTTTTTTGGCTTTAAAAATGGGCAAATATTCATTTTGTCATGAATTTACACAGCATACACATAAGTCCTACAAGTTTAGAGTTATTGTGGATAGCGGTTATCCTTCATTAGAGTGTTTTGATGCTAACTGTAATTTCCTCTCAAAATCACAATTATAAAAGATGGTAAAAGAACATACTGACTGCATAAAAATATAAACTCCATCCTCCTAACCCCCATTGTCTTCTGCCCTCTCCTCTTTCTTTGAAGGTGAAAACTGAGAATCTTTGTCTCAGAGAGCAGAGAGGTCATTCTTTGCAGCTGGGGCCTCCTAGTCCTCTCCCATCCTAGGCTACTTTTTCCCTCAAGATACCTCCAAATTAGGGCATTTTCCCAGACACCTTTTTCCCTTGAAGGTATTTTCCTGGGAAACTATTAGGACTCCTAAAAACTCATACAAAGTTCATCATAAAATGCATTCAGAAAACAGCTTTAATTCGCTACCGCTTGCTAGAGGTATACAAAGCATTAAACCAAGCTGAAGCATACAGCTGGTGCAGGTTTGTAAGCACCTGCAGATGAACAGCAAGCCCACGAAATTCCTAAGATGCTTTGATATTAGATGGTTGTTGGAGTTTAACTTCTACTTAATGTGCCTTTTTGTTACCTGCTGTGATGTATGAGCCTACTCTGATTGTGTTATTACCAAAGCATTTGGGTGGAGGTATGAATTACCAATTCATCTTCTTTTTCCAGCCATATATTAGCAACAATATGTATGGCTATAGGTATCTCCCTCCTTCTTTAATTCGATCCTTACCTATTTCTCAGAGATTATGCCTTTGTACTAAAGAAACACTTCTCTTCCTTAGTCACAATGTACCATTTTCAGTGAGTCTCTCCTTTGCTCCTTTAGCTTCCCTAAATCCAGTTGTCTTATTTAGTTAGTTAGTTTTGAATTCACCTTGAGCTGGGCCTGAGGCTCCGTGGATAAGAGCTCCGCAGGAGGCTTGATGCTAGACTTCGCAAAGAGGTGAGCTCACTTTCTTGATTGAGTTTTTAACTCTTGGAAAGTATTGATTTTTAAACCCTGACTTCAACAACCAGTGGCAGTTATTGGTTCCGCACTGTGAGGAAAAGCATCAGGATTTATGTGGAGTATGTTTGGAGGAAAATCTATTTATATGTACTCTTCAAAATGGAAGCGCTCAGCAGTGTACGTGACGCACTGGAAGCATCTGATGTTTTGCTGGTAATTGTTTAGGCACGTGTGTGATTGCCTGCTTATGTTTTAGCTGATTTGTCTCCTTATGCTGGACAAAAGGGACCAAAGCTACATTTTTTCCTGCTTCCTCTCCTCTTTTGCTCTGCTTGAAAATCCCTGGAGCAAAAAGATGATCACTTATTTCAGCCTCATAGGAAAAGTGGGCGACTGATATTTATGATCTGATGTGGGCAAGATCTGTATTGAGCCAGGGTTTAGTTTCTGAGGTGTTTTCTCATGTTTAATTTAAGAATATATCTGGATGCTGCGGTAGCCTTTGAGAGACTGGTTGAGTGAGTTTCATTATTTGTAACACATTCTTTAATTCCTCCATTTTTTTTGTTTATTTATTAAGTTCAACAATAAATTTTACAAGTTTGGTCTTTTTTGCCCATGATGACAATGTTGTGTTGTTCAACTTTGTGCTATTCAAGAATAAAGAGCCACCATAGGAAGACAGACCATGGCCAGATTGCAAACTACAGGCATTAGTATAAGCTACAGAGTTCCATCTTATTGTACTGTGAGCCCTCACACTAATATTTAAGGAGGCAGGTTACCTGGTGGAATGAGATGCCAAACATGGAAAAGGGCTTGGAGACCAACCACCCGGCTTTCTGTTCCTTGGTTCTGAATCTTGAAGATTCTTGCTCATTAGGAAGGGCAAAAATTTGGAAGAAGCCCATTGCATGGCCTTTCATGAAGCAAACATTTATTAGAAACTAATATGAGGCTGGTTCCATGCTGTGTGATAGGTTTTAATGAAACAGTGGTGAATTAAATAGCTGTTGTCTCTGCTCTCATGGAGCTTGCATTCCACCAGGGGAGAGGAACCTTACTAAATAGGTGTTATGGAACTCAGTGAGGAAAAGCATAGACTTTGGAGCCAGGTAGATCAAGATCACATCTGGACCCTGCCAAGGGTTAGCTGTGTGATGATTTTTTTTTAAAGATTTTATTTATTATTTCCAGAGAGGCAGAGAGGGAGAGAAACATCAATGTATGGTTGCCTTTCACCTGTCTCCAGCCACAGACCTGGCTAGAGACCTGGATTGCAACCTGGTTATGTGCCCTGGCTGGGAATTGAACCAGCGACCTTTGGGTTCACAGGCCAGTGCCTTATCCACTGTGCCACCAGCCAGGGCTGTGTGATGATCTTGAACAAGCACTCAAGTAACACTTGTACTTTTATAATCTCTTTGAGTCTCAGTTTCCTTCTTTTTAGTTCTCAGATTGCTGAGTAATCCAGTGTATGACAGGAGCCACAATTTCTTTCTTTTTAAAACTGAGGGTTTGCAAAGACACCTTGTAGGGGTGCCATGAAGATTAAGCAAATAATGCTTATAGAGCACATGACTAATGGCAGGTGCTCGTTAAACTTCTCCTTACAGTTTGCTGCCTTCTCATGGCTCAACCCTTCTCCTCCCACACCCCTTAAAAACTAACTTTTTACATCAGAAGTTGTACAGCCTTCCATTTTCAACTTGAACTTGTATATTTATTCCTTCCCCTCTCCCAGAATTATCCTCTAATATTATATAAATTTGCACCTGAAAATCTTTTATTGATTACTCTAACATACTTTGCTATAACAAGAAAAAATGTGAATATATAATAAAAAAAAATCCTTCTGGCATTGTCCTACTCACTGAAACAGCCAATATCCTCAAGAGAGAAATCACAAAAGCCTTATAACTTTGAGAAAATCCCAAGCTCACATTCTTTGGAGGCCACAAAGGCATGAACAAAGAGGGATGGCACTGCAGTACCAGGCTTTGTTCCCACTCCATTTTTAGAGACCTGAGTTTATTCATGTTCCCTGAACTTGCCTCCACAATTAATTCCTTAATTTGCTTCTTCAAGTAGGAGACAGTTCTAATAAGGATAGTTCCTGGAGGAATGGAGGAGAAGAGTCTTAAATTTTCTAAGTCTCTCTGGACAAGGTTATTATTGCCACCCTATTTTATGTATTTTTTTAAAAAAAACATGTAGCTAAAAAAATCTTAAGTTTGGGCAGTAGCCAAGAGTTTGTGCTAGCTTCAAACTCACTCTAGCTAATGACATCTTCATTCTTTCTCTCTCTCTCTTTCTTTCTTTCCATAAATCTATCATCTATCTATGTTTACATACACATATACACATATCTATCTATCTATCTATCTATACACACATATCTATATATCTATACTTGTCTTTGTAACTATCTATCATCTATATGATCAGAGGTTCTCAATCCAGACAAGATAGGCACCTGTCTCTCAATTAAGTTTGGGTGGTGTGGAGCTATAAATGTTTATGCCCCATGAGTGATTGTTTCATCTGTTGTACCTCCTTTCACAGTGAGTCCTTACCTCATGGTTAAAAATGGCTCAACTCCATCATGTTTTTTCCAGCTTGTTAAAAGATCAAGTGGGATAATCAGCTCACTTTGAAGAGGATGGCCTGGAAGCTGTGTGCATTACTTCTTATATATCTCACTGACAAGGACTTAGTCACTCAGCCATATCTAACTAATCACATGGTGGCTGAGAGAAATGCTTTTTCACTATATGCTCTGCCCAAATAAATTTCAGAGGATTCTCTAATTAAAAAGGAGAATGGAGAATGGATAGTGACAATGGGAAGAGGTCATTAGGGTTTTCTACACACTGTTAATAGAAGTAGGAAAGTCCCAATAGGAGAAGGTCACTATGATTTATTAAAAACAAACAAACAAACAAACCTGACAATGAATCCTTCAGAAAGGATCTTTGGAATTAGGCTCAATGGAAAATCCATTACTTCTACTAGTCTCCTAAAAATAACAAGAATAAATAAATATTATTCTTGTTACCGAGGCCCTATGCGTGCCTGGCACTATACTAAATCCATAATATACGTACATGACCTCATTTATTTCTTACCATTCTACATGCTAGAGATAGTTTCCTTTTCATTTTATAGCTGAGAAAACAGGTCTTGAGGTGTTAAGTTGCTTGCTGTAGCTAATACATGAAGTAAGTAGCAGAGACGGGATTTAGAGCATGGCTGAGCCCACAATTTTAACCCTGATGCTGCAGCCATCCCAACATACGTTGTTACCCACGTGATTCACTTTCCTTCACTGTAGGATTATGAGGACTTTCTCCGCATCCCTATTCTCTTGTTCTGAAGATGCATAATAAATTGACTCAAACATGAATCAATGCCAATAGAAAGAGATCATCTGATTCATTGCTGGCCTTGTAGGTTATCTTCTGTTTTTGCTTCCAGATCCATTCTCTCCCCTGCTCCAGCCTGCCTAGAGCCTCAGGAAGGCAACCGTTATAGCCCTGTGATGTCTAGTTCCTTCCCCATGACTTCAGTTAGAGTGAGGCTAAAGCTGGGCATCTGAGTAACGCAGGACAGAAATGTTGAGGGGTTTATTTTCTCTGCTCCCATCATGCTGAGGTGCTGTTTTGGCAGACCCTGTGTTTCACTCAGACCCATTCCCATGGATACATTTTTTGTTATATTCTGGACTACAGTGCCTTTCCCATGAACATGAGGCCCTGGGGTAGTAACAACTTCCTGTTGCTAGCTTCCACAGCTTCACTGAGCCTGTGGGTTCACTTAATGTTGTCCACACTCCAGTAGATGGGCCCTTCATCAGGCCCATCTAACAAATAATAGAAAATAAATAATAATAAATGCCAACTGTTTCCTGCTGGGATTCTAAAAGGTGTATTAGGTTATTGTGATGATTTCAAAAGGATCCATTGTTAGACTCTAGCATTATAGTATCTTATAAAAATGGGATATTTGCTTTATTTCATGATCATATAGAGGAGACTTTCAAGGTGGCAATTGGGACAAGATAGAGGCATCTTCAATCTTTGATAATTTTACTAAGATAAGAATATGAAAGATGAAGTAATTGTTATGTGTAAGCGGCAGTGATGAATCTTTAGGAACCTAGCCATGGCTAAACATCCTTGGACAGCATTTGGAGACAACATTCAAGTTGGAACTCCCTCCTAGTAATGAAATTTTAATTGATATTTTCATTAACTAATTATATATCTCAATTATTCTTGTCATTTGATTCTTACTCAAGTGTTTTTCCTGCTCGGTGATTAAATATCTATATTGTTCCAGAAAAAATGACTCGTATTTGTTCAGCAATGTTGGTCACTAACTGTCCTCAGTGTTTCACTCTTCGAAGGACACTGGCTGAAAGCTAGTCAAATCTACCAGAATGAAAAATACTTTAGCTATTCTAACAACTTAGAATGATAAGTTTTATAGTCTAGAAAGTCCTTAAGCTTTATAACAACACTTCTTTTTAAAACATCACTAAATGGTCATTCCAATATTTTGCATGAGGCCCCTCCCCCATTTTTATTATATTCTTTATCACTTTACAGTAATATCATCCAGCAACAATGTAAGCTCTTATAGATCTCCATTTATCTTTTCTAAGTTATTGATTCCAGATAGAAAATGTTTGTGGGCCAAATTTTGTGTGCTCAACATTGACTCTAAGTTATAAATGTTCTTAGGGAGTTTGACAGTAATAACAATACATACAACTACTCTTGATTGAATTCCTTATGTTTCATGCCGTGTTCCAGACTCATATATCATCTCATGCAATCTTTGCAACACTGTGAACATTTTGGAACCAATTTCCAAATGGGGAAAGTGAGACTTAAAGAGTCGACATTACTTGTTTAAGTTAAGTTAGAATTTAATCTGGAATCTTATTCAAAAAGTCTTTGCTGAGTGTAGTCACTTCATTCTAAAAATCTGTTAATGCAAAAAGAATTTGTGACACAGCAGATAGCAATCTTAAATTTATTAAATAGAATAGTCTTTTGGCTTCTTCTGACTCAACCCCCAAAACTATATATATATATATATTTCTTAACCTGATGACTTGATATCACTTTATATATAATTTGATATTAATTTTAAAGAAACAGAAGAGATAGCCTTCTGCCATAGAAAAGAAAATAATACAGTCCCATAATTGCCTAGTGATGTTTCTTTTTTAGTTTATTATAAACATTCAAGATTGGCTTCTATGTGAAATTGTTCTTCACAGCTACACTGAGAAAAGTGGCTCAGCGTTAATTACATACAATGAAAATCACTTCCTTTGGCAGGCATTTTCTCTGTCAGAAGGCTGTATTACACAAATGTACATACCAAGTCAAATAATTTAGTTGATTTTGCAGTTAATTTTTCCTGCTAGAGCCACAGGAAAGCTACACTCTTTAGAATGAGGTTCTTCACAGAGATTTTACTGTGGTTTTTAAGATACAGGTGGGATACTGCTACACCTGTGCTGAGTGCTTTTCAGACCCTAGTGTTTCATGTAGAACTTCAGGGTCTCTGTGGAGTTTGTTCACATCCTGGACAAGATCCAGAACTGGTTGCTGAAGCATATTCTGACTTTGTCAGCAGGGCACAGGTGGCCAGTCTCCAGGGTTGAGGCAGCCTCCCATTCTGGTGGGCATGGCAGCCGCATCAACATGCATTTATTGGGCATATCCCTTGGCAGGCACCAAGCTAGGTGCTGGTTGAGCTCCTAAACGCCAACCCCGCCATCTGCTCTCCTGATCACACAGCAGAAGGCTTCCCTAGCAGCCAGCACTAGACAGGCCTCGCCTCCTGGCCTGCACCAAAGAGCACAGCCTCCGCTGGTTTGCTCTTCACTTCCCAGTAAGAGCTCAGCAGAGGGAAGTGATGGTTAGGAGAGACCATTCACACAGTGTTCATCCCTGTCAGTCCCATAGCATCTGTTGTTCCATCATCAAATCCTATCATCTTGGTCCCTTTGCAGATTTCCCTCTGCCCAGGTGCATTTGATCCACACCCTTGCTTGTTTTCCCGTTTTAAATCAGCAGTCATGATAAGAAACAGCCCCTTGGAATTTAATGCTGCATTCATTACAAAAAGGCTGAAGGTATAAATGCAGCAAATGCATATTGTGTGTCTATGGTATGGCTTCTATTATCCCCACTCTGTTCACTGTGCAGTGGGGCAAAGTGTAATCTGAGGGAACAACTGGTTTTTGGGAAAATCGAAGAAGCTCTGCTGAGAAGGTAGGCACCATTTCTGTTGGTGTTGGAGCATTTATAGGATTTTTCCAGAAGGTAATGAGAAAAATGCAAGAAACTTTGGGCAAAGGACGGGGCTTATATGTGTGAAGGTGTATTTTCTCATGGAAGGACATGGAGAAAGGGAGAATTCAGAAGGTCCAGAATGTATGATATTCAAGGACATGGCTGGAAAGATTGTGGCAACCAGATAGTGAAGGCCTTTGTAGACTATGCTAAGGAGTTGGGGTTCATCCTATTCACTAGAAGACATTCCAATGAGCAAGAAAATAGAGAGAAATAAACTGCAGGGGGTAATCAAGTGAGAGAGAAAAGGAAGCTTGCTTAAGCCAGCAGGAGAGATGAAAACTTACCTTTGATTCAACAGCCACTTTTGGGATGGCATTTGTGTGGCGACTATGTTTTTGTGGTTAATTTAAAAGCAAACTCATTATTTATTGTATCAGCCAGTTCACCTAAAATCATAGGTAAGGCAGCTTTTCTTAGCAGAGACGTCCAAATATAGCCACAGAAAGTTTTATGAAACATGGATATACATATAATACTTGGTAACTTTATTGCCCTAATTAATTTTCTTCCCTTATTCTATGTGCTCAGGTAACTACTTTTCTTCCTAAAGATTACTTTATGGTGAGAGCTTTCCCTAATCTTCTTAGGTTAAATTTACCTTATATGCTTTCAGAGCATCTTGTACCAATGTCTCTTTTGTAATATTTAGAACAGTTGTAAATTTACATTTATTGATGTGATCTTTTGTTTTAATATCTCTCTCCTCCAAAAGACTACATTCCTTCAGAAACAGAGAGCCATTTTTAGTTTTTTTTTTGTTGTTGTTATTTCTCTCACACTTAGCATAGTGCCTATCCCATAATTGGAAACTAAAAATAGTATTGACCTAAGGATGAGCGGACACACTTATGTATAATTAAGTGTGATGCACACTTTGCACATTCATGGATCAAAAGTGATGGGCAGGTGTCCTGGCAGGTCCTAGTCAGCAAGGGAAGGATTTCTTTCCTAATCTTTTTGTTATTGCTTAAAGGTATGAGGCTTTTTGGGGAGACCCACAGAAGAGGAAAGATTATGCAAACTTTCATATCTTGGAGACATTTGTTACTTATAAAATAAAGTGGCTTGTTCACATGTCAAACCTTACTTCTCAGAATTTGAAGGTGAAAAACAGTTTGAGAATAAAGTTGATTTCAGATATTGAAGGATAATAAAATAGGTCCTTTCCTGGCATATACAGTGTATTAGAAATAACAGGAAAAAAGCATGGTAATGAGATATAAAAGGAAAAGAACTAAGATGTTCCATAGCTTCTTTTTCATGTTCATCCTGTTTGGAGTCATTGTGATTAATGCTTCCATTCACTTCACCTCAACAGTGAATTCTAAATACAGTCTGAAATGCCCCCAGTTATCTGTACCCTTTTTTAAAAAATATTATTTTTATTATTTTTAGAGGGGAAGGGAGAGAGGCAGAGAGGGAGAGAAACATCAATGTATGGTTGCCTTTCACCTGTATTCAGCTATGGACCTGGCTGGAGACCTGGCTTGCAACCTGGACTGTACCACTTTTATTCACTAATACAGATATGTGATATATTATCTTATAATACATTAGTGACCAGTTGGCATGCATGGCACAATGGAAAGAGTGTAGGTTATGGAGTCAGCAAGTCCTGAATTCGAGATCTAGCCAGGCGTTCTACTGATTAACCAGGCACATTCTTTCTTTTCTTCACATTTCAGTGTCTTCATTTTAAAAATTGAGATAATAATGCTTTCTTTGCACGGATGATTAAAAGAACCACTATCTGTAATGCATGAATACATTGCTTGGTCATTATTTTCAGGATTGTATTAACTTTCAGAAAAAAATGATCCTGAATCAATTTAAAAATATTATTTCCCTAGATATGAGGAAGTCATGATAAACTACGCCAGATGGTAGAATGATTCATCGAATGTGGAGTTATATTTGAAAACCAACTCACATGTGGCCTTCTTAGCCAAATACCACCGAGGAAACAATTATTCCTAAAAATATTAATACATGAGGAAATACAGTCTTTTGTATAAACAAGAGTCTTTTTAGGCCAAGTAACAATTGAGATACTTTTGATGGAAAACCCTAGGGAATGAGACCTTTGGAATGCCTACGTGCAGCACAGAGCAGGAGAGATTGAGAGCTACCCGAGTAAAAGTCCCAAGTCTCAGGCTGGGAGAAATCTAAATTTTCCCTGAAATTTGCCCACTAGGCTGAGATCCCCATCTGCTGCTGTCTGATCTCCTTGTCTACCTGGAGGGTTCAGCAAGAACAGGGTCAGGTAAGGATGTGGGATGCCATAGGGATACAAGGGGGTTCTCAGCTACAGTTTCTGCTTAGTATGTCCTACACAGGGGCCAGAGGGCTTCTTCCCAGGCAAACAATTGAGGACCAGCCAGGTGCAGTTGTGGGTGGAGGCCACGTGGAGTAGCCATTGGAGAGAGAGACCTCCCAATTCTCCATTATAGAGCAATCTCACCACCTTAAGCACTCAGCATGCCACTTATGCCTGAGACAACCCCAGCTGTCTTGAAGAGCAATGAGTATCATGCCTTTAAGTACATTGTTTGAAGTGGGCAAAGCCTGCATTTCTTAAAGGCTTTATCTATCTATCACCTATCTATCTATCTACCTATCATCTATTTATCTATCATCTATCTAATTTATTTATTTACTGGTGAAGGAAGGGAAGAAGAGAGGGAGGGAAACATCATGTGTATTGGATGCCCCAACCAGGGACTGGCCTGCAACCCAGCAAAGCCTGCATTTCAACTAAATCATGGGATCCTACTTCCATAATAGTGATGGTGCTGGAATTATTTGACTGAGGTCGAGCATATTCCATGCATTTAAGGGTAATGAGATAGTCCTTTTCCGGCCAACGCACTGCATTCTAAACACTGCAAAGCACACTGCTAAGATAACAGCCGCGAAGCGGATGTGTGAGAGCTTCTTTGGTGCATTCATTTTGCTTGGAGTTACAGTGGTGCTTTTTCTTTCATTGAAGAAAAATGACTCATATTGTTTCTTTACTGCTTTGGTTTATGTACCAAATTCCCCAGAGGCTTTCCCCATTTTAGCTTAGCTAACTCTTAAGAGAAATAGGATGTAGCCACAGTAAAATATTACCAGATATTACTATGCTTTAGACTTTAATGTTTTATTTTGGTGCTTTTGTTACCTTTGTTTTCACTTTAGGGGTGTCATATCTATATTCCTGGCAAAGTTACCCACAAATAAAGGAATATAGCCTGCATCGTAGAGATACATAGATCCTCTGTAGCCCTGTGTATTTATTCACCTGCTTTTTAATATATCAGGTTGACATTTCTGGTGGTGATTAAGATGCTGTGAATTATATAAAATAAAGTAAAGTACAGTGAAACCAGCACTGAAGGTTCCTCGACATCACAAAAGAAATTGCCTAGCCTACCTTAGAAACCTCACGTGACCTTCAAGGTCCAGATCAGATGCTGCCAACTACAGAAACTCTTCTCAACTCTCAATAAGCAGAACTATTTTTTCTCCCTGTTGGGATTTCCTAGCTCAGCCCTTTACTGCATCATTCATTTGACACTTATTTCCCTTCTACCCCGTGTGCTATTTTGTTTTGTGTTTGCATAAAAGTATATTGTAACCTCCTTAAGAACTAGGACTTTTTATTTTGAAGTGACTTTGTTTTCTACCCTGACCAGTACAAATAGGAATCAGAAAGTACGTATTTTGTGATGATGCTTTTCTCTGTCTTGTCGATTAATTAACAGTGGATTCAGCATTCTGTGCTGGGGACATGATGTGAATGAGGCAGATGTAGTCTGTGCCTTTGATTAGAAATACCCTAAGTTTTCTTTCTCTCCCTCTATTACTATATGTTGGAAAGTAGAGCAGGAGAATTTAAGATGACACCGGAAAGGAAAAGAAAATTGGTGGTTAGAAGAAAAACAATAAGTTTCTTAGAAAGCACATACATTGCCCTCTTCATTCTTGTAGTCAAGTTTTTTAAGTAAGTATTTTTTTAAAAGATTTTATTTATTTATTTTTAGAGAGAGGGAAAGGGAGGGAGAAAGAGAGGGAGAGAGACATCATGTGTTGTCTCTAGCACTTCCTCAACTGAGGACCTGGCATGTGCCCGGACTGGGAATTAAACTGGTGATACTTTGGTTCCCAAGCTGGGGCTCAATCGACTGAGCTTCACCAGCCATGGCTCACAGTCAAGTTTGAGAAGTTAAAAACATTGGTTCTGGAGTCAGTCTCCTGCCTGTGTTCAAATTCTCACTCTGTTTCCTTTCTGGGTAAACTTGAATTTATGTATCTCACTGATGCTCTCTTTCTGCCATTAATAGTCAACTACATCAAATCAGATGATGTTGGGTGCCTACCCCACAGTACACGCTTAGTGTTGGTGTTTATTCATTTTATTGTTTTTGCCACTGTTATCTTCACATGAGTGACTCTAAGGAAGACCCTGTCTAAGACTGCTTGGAATAGGACAGGGACAGCCCAGGCTGGGAATTTGCTCAAAGGCTTCCTTTCCCAGAAGGCAGAGCTGGTGTCAGGCCCTCTGAACAACTTCCAAGGGTGTGCTGGGGCCTGTTGCATCTGGACTCATTCTGACAGCTGTGGGCCTTCCAGTGCTCTTCTCCTCCTGGCCATCCTCCTCTTTTGACTGCAGTAAGCCTTTTACTATATGGAAGAATATGGGAAAGGAAAGAGAAACTTCTTCTCCTCTTTGGCCTCCTGGTTGTAAATTTACTTGGATCTGATGGGAAGAATCATGTTCAGTATTTTGTAGGTTAAACTTTCCTGGCTAGAGCTTTGTTCTCTCTAATACTAACAAAATGGATTTTCTTTCCCCCCTACCCTCTCTTGTTAATAGGGTGCTGAGAAAATTTTGTCAATGAATGAATCAGGAGAACTGCAAGACCTCTTAACCAAAATTGAGGTAATTGTGCTTTTGGCAACTTATTTTTAGTCATCAAAATGTTAAACACATTCTGATTGTACTTGAGTTTTTCGAATCAAATTTTCCCATGTTCTTAACAAATATGTAACAGGACACATGTAGCAGTTTTAAGTTGATGTCACCTGCCATTAAGCTGGCTCCATTTAGTGTCAGCTTCTAACAACCTCATAGTAGAATATTAGATGAAAATACTAGTCAGCTTTATCAGAGCCTAACTGTCTGTAATGGAGGAGGTGTTGAGGTGTTTCAAACCAGATGCTTGTTTAAGTTTTCATTTAAAATTATTTTATTTTTCTCATGGATCAGGTCATCATTTCTAAAGAGTACAGAAACCTTATTTTCACAAAAGTGCATATTTAAATTTTGTTCTTGTACTGATTACTACAACATCAGAGAAGTGCTTAATTCAAATATACAATATAGCAAATCAATGTGCAACCAGAAAGCCCTCCATACCCCTCTGCTAGATTTAATTTTCTCTATCTGTAGGAAGACCAAATATGTTATCATGCAAACTGGGATACTTTGAGAGTGCAAGGGCATATTTATAATTATTCTGGGACAGCAAACAGGAACCAGGACTTTCCTAGGTGAGTTGGGCAATCTGCCCACCTGGGATCTGGCAGATGTGCCCCAACCAGCTTGCCAAGCTAGCTTCCTTTGTTGACCTTGTTTTTGATAGTCTAGCATTTCTTCCACTTCAGTTGAAAGAAAGAACTTTTTGTGGTTGATGACAACCATTCCTCTGTGCAAGCTATTCTGTCTTCCTAGAATGCTACGGTTTCCCTTCCTCATTTTCTTTTACCAACTTGGAGGCCCATCTGCACTATTATTTCTTCCCCAAACCATTCCTGATCTCTCCCATCTTTGAAGTTCTGTAACCATCTTTTTGTTGGGTGCTTATCAGGCTCTTTTGACATATGTATTACTTTTCTTGGGATATTTGATTCTTGTCGCAAATGACAATGCACTTCTTGGTTTTAAGCATCATGTTTTATTCATATTGACCACATCCAGAAGGACAAACACAATGGTGTGTACTTGAGAATCTAAGACTCCTTTCAGCTCAAAAATCTATATGGATGAAGTTAATTTCTTTTCTTTTGTAACTCTACCCTACTCCAGCTCTGTGAAACCATTAATGTGGGTTAATATGTATTTTTAAAAAATTAAGTGAGTTAGGTTGGTTAATATGTATTTTCTTCTGTGAACATTTTAAATTTATATAAATGGTTCTATGAAATATACTGATTTTTTCATATTATTTTCTCTAAGCACTGTGTTTTTAGGTACCATGTATATTGCTGTATAAATATTTAATCCATTTCTTCTAACTGCTGCCAAGTTCTTCATGACAGCAGTTTTCAGCAGCACTTTCTTCAATGATGAAATGTTTATATCTGTACTGTCCACTGGGTGCATGTGGCTAATGTGACTGAGGATCTAAGTTTTAAATTGTATTTAAGTTTTCTTGATTTAAATTTAATTCAAATAGCTACATGTGGCTATTGCCTTCTGTTTTGGGATGAGTAACTCCATGAAATCTACCTACTTTTAAAAATCTACCTTCTTTTCCACTATGGGCATCCAGATATTCTCCTACTTCTTCCATCAAAAAAAAAAAAAAAAAAAAAAAAAGTACTGTAAGGAGCAACCTTGAACATGCTCCCTATGGATTTCCCTGGGAGTAGAGATCACTGGGTCAGAGCTTCTGCCAACACTTAGTTTTCTAAGCAATGCCAGATGGCTTTCCAGAATGGTTGCATCATTCAACAATCCCTTCCTATAAGAAAGAGCTTTTGTATCTTCCCACATTCCTGGCAGTTATTTTATGTTGTTCTCTAATTTATAGTTGTCTAATTTTTGCCAGGGTTGTAGGTATAGAGGTATATTGCTTTATTTTTTTAACTTACATTTTTCTGATTACCACTGACATTTCATTGTATGCTGTTAGATTTTCACTATTTTTTCTTCTTCTGTAAATTGTTTATTCTTATATCTTGCCCATTAAATGTCTTGGGTTTGGTCTCTTTTGGGTTGATTTTTAGAAGGTCCTTCTATATTCTAGATGCTGATCCTTTGTTATTTTTAATCAATGCAATGTGTTCTCTTCTTTCAGCTTCTTTCATGGTGTTCATTCAATAGAAATCTTCAAATCAAAACCATTATTTTTTTATTATGTTTTGTGCTTTTGAATTTTTATTTATGATATGCCTTTCCATCTTAAGGTTAGAAGATATTATCTCACATTTTCTTATATGGACTTTATAATTTTTCACATCTAGATATTTAATTCATGTAAATTCAATTCTATTTTCTTACATATGTTGAACCAGCTACCCAAAATCACCTACTAAATCATTGCTTTTTTTGTGTCAATTTTATATGGTGGTAATTCCCCATATATACTTGGGTCTTGGTCTGAGCTCTCTAGTAAGTTCCACTAATCTATCTGTTTCTTGTGTCAATATCATGTTTTTATGATTTAATAACAACTCTTGGATTCTTACAGGGTGAATCTCCCTCACTACTCTTTTTAAAGATTGACAATTGACTTAACTATTTGTGTAATTTTATTCCTTTGAGCCTATGATTCTTTAATTCTGCAACTTTATTAACACCACCAAGCTTTATTAATATAACCCCTCTCTCTCTCAGTTCAAAGAATTTTGGATATAAGATTTTTTTCTTTTCATTAAGTTGTCTCCATTCTACTGATGACCTAAACAAAGCATGGACATTTAAGACTATTCTTAATGTTGAAATGAATGGTATGGTACTGACTTTTAATGTTACAGGAGTTGTAAGGTGCTATAACTCTGTTGGGCTGCTCTACCCATATAACAAAACTGGTAGAGCATTTGAAGCCATCCAAGAAAGCTCTGAATTCTGCCTGTGAAAGGGTTGGGGCTTAAGGCAAACTAACCCAAATAAAGATACTGAATCTGGATAATCGTTTGCAAGAGCCAAACAAATGGATAGGAGACACAAGATTCAGATCCAAATCCGTTCTATTCTTCTGGTTGGCAGGAATTAAATATTCATGAGGCAGGAAACACTGGAGTCTCTACTATGTAGCAGGTAATATTCTTGGTATTTTATATATTAAGTCTCTGAAACCTCATAACAACTCTGAGAAGTGGGTTCTATTTTTCCCACTTTACAGACAAAATAACAGTCAGAGAATTAATTCACTTGTACAAGAACTTATTGGTAGTGTTTGATTCATGATTCTAATCAGGCTGTCTCTGAAGCTCATGATCTTAACCATAAATCTATGCTGTCATCACTCTTGGATTAAGTGCCATGTAGGTTTTTGGGAAATCTGATCATACATAGCAGGACCCAATGCCCAGGTGAGAAGTTTAATGGGAGGTAAGATGGACTATTAGGTCCTGGGAACAGACTGGGTTTTACTCTGGGCTCTGATACTCATGAGACATCATGGAAGATGTGCAACTTGGTGATAACTTTAGAGAGTAACCAGACAGACCCTACCAAGTTCTAAGTTGCTATTACTTGGGTGCCACAGAGTAGGCTATGACTGCCCTGCTCCTCATAATTCAGGCCCCGGTTCTCAGCACTGTTCCCAGGTGATGGAGAGGAGAGAGGCTAACAGTTGCAGGTGGGCCACCAGAAATGGTGTCAGTAACTAATTTCAAGTTCTTGGTCCAAAATCTTACCATACATCTCTCCCAAATGAAAATTGCTCTGGGAAGCTGAGTGGGTTTGGTTCATTGATGAAGATTGGCAGTGGCCTCTAACATGAGGAGATGATTAAAGGCAACAGCAGTCCATGAAGTACGGGGTAGCTGGCATGAGAACTGGGTACAATGGGGCCAGCTTTAGGAAGCTTTGCTCCTGAGACAATTCCCGCGGGATCCTCCCCTCAGATCCTCCCAAGAGAATCTGAGCCCCCATGTGGATACAGATTCTTATTTATTTTATATTATTCTTCACCTCTGGGGCCTAGAATGGAAAATAATGGATACCCAGTAAACATTTTTGAGTTGAATTCTTTTACATCTAGGGTGTTTTCTTTTGAGAAGAAGAAAAAGAAGTTAATTGATAAAAAAGAGGGGTAAAGTCATTATTTATATAGAAAAATGGTTAAAAGGGATAAGTAAATACACCGTTGTTGGTAAAATTTATTGTTATATTTATGTATTGATTTATGCTAATTAACAGGCTAAAGATTAGAAGCAGAGAGGTGAGAAAGGGTTCCCACAGAAGCAGTAACCAAGATGAATCCTGCTGGTCTCCCCATGGAAAAAGCAAGGGAGCCTAGGGTATGTTAGCAAATACCTTGTTATGGCACGATTCAGTTGGCAGAGCTAGCATTTGCCTTGCTATTTTTTTAAACATATGAGCAAACCCTGTGTTGTTATTTCTAGTGAGGTTGCCAACATGGTGTCCATTTTCTGCACTTTTTTTCTTGTAAAGCCTAATTCTTTTCTGAGGGCTGGTGACTGCTTATTTGTTGTTCATGCGGGACAGGGGTAAGATGCCCAGCAACACACTGAAGATGCTGTAAATGACCCAGGCTGTCAAAGCCTGTCCTCAGCCTCCCAGGTGAAGCACCATTCTGGGTGATGGCCCCTGTCTGTGGGAAGATGGCCTCAGCATGTTCTTGGACTACAGTTCTTGGACCCACTTGCTGGGGAAATCAGGCCCTGAACTCTGTCTGCCACTCTCTGAAATCTGAACGTACTTTTAAGTAGATTTATGGCAGCCTATCCCATTGGGTTCAAGAATCAGACCCACACAGTCAGGTTTATCCACTTAGTATCACAGGTACAAATATCCTCTGTGTCTGCCTTTTGTTCAGGGGCTTTTTTCCCAGCAGCAAATTGAGGATTCTAGAAACTCTAGGAAGTAAAATGATTAGTAGCTTGGTCAGGCAGAGAGGGGTTTGTTAGGGGCTGAGCGTGTGTGCTGAATTAAGTTGCTGAATATATGTAGTGTAACGCAAAATCCATAGACAAAACTGAATCATCCAGAGATGATTCCATGTAAAGCGTGTGCACTCTCTGACAATTTGTTACATGGATTAAGTCTGCTTCATAGACAATCTGGATGATGCGGTTGGTGGTCACAGAGACTCAAATAAATTGCTTCCTCTTTGGTAGGGTCCTTAAGGGACTGTCAAGGGCTTCTGGAATAAGATGAGATGGTCTGAGGTTAAGAATGGGAAGTGCACTTATTTCCTGATCTTGAAAAGCACATGGAAGATGACTGATTTTAGCACCCTTATTCTACATTAAATAACAGAAAAAAATATTATATTTCTGAAATTGGAGTTTTTGCTACAAAAGAAATCCATTTGGCTATCATTTATGAACTTCACCCTTGTATCTGTTCCCCTTGGACCCTTGTTAGAGATTCAGGAATTCCTGTTGCTTCAACCAGGTGCCTGCAGTATTATGGAGTGGGCCTAATTAAAGATGGAAGGTTGGGGCTAACAACCACCTATAAGAGAACAGGGAAGAGGCTGGTGCTCCAAGTATCCCCAGTACTTTACACAGTGTTTGGCAAGATGTCACCCAAAACATATTTATGGGGTGAATGAATAAGTCTCACTTCTGAGTATCTATTTTTTTAAAAGCCCTTCATCAAGAATATGTGAACAAAAAGAGATGAAAAGAAGATGATTCTTCACTTTTTGGTGGAGTAGGGGGGCAGTGGACTATACTCCAAAAAGTCTGCTTCTACCCAAACCACTACGGAGAGGAGGGACATTCTGTAGGTTTGTTACGATGAGTGCTGTTCTCAACTAAGTCTGCATGGGTTCTCACTTTGCTACACACATTAGGACATGGAGAGCTTGCTAGATTCCTTAGTTGCTTAAAGGTCAAAGTCCTGTAGGAGACCACTTCTTTGAAAGTAGAAGTCTGTTTTGTTGCTAATAATAATACTGACTACTGTTAATTTAAGTTATTCCTTCTTCCTCAAAGCTGGAACACTGGCTACATTTTGGGGAATTCCTTAGCTCTTTTTACATTTTTTCCTGAGGGCAAAACTGTCTATGGAGGTGCTGGACTTAGGACACAGGACCATCTACATGAGCCAACTTTTTTCCTTACAAGGAACTCTAAGGTGGAACCAGAGTTCCAGTGTAATAGAAGTGTGCTTTGAAGGAGATGTCTAGGAATGACTGCATTGTTGATTTTCATTAGAAAAGCAAATGGAGTAGATTGTACTGGATAACAGAACAAGAATGGGGTTTTTAGAGGCTAATTGAGTACTGGGGGAGCTCAGTGACTTCAAGACCCACTGCCACCTGCACTCCACTTTTTATTTAGTCACAGCATTTATCTTCTTAACTGTTTTACATTTGGGAAACCTATGTAATGTATTATTTGGGTAAAATGGATGTACAGGTTGAAACTACTGCTATAAAGACAATGGATTTTGCTCTTGAAGAGAGTTCTTTAATTTCCTTTTTTTTTTTTTTTTAATTCCCTAGTAACCTGAACATTTTCTTAAGACTGATTCAGAGGCTTTGTTCCTTCATTTTTAAAATGAGGTTGGTGTGAGAATTGAGTATAAATTCTGCAGGCTATGTAAGCCATACTTTCCAAGTTTATGGCTGAAACAGTAAACTTTTCTTAGGAATAGAATTGGCCTCAAAATCTTTCCAACACTGTTCCAAGACATCACAATTCATGCATGAGCTGAAACACATTTACTTTCCCTTAAGACCTTAACCCGAAAGACTAAGTATAGAAGGTGTTTAAAGAAAATGATTTTAAGAATATTACAGAAAATAGTTGTACCATGTGACCACAGGCAATTTAGCTTGAGCAGCAATTAGTAAAAGTCCTTTCAAATAAGGATTTATAAATGAAATAATAGCTAGCAATGACCAACTTTACTGACTCCTATGTGCCAGGCATATACTATTCATTTTTTCATGAATTATAACTCATTGAATCCTCCCTAGAAACCTTAGAGTAAAAGATTGATCTCATAATTGCTGGACATGGATTCTGATGACATTATTTTAGGATGGCCTTGGTCCATTTGTGATTCTCTCAAATTACAGTTTAGCTTTTAGTATGTATATATCAATTTTATTTTAGGCAATTTATTTGATCTGACTTGTGGATAAACTATTAAGAAGCAGCAGACTCATGGTACTAGTGGATTTAACATAGGAGATTTTGGCCCTTTGAAAGCAATCTATGTCAGTCATATTGCAGGTCCATGACACAACGTAAGTTGTCTTTTTGTTGAGTTGCCAGTTTGAATTGTCTGCTATGAGCCTGGTGTTTGGAGTGAGTGATGCACCTAAGGAATGAGCATGGGAAGATGCCTAGCACTCTATTCACTTCAGCTTTGTTGTTCTTTGCTTTTCATCACAAATGTTTTGTGGCAAAACTGTATGCTATTCAAGAATTTGGTCATTCACAAGTGTCTTGGGTTATAGTAGGAGTTAATAGGTGGCCAGTGTGCACTGGTGCAGATGTACTAGTTATTGACTATATTGAAGCATGTTTGTACTGGCTGTTAAGATTGTGAACTGGGTAAATATCTGTTGCCCCAGATATCCAAGCACCTCTCTCCTCTTTCCTGTGGGCAACTCCTCTATATGGCTTGACAGTTAAAATATAGGATTTCCTCTTATATTTAAACCTCAGATAAATTATTAATAACTTTGTTAGTTTAACTATGTCCCATGAAATATTTGGCACACACTTATACAAAATATTATTTGTGGTCTATTTAAAATTCAAATATAATTGGGCATCTCCTATTTATATTTGCAAAATTTGATAACCTTATTTCACTTGGAAACCAGACCAATCCATAATGCAGCACCAAGGGGTGACATCTTGAACTCTGGGGTCCTGCAAATTCTTCCTCCAGGACCTACGCCAACCCAGCATTTGTTCTTACTAGCTGGTGATCTTTCTGTATGCGTTAAATATTTTTAATGTATGAGGTCTGTCCAGAAAAAATCTAACCATTGTTAATATACTGAGAACTGTTTGCACAACATTGATATAACCTGGCAGCCAAAGAGAGTGGCCTGGAATGCACATGTGTGAACAATGATGACATCAACTTCACTATACTAGTCAGTGGGGGCTGTCGGTACTGTAGCGTGAGCATGTGTACTGTGTGATTGGTGTATTCAAAATGACTGAATGAGCAGAACAATGAATCTGCATCAAATTTTGTGTTAAGCTCGAATATTCCTTCTTGGGAACTATTCAGATGATTCAGAGACCACAGCTATGGGCAACTGGTGATGGGCAGCTTTCTCACGACAATGCGCCAGCTCATGCATCATGTCCTAGGCAGAGTTTTCTGGCAAAATATCAAATCACTCAGGTGACTCAGCCCCACTATAGTCCAGATTTGGCACCCTGCAACTTCTGGCTTTTCCCCAAATTAAAATCACCTTTGGCAACTACCCAGAAAATACCCAGTTATGTAATTTGAAAAATAAAGACATTTGCTGAAGAAGATACAAGATATAAGAAACACTGTACACAGGCCAATGATGGCTCAGTTCCCTTCAAAGTAGGCACTTTGGGACCTCACACAGTTCTCCCAATTGTGACCAGCTGTTCTGTCTTAGTTTCCTGAATCTCATCAATGGTCTGAAATTTCTTCCCTTTCACAGGTGATTTTACTTTTGGGAAAAACCAGACGTTGCAGGTTGCGAAGTCTGGGCTATAGGGGGTCTGAGTCCCCTGGGTTATTTGATTCTTTACCAAAAAGCACTGCATGAGATGTGATGTAGGAGTGGGTGTGTTGTCATAATGAAGCTGCCTATCAGCAGCTCCCCATAACTGAGGCCTTCTGAAGCATCAAATAGTTTCCATGGAAGAATGTTCAAGCTTAATGCAAGATTTGATGAAGATTCATTTCTCTACTGGCTTAGTCATTTTGAATGTGACAGCCACTCAGCACACATGGTCACTCAAAGGTGTCTACCATCCCCACTGACTAGTACAGTGAAGTCTTCATTGTTCATGAATGCACATTCTAGTCCACTTTCCTTGGCTGCCAGGTTACATCAAAGTTATGAAAACCATTTATGTTATATTAACAGTGGTTGGGCTTTCTCTGGACAGACCTTGTAATGTTCTGGCATAGCTCTAGTCAATATCAGTGATCTATTTACCTTACACATTTTAATATCATTCAAAATTTTAGTCAGCTATACCATTTTTGGTCAATTATTGCACAAATAAGTGACGAAACTCACCTATGAAGTAACTGAATTCCTACATATACTCAAACATTTTGGAAGAGCTTTGAATTTCTACAAACTTGACAGAGTTCTTTGCTTGCATCATTCTGATTGGCAGCCATTGCTTTATACCAAAGTGACTCTGTGCCACCAAATATGAGCTCTTATGTGGATTTTAGCCTTCTTGATACAATAGCTAAATCAAACTGTAATTGCATATGAATCTTGCTGTCTACAGAAAATGTATATCTGGAAGTGGTCTGGCAACCATGTTCTTCATGTTTGTTTCCCAAAGTAAGTTCCACAAGGTAGTAATTATGAGACAGTTGCAGTTGTTTGGAGGGAAAAAGGTTGATATCATTGTTGTTGGGAAATAGTGGGTTAAACACAGTTAGTCAGGTTCTTTTTCAGTCATATATTTTTGAGACTTAATGTGCAATTACGAATTTCCAAAGAAAAGCTGTATGTATGTGTATGTCCAGCATGTGTGTGTGTGTGTGTGTGTGTG
The DNA here is from genome assembly GCA_004026585.1 of Noctilio leporinus. NCBI lineage: Eukaryota > Metazoa > Chordata > Mammalia > Chiroptera > Noctilionidae > Noctilio > Noctilio leporinus. The sequence goes on from PVIW01002055.1 coordinate 55,776, forward strand.
TATGTGTGTATGTATCCACATCTCCCACCTTTACTTTAACCATTATCTTGTTTCAAAGACACACTCAAATATTACTGCAAATTCCTATCTTGCAAGTCAGAAGCTTGCTATTCACTCCTTTTAAAAATTTTTTTCATTTTATAATGGCTCCTACTCTGTCCCCAGCTGACAGGTGCTACTAGTGAACTCCAGCAAAGGTCACATGCTCAAAAGAGCAAATAGAAATGTGTATGGGTAATTTTCTAGATATTATCCTCAACACACTGCTTGTTTATTTTCATTCTACTGTCAGGGTTCTTTAACTTTATTTGATGTAGAAAGGTTGATGGCTACCGTGTGGTTTTACAGACTTAGGTAAATGTCTTAAGATTTTGATACCTGTGTCTTCAAATATAAAATGAAGTAAAAATTGCTTAAATTATCTGCTTTACAAAGGTGTCTGTATATATGTAGGGAAAGGTGAGGGAAGTTCTTATATATATTAATGCATTTAAAAAGTGCTTTTTAAAAAATAAAATATTCAAATATGCAATATAACATTAGATCTCCAGCTGGTATTGGCTCCTATTTTGACATTCTAAACTCACTATTGTTGATACTATTCTATAAACAAAGGCATAAAACTGTTAAGAGATACTAGAGTGAAAATTAAGGTATTTCCTTTTAATGCAAATGACCACCTCTTGAATTGTTTGGTTTGTAAATATGTGTTTTTATATGATGAGCTCCTCTCTAAGTGTGTGCCCTTCAGACTACAGTACACCAAGCTTTATCAATTAAGCTTGTGCTATCACTGGGATGATGAAAGACTCTTCAGCAGCTTTCCCTGAGTCTAAGTCACATATTCATACGTGATTCCAATCCATTGCTATACTATGCCAGTATTATTTTCACCAGCATCAATAGCACAGAAAGACGCCAAGGCTGACTGAGTTGTTCGCGCTAACACATCCCCTGTTCTCTCTTGTTCCCCCTGCCACCCTCTGCAGAGAGTGCAGCATCCACATGAGTGTCCCTCCTGCGGAGGCTTCGGGTTTCACCCGTGCTCCGTGTGCCACGGGAGCAAGATGTCAGTGTTTCGAAACTGCTTCACAGACTCTTTCAAAGCCCTGAAGTGCACGGCGTGCAACGAGAACGGTCTTCAGCGCTGTAAGAGCTGTGCTGGTTAGGCGGAGCTTCCACCCGGGGAAAGCCTCGTTTTATTAACCGAGGCAATGATTTGGTTTATACTTTTTTTTAAATGGTCACATTTATGGATTAATCAATAAACTTTGTTTATTATAATTGTCTTTGTTTTGCATTTTTACTGTGACCATTTTATTTGATTTATTAAATAAATGTTCATGTAACAGCCCTATGTGCCAAGCCTTGTGCTAGATCCTGGTTTTCTAATGGAAATCACCCAGTACCATTTCAAGATATACCAAGTGTGACTCCTTAAATGTGTTTGCTTTGCTAAAGAAAAGATAAAGTATATCTAATGGCTCCTATCACAGCGCCACCCTATTGATGAGTTAATTCAACTCCCTGGGTTGATAACACGTTTCTTTGTGTGTCCCAACTGCAGGACAGGAGAGAGCTCTGGATTGTGGGAAAGACTGTGATCATATTTATTCTTAGTAAAAAAAAATGTTAACTCTTGGAGCTGATGGTATTAATGATAAATAATCAATGTTACCAGGTAGGTCTTGGTGATGATGAAAATAGCTGCCAGAGGATTTATTTGGACTTACTCTTTTTCAAGCATCTATTTTGTGCTATTGTCACAGAACATCCTCCACAAGGCTGCTATTATAGTCCCCTTGAGCTGGACACAGAGCTCCAGGTAGCAAAGAGGCAGAAGCAATTTTGCTGTAATTATTGGCTGATGCCTAGCTGTGCACACGTCTGTACTCTGATGAATTCCTCTATCAGTGATTTTAATAACTCACCTTCACAATATTTGTAATAAGATCATCAAAATATTTAATCCTTGATTTTATAAAAAAACTACAAATATTTACCAAGTTCTTTCTAACCAGCTAACCACAGTGTATAGTACAACTTCTGCATTTATGGTCCTTACCCTCTAAGAAGGAAGAAAGTATTAAAAAACTATAAGCAGGATGAAACATGATTGAAACGGTGTGCTATGGGGATATGGAAGGAACAACCTAGATAAGTTAAATAATGGTCAGAAAAGACTGATGAACAACTGCTGCTGAAACAAATGTGAAAGGTAATTGGAAATCAGTTAGTCCAAGGAGGGGAGGGACAGCTTCAGGTGAAGGATAGTGTTTGTGGAGACTCTAGGTCAGAGGGAAGTTATATGTTTGAAGAATTGTAAAAAATCCAATATGGGGAGTTTCAGCCTTGTAATAGTCAAACAGTTTATAGCAGACTCAGCATACTACTAATAATGCATTTATCATGAACAATATAGAAAAAAAAAAAAGAACAACTGTTTAAGGTATTAGAAAACAACTGAAAATAGAAAGAAACAGGAAGGGATTCAATCATTAGACAATGAGGAACCAAATCCCACATTTATCCAGCTTATTTTCAGTTTTCATAAAGAAAGTGCAATGAAACTATAAACATTTTTAAAATATTGCCATCCAATCCACAAACATGGCACATTTCCTTGTGTATTTGGATTTTTAAAGATTTCTTGGTAAAAACTGCACTGTAGTTTTAAATGTAGGAGTCTTACACATCTTTTGTAAAATTTATTCCATGTGCTTGGTGTTTTCTGATAGTATTATAACTTGTATTATTTTAGTTTTATATTTGAAGTGTCTGTTGCATGTGTACTATATTTCTAATTTTTGTCTAATCATCTGAGTTCAACAATTGTGTTAACTTCACCTTGAGGTTCAACAACTTGTAGATACTTTTGGATATCTACATGCCAATTGTGTTATTACAAGTAATGAACTTTATTTTTGCCAATATTTATGGCTTTTTTTTTTCTTGCCTTATTTAAGACCTTCATCGCAATGTTGAATAGAAGTAATGAAAGTAAACATTCACACACTTCCTGAATTAAATATACTGGAATTTGGGGCTGCATTGTGCCTGGAAATTGAATGGAAAATTCAATTCTAAGAAAATTCTAAAAAATGAGGGGGCCAAAGAAGAGTCCCCAGATCTGTTCATTAATTTTTTTATTTCATTATTTTTAGAAAGAGGGGAAGGGAGAGAGGCAGAGAGGGAAAGAGACATCAATGTATGGTTGCGTTTCACCTGCCTCCAGCCACAGAGCTGACTAGAGACCTGGTTTGCAACCTGGTTATGTGCCCTGGCTGGGGAATCGAACCTGTGACATTTGGGTTCGCAGGCTGGCGCCTTAACCACTGTGCTACCAGCCAGGGCTTTGTTCATTAATTTTATTCAGACTTTTGATTCTTAATATACATACACAGAGTAATATCTTGGGACCAATATCAATGTGTGGGGTTTTTCCTCACACCATCAAACAATGCAATTCTTTGACACCACCTGGGCATCCTACGATTCAAATCATCTCCAACATTATCTGAAGATAGAGTCAGATCCCATAGATTAATGGTTCAGTCCTATAAGACTGCCCCCTCTCCTTGCACTCTTGTTACTTGTGCTTCTAACTAACTGGCTGTGGATCACAACTCCCTCCTTGGGTTTGATTCATTTTCTAGAGCAGCTCATGGAACTCAGACAGAAATTTTACTTACTAGGTCACAGGTTTATGACAGAAGGATATAACTCAGGAACAGCCAGAGGGAAGAGAGGCATAGGACAAAGTATGGGGTAGGGATGTATAGCTTCCAAGCCCACTACAGGTGAATCACTCTCCTGGAATGTCCATGCTTTCACCAACCCAGAAGCTTGCACAACCCTTTGGGGTTTGGTGGAGGCTTCCTCACATAGATGTGATTGATCGAATCATTGTCCATTGGTGATTGATTCAAATGGAGAGCTCCTCTCCAGTGTCCAGAGATCAGAGTGGGACTGGAAGTTCCAGCCCTCTAACTACAATGTTGCTTCTCCTGGACCCCCATCTTTAGGTGAGGCCCAAAAGTCACCTCACTGACAACAAAGGCACCCTTTTGCCTTTTTGACTGAGGAATCTCTACGCATTTTTAAGAGTTCCATGCTAGAAAAGGGGGTGAAAACCAAATACGTATTTATTTTTATAAAACACAATTACACAGAGGAAAGAAGTAGCTAAGAGGCCAAAAACTTGAGTAGAGAGTTCAATGGCTGCCCATATTGCAAAGTCAGAGCTTGGACTTCAGAAAGAAACACCTGAATGTTTCCTTGTAATCTCAGAAGGGGCCCATCTTTAGACTAAGGCCAAATATTAAAGGCTGTGTTGTAGAGCTGAGAAATAAAACAACCAGAGCTGAGAAATAAAACCAAACTTCCATGGTGGCATGGTTATCTTTTAGGATGTGACTGCTTGTTAAGATAAAACTCAACACTCAAATGGGGAATAGAAAGGAACTTATTAATTGGGACAATCTACAGCTAATACAATATTTAATAATTTATAGAATATTAAATACTTTTCCCTTAATATCAGGAAGAGTGCATGAATGTTCACTTTCATAACTTCTATTCACCATTGTAATGGTGGTCCTAGCTGGTGAAAGAAGACAAAACAGAAAGTTATAAAGATTGGAAAAGAAAAGCTCATTATTTGTAAATAACACAATTGGGATGCAGAAAATCCAAATGAATGTACAAACCATTGAACCTCAAAGTGAAGTTAACAAAATTATTGAATCCAAGATGATCAGACAAAAATTAGAAATATAGTACACATGCAACAAACACTTAGAATATAAACCAAAAATAGACAGTTTATAATACTACCAGAAAACATCAAGTACATGGAATAAATTTTTATAAAAGATCTGTAGGGCTTCCACATTTAAAACTACAGTGCAGATTTTGCCAAGAAATTAGAGAAGATCCAGATTATTGGAAAAGTCTACCATGTTTATGGATTGAGTGACAACATTTTAAAGATGTATATAGTTTCCATGCAGTCTTAATTAAAAACTCACCAGATGCTTGCAAGAATTGACCAATAATTCTAAATTTATATAAAAATGCAAACAATCTAGAATGTTCAAGAAAATTTTAAACAAGGAGAGTAACATAAGCCTAGACAAATAGATCAATGGACTCTAGTAGAAAATATAGAGGCAGATGAACACAATGAGGTCAATTGTTTTTCTAGAGAAGTTCCCATTCAAATCAATGAGCAATGGAAAGTCTTTTTGACAAATAGCTGAAAACTACTAGATTCTTGTATGGAGAAAAATGATTTCAAAAACTACTACTACAGCAGCTACCACTACGGATACTAGTATCCAATGGCTAGAGGCCAATGATACTGCTAAACATCCTATGAAACTCCGGGTGATTCCTCCCTTCTGAAAGGATTATCCAGTCTAAAATGTCAATAGTGTCGAGCTTGAGAAACTCTAATCTAAATGTTAAAGCTAAACCAGGAGAAAATCTTCATCTTAGTGTAGGCAAATATGTTTGGACAAGTCACAAGATGCTTAACTATGAAAAATAATAAATCGGACTTACTGAAGTTAAAATCTCTTCATTAAAAGGCATTATTTAAGAAAATGAAAAGGGAAGCCACAACTGGGAGGATATATTCATTATACAAATATCTGCCAAAGGCCTTACATCTAGGTAATTTAAATAATTCTGAAAAATCAATAATAAAGATAATCTAATAAGAAAGTAGGCAATAGACACTTCACAAAAGAAGCCATATGGATGGTTAGAATCAGGAAAAATATATATCATTAGTCATCGGAGAATGCAAATTAAAATCATAATGTACTATTACTGCATCATATTTAGAACAGCTAAAATTTGAAGAGACTGAAAATGTAAAAGCATTGGTGTGGATGTGGAGCAACCGGAAATCTCATACATTGCTAATGAGAACATTAAGTAGTAGCACCATGTAGGAAAACCACTTGATGGACTCAATGAAGGTAAACATACACTAATTGTGTGCTCAACAGTTTTATTCCTAGTTGTTTATTCAAGAGAATTTTAACATATGTGCACATGATAGAATAGTTTCATGGACCTATATTATTAATAGCCAAGAATTGGAAAGATCTTAAATGCCCATTGATAGGTGAATTGATAATCAAATTGTGATGTATTAACATAAGGATATACCACCTAATTATAAGAAAAACAAGTTATTCATTCTATCAATCACATAGATGAGTCTCAAAAACATTATGTGAATACACTAAGCCAGCCACAAAATACTGTATGATTCCATTTCTATGGGGTGTGGCAAAGTAGGTTTACATTTATCATTTGGAAAAATAATACAAGAATAAATTCTGTGTTTTGTATACTCACAACTGTAAACCCACTTTTGGACCATCCTGTATGAAGCTACAGAACAGGCCAAAATTAACCCATAAAATACTTACCTCAAAGGCAAGGGGAGGCAGGAGGAGAAATTAAATATAAAGAGAACTCAGACAGTGGTACAATTAATAGCTATTGGAGAGAAGATTTTTTCCTGTCAAGAATGGGAAGAAGGGTTTCTTGCATTAATCGAGAGTTCTTAGCAGTTTCAATGTGGTTCTGAGATGCTGCTAGTTAGTAAGATCTATCCAGAAATTTCCTGACTACTCAAACCCTAGCCACATTTCTGGAAATCTGGCCATAGTCCCAATGTCCTTGTCTTAGGTAAAATCATGTTGGAGAATTAGAATCATACAAAAAATTCTAATTTTCAGGCCACATCTTGGACTGTGGGCTCAGAGGACAAAAGCTGTCCAACTTGCCATTGTGTTCACAAGAAATTCAGTTTTGTTTCTACTTATTATTCTTTTTTTTAATGCATTGGCATGGAATTAAAGCATTGTTTTCTGCTGATAATTTATGAGCCTCTAGAGGAGAACATCATGGAAGAGTAATGAAATGTACTCTTCTGCAATATCTTGCAGAATTGCAGGAGTTAATGAGAGTAATAGGCTCAGAAAATAAGCTTATAATATGCATATTTAAGCATAAATTTATGTAAACTTTTGGAGAGAACTTGGTTTAGACACTTCACCTCTGTTTAAATTCTATAAAACGTAAATGAAAGATAATTATACTTGCTGTATTGCTCATATTGCTGAATGGGATTTGTTAGAATCTATAGGAAACTAAAACTACAATGCAGTACAGTATACAGAGGCAGAGGGTAATTTCACAATTACAATAAAATTATGCATCACTAATATATCTTTTTATTGTCTACATAAGGAAATGAACTAATAGTGATTGGGCACCTTCTGCGTGCTTTTTTTTTAAGAAGGTATTTCATTTATTTTTCACAACACTGTGAAGAAACTGTGATGCGAATAGCTAATTAATTTTCCTGGTTTTGAAATGTATGCTAGTTTGTTGTATCTTACCTGAGCTGCCTTTATTTCTGGTGCAAAGTGAGAAAGCAGTCAAGCACACAACGGACTTGCTCACAGATGAACCAAATAAGCCATAGAGCTGGCATGGAAAGAAAGGCCTGTGTTCTGGTGCTCTTACAACATCATTCATTCCTCTCTGCCGCTCTTCATTTATTTCAAAAGCCAGGCATTGCTGGTGGCTGGCAGGAGATAGACTGTAATATAGTCAGGCCTGGGGTGTCCATGAATAAACTTGGCAGAAAAGATTAAAGGGGGGAATCTTAAACAGTATATAGACAAATACCTAACAAATACAAGTGCATATTTATTTTTAATCTTTTTGTCATATCAAGGTCTTTTTTAAAAAGATGAGTTATTAGTATACTGATTAGAGTTTTGTCTGGTCTTTCAGGTACAAACCTCACAGGAGCCATTCTGGAATTCTTTGAAGTGGCGTGAAAATTAAAAGACTCTTTTGGCAAGCAATCTGAATGTAACATCCCTTTTAATTTGGAGGCATTGTTTCTCCTGATCTTTTGTAGTTTCCTCACCCACAATAACTTGACAGTAATTTTTTTCTTAGTACCTGACTTTATGAAGTTCTTTCTAAAGCATTAAACATACTTTCTATAGAATAAACATCTTCCTCTTTGCACTCATACTTAAGAAGTCTATGTCATATTTGTTTGTGACCAATTATTTCACTTAACTAGAATTAAAATGCTATTTAAGTAGACACTATATATGTGTAATTATAAACACAACTATCAGGTTGATTTGTGAAGAAACAAAACAGACTCTTGGGAGATACATTTGTCAGCTGGTAGCAGAATTTTCAGGCAGACAAGACTGTCTTCTGGTTGCAAGCATTTGGAAGGCAGGGGGCATCTGAAGGAATGTACTACAATGGGAACTGGGGGCTTCTGTCAACCATGGAAGTGTGTGAAGTGGTAATTGGCTAAGAAAGTGTCAGCTCCCTGAGGTGACCATTTCAGGTAACCAGGGGCACTGTTGATCATATGCTGAAGATTATCCATCATCACCTTCCTCACCACCCCTCAGCGTCGTTAGTGGTGGGTATGGCTCAGTAGGTATGTTTGACCTGTAGTGTGTGACTGAAGATGGGGTGAAATCTCCACAGCTGTCTTGTGAGAAAGAGATGATCTCTTTGTTTGGTTTATTTCACTCAGCATGATGTCTGCTGCATGATCTCATTTGTATGCGGAATATAGAAATGTTGACTACATTGAAGCAGAGAGTAGATGGTGGCTAACAGGTGGTAGGGTAGGAATAATAGGGAGATGTTAGTCAAAGGGTACACAGTTGCAGTTAGGTGGAATGAATTAAGTCTTAGAGATAAGAGGTACAGCATGATGACTATAATTAATAATGACACTGCCTTGAACTCTGGAAATTTGCTGAGAGACTGACCTGAGATTTCAGGTGCTTTTGCCACATATGCAAAAAATATAACTATGTGAGGAGATACGTTAGCTTGACTGTAGTAATCATTTCACTGTGCGTATGTATACAAAATCATCATTCATCATGTTGTACACCTTAAGTACATACAATATATTCAATTCATATTAAAAATAAAATAAAATACATTTGTAAAAAGAAAGAGAGAGTCTCTTTGAGCATGCCACAGATTTCTCTAGAAGCAGGCACAGTGGGTCTCTATAAAGAAGCATTCTCCTTCAGAGAACTACCAGCTTCTTTGGAAATTGTTTGATGAGAGAAGAGATTTTTTTCCACTGTGGAGAAGTACCCATGCTTTAAACAAATCCTCTAGGAAAAGACAGTGTATCCATTTTGATGAAAATTTTTTGTTCTGGCTCTATTCTGAACTTTTTGAACTCTTTTATTAAACCCAGCAGAGAACACATTGGAAAACTCAAAATGCACACTTTGGTTGCAAGATGACTTTGAATAGTAATATAGCCTTTGTGGAAGAACATAAGATGCTTTAACAGCATTGCTTATATGTAACAAAACTGAAGCCTACTCTTATATTAATCGGTATCTAAAAAATTCCATATTGATTCTCTGCAGTGCACCTGCCTCAGTTAACAATCTGTGCTCTTAGGTTGTTACTTTTTCTCTATTATATGTTCTGTGATCACAACCATTTCTCCTTGACACCTTGTTAGAGAACTAGCAATAAAATTGTTACCCGAGTACCCCCAGATTGAGGTACACTGATCAGTTAAAAAGTGAAATGTTTGCATAATCTGGAAAATGGTATTAGGTAAATGCTTATTTATTACAATAAAAGTAAAAAGGTTAAGGCCGATGAAAAAATGGTGATCTTTTCATTGTTTTTCTTTTAAATTGCTGGTTGTTTTTGCGTATTGAATTGCTTCACATTTGACTTGATGGATGAAGACATTGGGAAGCCAAAAAGGCCCAGGAGAACCAGCCTTACAAAATCGAAGCTGCTGTTCCTAGAACACCAGATGCCACGTTGTCGCACTGAAGTTTACATATTGGCTTTGACCTTTAGAGGTCTGTTTGCAATGGTTTTCTGCCTGCTGTAGATTTTACTTGGAGGCAAAATTGTCATGGTATTTTCTGTCATAGTTTTGGTTTCTGGCTAGGAAATATTATAGCATGCTTTATTCCTAAGAAAGAGAAGGATACCTGCTTTTCAGAACAATTGTTCCCCAAGGTAAACATGTCTGCACTTTTTGTACTTTTTTTCAGTAGTTGCTATGAATCCTTTGCTGTTATAAGTGGGTGAACAGCTGCCAGTAGCTGTTATGTCTTCGTAGCACATCTCTTCCCATTTTCCTCTTTTTTACATGTTCATAGAAATAGGGATTGGGGAAGACTTCTGAGGCTATTTATGAAGTAGGAGAGTTACAGTAGAATGAGTAGCAGAGTGGGGATAAAGGCAGGACCCTCATCCAAATCTAATAAAGAACTTAATAGAAGAGGCTAGAAGCCAAGGGAGACATGCCTCCCCTGCTAACCCTAGTCTAATACTGCCAGGTGTTCCAATAGCACAAGACACACTGTGCTAGCACAGGAGGAGGAAGGTCCTTGGAATTCTATGCATTGTTTCCACTATTTGGGAAGGAAAGCCTTTGAAACTCTATTTACATCCCAAGGCTTGAAAGGCTGGAAAGGGCCCCTAGTTTCTAGAAGAAGAAGCCCATTAACACTTTTGGGTTGTCACACCCCTGTCCCAGAAAGCAAGCACAACCCTTTATCTGTCAATCAATAGGTAACTTCTTCACCCCCATCCTGCCAACTATGTAAACCTTCAGAACAAAGGACTCACTCTCTTGGTGCTCCTAGCCCTCTGGCCCCAGGGCCTCTGGCCACACTAGGGTGAACTTGCCACCCTGGCCTTTGGTCACCCTTGCTTTTGCTCTCCCATTCATTAATAAGTTTTGCATGTACACTAATAGGCTTGCTGATCTGTAACTTTGGCAAAAAGAACCAAGGTTTCCTCACTAATAGGAGCACTTCAGTCTCTGAATGAAATATTTAAGTAATATTATTTTCATAAGGAAAGAAAACTCCTTGAGTTTGTGGAATTGGGACTAATTATGTCAGAAATGCACCAGGCACTATGAAGGATATGGAGATGAATGTAAGGTGGCTTTGTCTCTATCATGATTTGGGAGTAAGATATCTTCTAGAAAAATAGAACACAGGCTTATCATGCAGGCGATTGGTTAGTAGGTGGTAAAGACACTAAATGTTAGTGTGCTCAAAAGAGCAGAATGCTATATGAATATAGGAGACATTCTGTAATAAAGAAAACCAGTTAAGAAAATTATTGCCATTTGAAAAACAAGCTTTCACTTGAAACTATAGTAAGGTTGGGTTGTAACAATTTAACACAACCAACTGCTGAGTGTCGAATTCTGCTGAAAAGATTTTTCATAGAGGAAGACTTTGATAATTATGAATATGTCCTGACCAGCATCTTCCAATTAACTATAAACTTTATCTCATCACTTTCGTTAACTATAACCAAGAGAATGATGATCTGTCAGTAGGCACATTTATTTTAATTATAAAATTGATGGTAGAATCAAGTGCTTTTGGTTTCAAAGTGAAAAGAGTTTCTACAGCTGGTTTTCAGAGACCTACACATTTGAGCTGGATGGGCCAATAAAGTGTGAATGAAAGACTTACAGCCTTTGACCAGCTCATTTGAAGCTTTTCCCTAGTTGTGCACGTGTTTTTCCAAAACCGTTCATCCTCTGTTGGATTTCCTGCAGACATATACACACTTCTGCCCCATTGAATAGCCCGTCTAATACTTTATTCATTTTATTTTATTTATACTGTGCCTATTTCTTCTGGTGCTTTGATGTAAACTTAATACAAATTCAATATTCAAGGCAAATCCAGGAGCCAAGACCAGTATTAAGGAAAGTAAATACTAGCAAAATATGGACAGAGGAGCCATGTGTTATATACTAAGGATTCTATCAGTTAGGGGGCAGTGAGGGTTTCAAAGGAGTTCCAAACACGAAGATGGTTTTACCTCTAAAAACTTTTAGAGGACACTGGGGTTAGCAGTCATATCTGGATTAGCACCTGGCTTGCAACCTGGTTATGTGCCCTGGCCGGGAATCAAACCAGAGACCTTTGAGTTTGCCAGCTGGTACCTTATCCACTCTGCCACCAGCCAGGGCTAGGCTGAAGTTTTGAAGGCGGCTCTTTGGGATAACTGCAGGGTCAGTCCTTACAATTATTGATAGATTTCATTCCCACAGGCTTCTGTGGGAATAGTTTAAGGGAGTATGAAAAGCAATAATATTATACTTTTCTTTAAAAAATACAAACAAATTCTGTGGGACTTCTGAGTTTGAAAACTTTGAAAAGTTTGGTTACCCTGGGTAAAAGAGATCAGATTCCAGAACACAGGAGCAGAAGTATTATTTGAGATGAAAAGAATGCAACTGAGTGCCTTGAACTTGATTTTAGAGTGACTCAGAACATTGACTCTGGAGGACGGTACATTTTATTGCCTATGAAAGCAGTTAAAGCTGATAGCAGGTGCCAGCAATCTTTTAAATTGGATGTGGTGTAATGATGAACACAGAAAAGCCACTCATGTATTCTAGGTATAAAACATTTAAAATATGGACTAAGGAGATACTGATGGTTGGAAGAACTGGGGTCAAGAAAGCCAACATTGAACATGGATGGTTCTCAACCCCTCACCTGGAAGCTGCTGTAATTCTTAAGCATCTCTTAGAAGCTCCTAGGAACATTCAGTCTTCAGAGGTGAGGCAGGTGGTTCTTGAGTTCCCTAGGAAGTCTCTGAGTCTCATAATTTGTCCACACATCAGACTACAACTTCCTCTGGAAAATAATGGTTCCTTACAAATCTCACATAAATGCCTTCTATTGGCAAGCTTTAACCTGAAGCTTGGGAAGACAAAGAATAGAATCATGGGAAATGGAATGTAGTCTTTGATTTGACAGTCAATGCCTATAGTGCTAGATTAAACCTCAGAGGTCATGGTAAATTGACACTGGCAATTTTCAAAGTCAAGGACAGAAAATTTTGTTCCAGATATTAAAACACTGACAAAATAGACACTGTGAGGATAAAATTAAACACAGTTCATGAAGTGCCTTATACTTTCGGGTGCAAAATACAGAATTCTGGAAGCTTAACTTCTTAGGATTTGGAAAACTGCTTTAAGAATGACAATTATTAGGGGATATGACCTAAAATGATAACTTGCCCTAAAATGGTTTAGCTATAGTTTTTGTAGTGGGCATGTATTGACTATCTGCCCAGCTCCTGAACCAATAAATTATCTCTTTGCTATAGAAAGTTATGACAACTCTAGTCCCCAAAACCATAAAATGAAATCCTGGTTCACAGCTGATTTGGCCACAAGAAGGCATTTAGCTTGACTGAGGTTAATAAAAGTCTTCCTGCAAGATTATAGGTGAGTCTGGCTTTGGCATAATGGATCTAACCTTGGGAACTCTGAGTTCTAGGAGCCCTGTGGACAAGGAAGCCATCTACAGATAGAGGGAGACACAGAGAAAGTCCAGAGAGAAGCAGGCTAAGGGGTGTAGGGAGAGTGCTACAACTTTTCAACTCCTTGTTGTAGCTGCTTTTGGTGACCTGGACTTGTGGCCTTTGGATTCTACAAAACGCCCATGTCTATATAATAAATCATACTCCCTCAGCCTGTCTCAGCTATTTTCTTTTTCTTAAGGTTTCTTGAGTTAGCTTCTGTTGCTTGCTACCGTAAACCATTAATAAAGAGTTCATTACATGTATTTTTATTTAAAATAAAAAAAATTATTTTAGAGATAGAGAGGGACACACACACACACACACACATGCACATACACACAACTTGTCATTTCACCCATTTATGCATTCATTGGTTGTTTCTGTACCTGCCCTGACTGGGGACCAAGCTTGCAACCTTGGCTATATCAAGATACAATGCTCCAACCAACAGAGATATCTTCCCAGGGAGAATGTTCATTATATTTCAAGTATTATTCAACTAAGAGAATATCTCAATTTAAGAGAATAACTAATGAATAAAACAATGCCATTATTGCTTAGTCTCTTTCTAATTCATTTAATGACTTCCCCATTCTTATCTTTCCTAACATTCTGGGATCTTGGAAATTTTAACTGACCTTCCTCCTCCTTAACTAGTAAGAAGACCAGAAGATAAATGAAATCTGAAACTTAAACCAGGTGGTTTTGGATTCCCTAAATGCAAAAATCAATGAAACATTATTAATTGTTTTCAATGACAAAAATGAGGTTCTAGTAAGGCTTTATGGGTGCCTGTTCCTAGGCCCATGGGACAAATAAAGCAGAATATTATCTTAATAATATAATCAAAGCTGTTACAGAGAAAAGGCATTGGAATCCACATCAAAAAAAACAGATTGCCAACTTCTCTCCAACAAAGTACTTGGCCACAGCAGCAAGTATATTATTGTTAATATAAGCTACTGTAATAGGTAACCAGAAACGTGAACTAGCAATGGCAGATTTAGAAGTGAGTTAAAACTTTGGCACAGGAACATTTATTGCCAATAACTACTTCATCATTTTCATAAGAAAAAATTATAATCACTTCATGTATTATTTCTAACCATTCCTTTTGTGTTATTGCATTAAAGGTAATTTTATTCACCTAGGCCAACACACAAATTGTGACCACAAAAGCATTCAACAGGAAACATTTGTGCCCTAAATAATTCAGGCAGCAGAAGAATTTAGATTACTTAGTTTCCCTTAAATAATTTAGGGGTGGCACTTAAGGGTACCGAATAGTCCAGCCATGAATTGAGAAGCAAAATTATGGTGCATAAATTTTGATATTTAAATCTCAGATATCTTTCCTCTTTTATCACAGCATAATGAATTTGAAAAGAATTCTTTTAAAAGGAATGGGTTAGGGGTAGACTCTTAAAATACCAGCTCTTAGTAGCTTACCAGCACTGCTTTGAATGAGTGCTCTGCAAAGAGCTAAATGATTGTAGTTCTATATGAGGCCCAGCAAATGTGTTTTGTTATACTTTTTCCTGCAAGACTCACTTCACATATATCATTTTCTCTTTTTTTTGATGTTAACTATTTCTTTTATAAAAAAGAACGACTGTCCCCTAAAATGTTTGATATATTGCTCATCAAAGAAATTAGGGCTGTTGCAAAAATACTTTCGGTTTTAGAGTAAAATAAGCTGTGTCTAGATACACCAGGGTCATGATAAAGCTTTTGGTTGAAAACATGTTAAACATTGGGTTGACCAAAAAAGTTCATTTCTTACCCCCATAAGATGGTTCTAGTAGTGCTTAGTTGCCTTTAACTTCATTCAAAACAACTTGGTTAGATTGTGTTGTGGCAGCTGTCATATCAACGTACATTAAAATAAATCAAAATTTTTGAATTTTTGTATAGCTATTTTAATAATGGCAATGGAAGAAAATATGCAACATTTTCTGCATATTATGCTTTACTATTTCAAGAAAGGTAAACACACCACTGATATGCAAAGAAAGATCGGGGCTGTGTATGGAAAAGGTGCTGTGGCTGGCAGAACATGTTGAAAGTGGTTTGTGAAGTTTCGTTCTGCAGATTTCTTGTTGGGTGGAGCTCCCTGCCTGGGAAGACAAGCTGAAGTTGATAGCTATCAAATCAATACATTAATTGAGAATAGTCCACATTATACCAGGCGAGAGAGTTGAAATACTCAGAATATCCCAATCAATGAAGTTATTGGTGAAAGTGAAAAATGTGTCTTTTATTTTATGGAAGAAAAGCTGAATAGATTTTTGGCCTATCCAATATGTTTTAGGAGAAGTGGACAATGAAGTCACAGAGTCCTTCTTGTTGACCACACCAAGTAGGCATTTGTTTGAATCTTTATGCAAATTAAATTGTTTGGTGTTAAAACACAGCACTGTTTTAACACAGCCTAATTACAATAAAGTTAAGCTATTAAGTGGGTAAGGAAGACTTTAAATTAAATTTACATAGTAAAGTGGTTTGGTTTAAAATTTTTGTTTTGAAAATAGAATAAAAAAATAACTAACATTTAATATTAAAAGAGAAAGTAAATTAAAAGCTTACAAGCTTATTACATTTATTCAGCAAATAAATAGGTAATTTACTATTTCATAACTGTTTATTAAAAATACAAAAAGAAGTTGCAAATGGCTTTTAAAAATTTATTATTTTATTGATATTTTACTTGCTATTTTATTTCCTTTGTTAATATTGTCTTTTATTACCAGCAATATTTCATTTTATTTTAATTTTTTAAAAATATTTTATTTATTATTTCTAGGGGGAGAGGAAGGGAGAGAGACAGAGAGGGAGAGAGACATCAGTGTATGGTTGCCTTTCACCTGCCTCCAGCTATGGACTTGGCTGGAGACCTGGTTTGCAACCTGGTTATGTGCCCTGGCTGGGAATTGAACCAGCGACCTTTGGGTTTGCAGGCTGGTGACTTATCCACTGTGCTACCAGCCAGGGCCGATTTTATTTTAAAAGAAATTTAATGAGGTTTAATTGCATACAATAAAGTTCAGCTTAATGATTCTTGACAACAGTATATACCTGCTGTAATGTAATTTGGAGCTCCAAATTGGGGCACTGCTTAAGTGTTTGTGATATTCTGGGAAAAATGACAACAAAAACAAAAACTAAAGCATGAAAGATAGAAAACAATTAAGCATAAAATATTTTTAAATGCCATAAATAATATCAGAGAAAAGAATTAGATAAAAATAACCTAAAGAGGATGATACATAATTATTTGTTAATTTACTTCATGCCAGATGTTGCTTTGAACATACTGCTAATGAATGAATGATGTCTTAGCTGGGTAATTCAATCTTAGCACTTCTCTCTTTCAGTTTAAACATTTTTTCTTTATGGTTATATCTATGAGGTGCAATTGTTAAAATATGCCAAATTTGACTGTATGTAGGCATCAGACATTGCCTAATTTTTGGATTGCAGAAGTGTAGTGGATCTTTGAGGAACTGGGGGTCACCCATGGGCCACTGTAGCTCACCCAACCACTAGCATGTGGCCCATCTGAATCTTAGCCGAGTTGCCTTTTACCTATTTTGCACATGCAAGAAACTAGTCTATGAGTTCCTAGACACATTGTGAGTTATCTTTTTTGTCATACTAACAGGGGATCAATAATTTATTCCAACTGAAGAAGAATATATAATTATATGTTTATGCTATTTATTTGATTTTCTCAAAACTTATACCATGATCTTAGACCATTAGGAGGGATTATAATGCCTATAACATCTATTAGCACTTGACTTTTATTTCTAAATTCAATAGCAGTATATCAAAAATGAATTCTTTTAAAAAATATTTTATTTATTATTTTTAGAGAGGAGGGAAGGGAGAGGCAGAGAGGGAGAGAGACATCAATGTATGGTTGCCTTTCACCTGCTTCCAGCTGGAGACCTGGCTTGTAACCTGGTTATGTGCCCTGGCTGGGAATTGAACCACTGACCTTTGGGTTTGCAGGCCAGTGCCTTATCCATTGTGCCACCAGCCAGGGCTTTTCTGAATTCTTCAACTTACCATTAAAATGAAAAATTTATATGCCAAGACACTTAAGAATTCACAATTTTATGTTCTGCTAGTTAGCTAAAAGGAATAGAAATATTTTTTAGGGAGGAATTTATTTAAGCTGCACATTTTCAAATAGATGCCACAAGATAAGTAAAAGGGATAAGACTATGACTAAAATGACCTAAGAGTTTTTTTTTGGAAAACCCCGTTAAAAAGCAGTGTATGTCCTCTTCATAAAACCTGCCAAATAAGGGCAAGACTACATCTGCTATTGCCCATTTTGAAGTAATGGAAATCTCCTTTTTAAAAGCAAGCAGCAGGAAGAGATAACAAACTTTATGCAGCCTTCAAAATCAGTTAAATGTCATAATCTATAAGCAATAACAATTTTTTCAAATTAAGACCATTTTAGTAAACTAAAATGAATTTGGATTTAGTCATAATATCAAAAACCCTTTAACCATCTTAGAGAGGCATTGACAGTAATTATTGCAGAGAAATCCTTCATGACATGCATACTACACAAAAATAACCTTTCATTAGTTACACAGTGTTTGAAGAGCAGTTTGGGTTACCTGTGACTACAGGTCCAAGAACTAAATCTGTAGGTGTCTGTCCACACCCAAGGACACACCATGAATTATGAATAAACAGGGTTATATATTGGCACTAGATGATATCTCATTTAAGAGAGCAGCAACATGCTGGTTTATTTATCTCACCACTGTCTACCATATTGTTGGGCACATAGAAGGTACATAGTAAATGTTTCTTGAGTTGAATAAAAAATCACCCTGTATTGAAGTTTTCATTGCAAGGTACTGTGATGCTTTGCTTACTTTTAATTACTTACCTGATTATTTAACTCACTGAGGTAAGGTCCTTGTCTTTTTAATACTAAGTACTCAGAGTTAAGTGTCAGGCTTGGTGCCTACCAACAGTACAGTAAATGTTGGCTCCAAAACCAAATAAAAATTGAATTAATTATGATGTTTTTGCAAAGCACGAGGTGAGAAATGCCCCATTGTGAAAGATGAAGTCATTGAAACCAGAAATCTATGATGAGTTTTCCCAAACACAAAACAAATCACAGGAGACTCCAATTTAGGTGTGTGTTCAGCTTTCTATCAGCTTGGTTTATGAACCATCACACAGATCTGTTACTTTAAAACAAGAATTGTTCATCCTTCACCAGCTGCTATTGCTGAACAATAGATCATTTGCTTCCACTCCTGATTGCACCTGAATATTTTACTCTCGGGGAGTACACAGACCAATTCCTCTCCACCTCCCACCCTCAGCAATGTCTCCCAATAAAATAAAGGCAGGTATGAGATTTCAGTCTCAAGGTAATTTCTGTCTTACTTACTATTTTTATCCTTATGGTTTTCCTCGCTTGATCTAGCTAGGCTTTTGAGATTACGGTTATTTCTAGTCACAAATATCTTCCTAGTTTATAAGATGTCCATCATTTCCGGAATGTGAATAAACACGCGCAGTTTATAATCCTTCACTTATAAATGGTCTATTTAGGTCTTTGACAGTGTGGAGCTGATGCTGCACAAGCAATTTTGCTTCTTAGAATATTGCTCCTTATCTGGAACCACTACCATTTTTCTGTTCTCTGAAGAGTCCCAGAGTCTCAGAGGTGGCCTGCGATACCCTGTGGCCTGTGACAGTGGCTCTGAGAGCACAGAGTGGAGAGGGCAGGAGGGGCTTATGCCTCACATGCTATCAAATTTGTCCATGTACAGGGTTATATGTAATAGAAATGAAAGCATTTGAAATTCATTAAATACAATCACATATATTATGTAATGATTGAAAATACAATTCCAAGTTTTCTTAAACGAATGTTCTAAGAAAATATTTTTAACAGGGAGAATTTTGAATGCTTATTTGCCCTTAAATATCTACGCACTCATCACTTCCTCATTTATATTATTCTAAATTTTAACATTTGTCATTGCAGATATGCCAGGGCTTCTTCTGTAGCCCCTCTCTGGCTTCATTGCCCCCAGAAGAAGGTTGTTGAAACACATGTCTCTTGGTCCGAGGGCTTTTGTTTGGCTACCCAAATGCTTTATTTATTCATTTAATTAAAAATTTTTTTTAATTTATTATTTTTAGAGAGAGGGGAGGGGAGAGAGGCAGAGAGGAAGAGAGCCATCAATGTATTGTTGCCTTTCACCTGCCTCCAGCTATGGACCTGGCTGGAGACCTGGCTTGCAACTTGGTTATGTGCCCTGGCTGGGAATCAAACCAATGACTTTTAGGGTTCATTGGCCAGCGCCTTATCCACTGTGTCACCAGCCAGGGCCCCGAATGCTTTTGACTTAAGAGGAAGGTGAGCTGAGTGCTAGAGAACTAATGCCCCAGAGAAGTCTACCACTCATGATGGTCAGGAAGTGGAGGGCCGGATACTCCTGGGTTCCCTCACCCTATGGAGGGATAACTGAAATTCTCAAATTTATCCAAGGTCTTTAGCATCCCCTACAAAATCTTTCATAAATGAATCACTATTTTTCCTGTCAGTCTCATCATTCACCCCTACCCTGTCCCTTCTTTCTCCACCCCATCTCTACCTACCCCCTGGGAATATTTTTGCCCTAAAAATTTGCATTTACACTAAGCCCTCACTTAATGACCCTTATGGGTTCTTGGAAAATGCAACTTTTAATGAGACAACTTAAAATGAAATCAGTTTTATCATAGGCTAATTTATATAAACAAGAGTTAAGTTTCTATGGTACAGTTTTGATCACAAAAACATTATCAATTAATGTTCTAAATTAAGAACCAAAACACTTCTGTCAAACAATAAAATAAATGTAAGCTATACACACATTTAAAAAAGATGAGTAAAAAATAAGGAAGACCATTCATTTGCACCCTGTTTGTTTTCATTTAGGGTAGCAGGTAGCCAGAGCCTTTCCCAGTAGCTCAGGGTGCAAGGTGGGACACACCCTGGACAGGACACCCTTCTATCTCAGGTTCACCTACATGTACACCCACCCTCACTCATCTTGGGACAATGTAGACATGCCAGTTAAACTAATGTGAACTGTGTAATGTGACAGGAAAATGGAATACTCAGAGGAAACCCATATAGACACGGACAGAATGTACCAACTTCACATGACAGTGGCCCTGCCAGGAGTCTGTTTTTCAACAACAACAAAATCCTTGGATGAAAGGACCTTATTCCAGGACCTGCTACACTTGAAATTCCCCTCTATTTTGTCATTGCAGATATGCCAGGGCTTCTTCTGTAGCCCCTCTCTGGCTTCATTGCCCCCAGAAGAAGGTTGTTGAAACACATGTCTCTTGGTCTGAGGGCTTTTGTTTGGCTACCCAAATGCTTTATTTATTTATTTAATTAAAAAAAAATTTAATTTATTATTTTTAGAGAGAGGCTCAGTGTCTAGGAGACTGGTAGCAGACACTTCTTGTGTCGAAACACCCCCATCTTAAAGCTCTGAACCTCCATATAAGAAGTCTTACTTCAGTTGCTGCTATCTTATGAAGAAGCCCAAACTAGCGACATAACAAGAGACAGAGACAGACAGGCAGACAGACAGACAGACACAGAGAGAAGTGTTTGGCCACCCTCTGGCTCTTTCAGCCCTCAGCAATTCTAATTATTCTAGCTGAGGCCGCAGGCACCATTGGAAATAGTGTCGAACCATTTTCCCTGTGCTCTGCTCAAATTGCTGACCCACAGAATAACATGCTATGAAAACAACAAATTGTTTTAGTCACTACACTCTACAATAGTTCCTAGCAAAGCCATTTGATAGGTGGAATTGGTACCTTTTCTGCATGCTTTCACAGTGCTCTGTCCTTACCCTGCTCTAGCACTTGTCGCAGGATTGCGTAGTTGTTTCTTGCTACATGTTTCTCCATGAACTTGAGAACACCTAACTGGAAAGATAGTGTCTGGTTCACCATCATTTAACACATTGCCTGGCCCAGAGCAGGTGCTCCATAAATATTGGTTGAATAAATACATTTAATTTTATTCATTGATTCAGAATTATGAATATTAAAATGTTTTTAGGTTACTGTTTTATTAATGATAATCTTTTCTGATATTTTTTTCTCTTGCAAAATTCCTGTTACCTCTCTCATTTTTTTCTTCAAATACCTACGGTACGTATAACATTCCAGCCATCAGGTCTAGTGCTGGGAACAGAGCAGGGAACATGAAAACACAGCTCTTATCTTTTTGGAATAGACTTTATAGTTTTATAGGAAGACCAACAAAAATTTGCATAACTAAAGATATAATTATAAACTACGAAAGTGCATGGTTGTATCAGAGCCTCTTCCAGGGAGACGTAAAATAACTCAAGAGGTCTGGTAGGCTTGCCTGCAAAAGTGACTTGAAGACTAAATAGAAATTAGGCAGTTAGAGAATTGGGGGTTTTCAAATGAGAAACCTCTTACGCACATTGGGAAATCAAAGATTTAAAAAAAATTAAATCTTAATAAAATAAAGCTAGTTCTAGCTGCTTCACTTAGTAGTAATTTTTCAAAAGTTCTCTGAATATTCTTTTGTCAGCTCAACTTTCATTTCAGGGGTTTGAGAGAAAGAATAATTGTATGCTGATTCTGATCTCAAAATGTCACTGAGAATAATTAACCAGAAAAAAGGGGTATTGTATTTAAATATTTTTGTACCAGAATAAAATTTATAAAATGGGTCTCATTCTTTCAGATTTTGAACATTATCTATGAATGCTTCTATTCAGATTATTTAATGTTTCTAATTATTTAAATAAAAACCTAAGGAGATTAATGTTATAACAGCTATGTGTGCAATAAAATTTATAGCAATTTTATTGTTGTGGGGTGTTATTGAAATATTTTCTAATTTGTACATATTTACAAAATAATATTGGTATAATAATGGTAGTTTAATGTCACCCATAAAAAGAAGGGATGAGCTTAAGTGATCCTTGTTTCTAATTCAAAATTCCTACAGCTGAAATCAGTGGTTTCCAACCTTTTTCATCTCATGGCACACATAAACTTATTACTAAAATTCTGCAGTATGCCAAAATTACATTATTATTTTGCCAATCTGACAATAAAATAGGTGTGATTTTGATTCATTCACACTGGATGGCTGTTGCTTTGTTGGCTGCTGTAGTTTCTTTTTTACTTGACGATGTGAGAGAAAAGAGGTCAGTGCCCCTGTTTAAATAGTTAGTAGCACATCATGTTTCTCTCCCTCTCTCTCCCCTTTACTGCTCTCTAAAAATAAATAACTAAAATCTATTTTTTAAATCTTTTTTTTTTTAAAGATTTTAGATTTTATTCATTTATTTTTAGAGAGAAAAGGGCAGGGAGGGAGACAGAGAGGGAGAGAAACATCAATGTATGGTTGCCTTTCACCTGCCTCCAACTAAGGACCAGACTGGAGAACCTAGCTTGCAAGATGGTAATGTGCCCTGACTGGGAATTGAACCAGTAACCTTTGGGTTTGCAGGCCAGTAAATAAATAAAATCTTAAACAAGTAATTCTTGAGCCATACCAGTGTGCCCCCTGTAGCACAGTGATTGAAAATTGCTGGCTTAAATGAATGGAGAGATAGCAGAATGTACAAGAACTAAAGAATCCTTCAAAATTCTATCATGAAACATGGAAACAAAAAAGCAGTAGTCAAGTGAATGCTTTTATGGTTGCTTTGATTATATTAATAATAGAAGGAAAATTAAAATATGTAAGGAATTAAAAGAGTTATGATGTGTTGGATGTAGTAGAGATTTTAAAGTTCTCTGAAGAGTTTTTGAAGTGAAATTAACTTTCTGAGGCCAAATTTTAGCCCCAGCTCCCACCACTTGAACAATGGACTTACAACCTCTCCAAAGAGTGGCCCCAGTTTTTCAAAATCCCCTGAAGAAGGGTATCATGTATGCTCACAAAGTACTGGGCATAGTGCTTCAGACATTTTTTGCCCCTATTAGATTCATCTGGCCAAAGTTCACTGTTCTTGAATTTTTCTGAAAGAGCCTTGCTGACACCCTGTGAAATTGCCAGAGCCCAAATGAAGAGAGGTGTCTTTCAGTTTTTCCAAGTCATCCCAGTGTGCTGTTCCTTGTGTCTAGAGACTTACAAGACTTTTAATAAGAATAGTTATTTCACCATTTCTCTTCCGGCCCTTCCACACATTACTAACATTTTACTGTCATCTTTACCTTTTTCCATTTTACTTTGACAAGAAGGCACACTGATTGAAGCCAATGAACTACACATCTCAATTTATATATAAATAATATCCATCTCTTCTTTCTTACACCTCAACTAAAGAATGCAGGTATATCTTGGAGCTACTGCAGGTTTGATTTGAGAATTACAATGAAGTGAGTCATAATGTTTTCCTGGTGGAGAGTCTTGGGCTCAGTTTGTAAAAAAACACCTCTGTAAAGCACAATGAAGTGAATGAAATAAAACAAGGTATGCCTGTGATTGTGGTAGGCAGAATAATGAACTCCAAAGATAGCTATGTCCTAATCCCTGGAATCTGTACATATATTATCTTATGTGGCAAATCAGAATTAAAGTTGCAGATCAGTTGACCTTACAATAGGGATATTATCTTGGATTAACCATTGGGCCCAATATAATTATGAAAGTCTCTGAAATTGGAAGAAGGATGTGAAAAGAGAGAGTCAGAGGAAGATCTGATTAGGAAAGAATGGTCAGAAGCATGTAATGTCATTGAGTTTGAAGAGGGAGGAAAAGAACCACACCAAGGAATGTGGGTGGGATGTACAAAAAGAAAAAGTCAAGGAAACAGTTCTACCTCTAGAGCTACCAGAAAGGAATGCAGCCTTCCCCGCACCTTGGTTTTATCCCAGTGAGACCCATTTCAGACTTCTAGATGATGGACTGAATGACAATAAATGTGTGTTAAGTCACTACGTTTATGATAACATGTTCAATAGAAAAAAGAAACAATAGAAAACTAATATGGTAATCAAATATATAAACGAAGAGCAAGAATGTACAAAATATAATTCTTACTTCAACAATATGTAAAGTCATATTATTGATGTGAAACATGTATATATCCATTGAAGTTAATGTTTCCTTCACATTTAGATTTATGGTTTAATAATTGCATAATTGAAGAGCCAGTATGCTTGGAATACTTTTCCTTGGGGGCAAAATTGACTACATCAAAGAAGAATTAAAATCTTTAAACTTGGGAACTAGAAAACTGTACTTACTTGCTATAGGTTATTTTAGTCAATGTTTGAAATATCTTGGGTTCTACTCTTAGCTAGAACACAGGAATAGAGAGAAAAACTAGATCAATATTGCAATGAAGTCCCATGGGGAGTGGGAAGCGATGAAGTATTGTGGCAAACTTTACATAAGAGGACACTTTTAGACAAAACTGGTAAAATGAATGTCAGATGAGGAAGCTTACATGGAATGACTTCATCATTTTCAGACAGCATATATTGAAAATAATGATTGACTGAAAGAAGGAAATACATTGAACTTAGTCTACATTTATGCCAATACTACGTCTTGAACACTGTAGCTTTATGATCAATCTTGAAGCCAGTCATGTAGTATCAGTTCTCCAACTCTTTTCTTTTTCAAATTGATTTTTGGCTATTTTGGGGTCTCATGAATTTCCTGGAGAACTTGAGTCAGATAGTCAATTCTATATTAAAAAAACATCCCTGGCTGGTAGCACAGTGGATGAGGCACTGGCCTGTGAGCCCAACGGTTGCTAGTTTGATTCCCAGTCAGGGCACATGGCCAGGTTGCATGCCAGGTCTCCAGCCGGGTCTGTGGCTGGAGGCACGTGAAAGGCAACCATGCATTGATATTTCTCTCCCTCTCTGCCTCTCTTCCTTCCCCCCTCTCTGGAAATAATAAATAAAATCTTAAATAAATAAATAATAAAAACACAAGATGTTGATTAGGATTGCGTTGAGTGTTTAGATAAATCTAGGTGTAATTGACATCTTAACAATATTGAGTCTTTTCTTCCATAAATGACCTCTGTTTCTCCATTTGTTCAGCCATTTCATTTCTCTCATCAGAAAGTTCAGCACCAAGGTGGGATTTGTAGTGACACATTTTAGTAACTATAAGAAATAGGTGAGGAGTATCTTGAGAAAACACAGAAATTCCTTACAAAGAAAGAAAAGTCAGTTTTGAACAGTTAACACTTCCAGGAAAACTCACCTAGAGAAACCAGATTATCCTGATATTATGGCATAAAATCCTATCTGTTCTTTGCTAAGTTACATACCGTAGAAGACAGAAATCCCAGCTAGTGGTGCAGAGAGGAAGGGCCTTTTGGTGGGGGGAGGGTGGTCAGAAGAAGCCAATTATACATTTGCCTCTTCAGGTGCCAACTTTCAGCAACACTGAGCTGGGGGAGAGAGGAAGCTTGAACTTTGACTGCAGTTTGGCTCATGGATTGTAGTTTGCAAACCCTGTTCTAGAAAGATTTCTATCAAAAACATCATTTCATTTTTACTGCTTACTTTAGAGACAGAAAAACATATCTCATTTTCAGGTTTTCATGGTGGGCTCTGGTTTCAGACTGCTTTTGTTTGAATTCCAGCTCTGTCATTTGCTAGCTGGGTGGACTTTGGCAAGTTACTTAATCTTTCTGAGATATAAGGTTCAGGATGGCACTGACCTATAGGATTGTTGTGAAAAAAAAAAAAAAATCCCGTAACATCTGAAGAAACCCCAAATATTAATTTAAAAGGATATATGCACCCCTATGTTAATTGTTGTGTTATTTACAATGGCCCAGATATGGAAGCAACCTGAGTGCCTATCAATAGATGAGTGGATAAAAAAGCTGTGATACATATGTACAATGGAATATTACTTGGCCACAAAAAATAATAAAATCTTACCATTTGCAACAACATGGATAGACCCAGAGGGTGTTATGTTAAGTGAAATACATCAGTCAGAGAAAGATAAATATCATATGATTTTACTTACATGTGGAGTCTAAAGAATAACATAAACAAATGAGCAGAAGAGAAATAGACTCATAGATATAGAAACCAGACCAGTGGTTGTTAGAGGTGAGGGGTTTGGTGGACTGGGTGAAAAAGTGAAAGGGTTGAGATGTACAGATTAGTAGTTACAAAATAGTCATGAGGATGTAAAGTACAGCATAGGAAATATAGTCAATAATATTGTAAAAACTACATATGGTGCCAGTTGGGTACTGGAAAAATCAGGAAGAGCACTTGATAAAGTAGATGACTGTCTGATCACTATGCTATGTACCTAAAACTAATACAAAATAATATTGAATGTAAACTGTAACTGAAAACATTTTTTTTTAATTTAAAAATAAATTAATAAAATAAAATTATACCTGTAAACACTTAAAGAATGCCTGGCATATAAAAACAACCAAAGTTATATTTGTTGATCTTATCACTCCCAGCTTTCACTATTTCATAGATATTTAGATATACTGGATCTAATAAGTATATTTAACACATTTACTACAAAAAATGAGGTAATATTTAACATTAATCTTATCACTATTCATAAAGCAACTGCAAACGTTTCAGTACTTGTTATCCACAAAGTTATGAATTAAAATGTATAGCCAAATTACAGTCCAAGACACTAAATATTATATTTAGGCCAATGACTTTCAACTGGTATGTTGCAAGAATTTTTTAAAAAACATGCAATACCTAACTGACCTCTTTACCCTTAGATTGTCAAGTAAAAGAAAAAGACAACAGCCAACAGATTGGTAAACTGCTAACCTAGGCAGTGAGAGTCACAGGCTCCATGGACATAAAATGGGACAATACAATCTATTTTCTAAATGCCATGAAATTGGTACATATACTAAGCATATTCAGAAGAAGGAACAAGACGCATGACAAATGGCCAAGAATGCCTATGCATTAAACATGCTCAAAGGTTAACTTGACATGTTGTGTTTTCCTCTCCCCAGTAATGCCTTCAGTGGGATCAACTGTATCATAACCAGCTTCAGCTGAAACTTGAATCAAATCAAGGGAGGCAGAACTGTACTCACAACCAAGTGTTCAATTTAGTACATTTTGTTTTGAAACTTAGAGATAAAAGGGTGATGGAAGGTTTAAGCACATCTAGTTTAGCAACCCCACTTTGGAGGTAAAACTAAGACCTAGCAAGTGTGCAGTGAGGGAGCCAGTGTTGAGTTGCTAACAAACAGATTCCCTAATTCACATTTCAATTTCCTTTCCACGCATAGATTGAATCTCTACTCTCCCAAATGGTCAATTTTAATTTTCTCGGTAAATTGGCTTTGTGTATTTCCCATATGCCAAAGAAAGGCTTTCGTCATGTCAATTCAGCCTAACTGACTCAATAGCTTCTACCCAGGAGTCCATGTGTACAGCTACAGGAAGACAACAGTGCTCTCTGCATCTGACCTGTTGTCATACGAGATGCTGGAGACCTAAGGCTTCACAATGGACATAGAGCTCAAGGCAGAGTCATAAACCAGCTGACCTTTAACAAGGTATTTATACTCAGAAATAAATGCATTGGCACAATCTTAAGAAAAACTGTGCACGATTAAACCACCACACCTAAAAGTTTTACTTATACTCAATCAATGGCATTAAACAGTATTTTCTCTTCTTTGAGTGAATCAATTCAGCCAGGACCACAAAGATGTTCTGAATTACTTTATTGGAAGAAAAGGTGCTGAAATAAACTCAGTTATGCATTTCTTAATAAAACTAGAATAAGTACCTACTATATTCACTCTAGGACACAAAATAACATGTTTTATAGTCATCTTATATATTTTTAAAGAAAATTTGTTTCTGGTGCAAAGAAAGAATGAACTCCAGCTGCATCTTTTGACTACCAGAAGGATTAATTGTGAAATAAAACCTTTAATACAGCATATGACCAAAACAAGGTGTACAATAAATGTTATTATTTTGTAGCCTTTTGTGTTTCATCTTTTGAAATTCCCATCCTTCTGAAGTCAATAGTATTACTTAGATTCAAAAATAAATTGTGCCAATTATAACAACAAGTGGAGTCAAGTCAGTATTAGGTGTAGGCATCCCTAAACCTCTGTTTAGATATTTATCACAGTCTACTGCAAAACTGTAAAAAACGCAGAGAGCTTAAAACTTGGAGAAACCCACTGAACCATCAACCTATCAGTCACTTAGGGAAGCATTCCTCCCTAAAATATTGCTTACAACAAGTGTGACCGTTTAGTTTTAAATGGGATAGCGTTCCAATTTCTAAGCAAGCCTCCACGGTCCTTACTCCTCTCCTTTCTCTACAGCTT
This sequence comes from Noctilio leporinus, assembly GCA_004026585.1. Taxonomy (NCBI): domain Eukaryota; kingdom Metazoa; phylum Chordata; class Mammalia; order Chiroptera; family Noctilionidae; genus Noctilio; species Noctilio leporinus. The sequence continues at coordinate 84,581 of PVIW01002055.1, forward strand.
CTGACTGGGAGCCATATTTCAATCCATTAAATAAAGAATCGTCTAATGCAAACTGTGCTACTATAATTCCCATTGAAACTCCATTAAGCAAAGAAAAGCTGTCAAGTATAAAATCTGCTGATCCTTAGGGATGACTTGGAGGACATTTTTCCTTTAATGGCTTCATGCTTTGCCAAGCCATAATTCACTTATATTTATGTCAACAGCTTCATCACTGTGTGTGTTTGACTTTCCTGAAAATAACATTATGGCAACTTTCTTTACTATGCAAAGTTATTGCCTTGAAGCTTTCATGTGGGAAAACAAAGCTTTTAGTCAACTCTGTTGTTAAAATAGACATTAGAGAATTTGGCTCTTGTGTCACGATAAACACTTTAGCTTCTGAAGAAACCTTGGGAATGAACCAGATAGTATAGGCTGAATGTTTTTAATCACCAGCAACTGTAGTAATTCTCCTAAAGTGCTTTTCTTGGATTGCTTTTGTAGCATTAAGAACTGAATTTAGTAATAGAGGCCTAGTAGATTTTCAGAGTTAACAAAGTACTGAAATTACTGGTATAGGAAGAGAGGAAAGGGGCTGGATTTGTTCTTATTCATTTTCCACCTTTTAAAATAACATAGGAAGCCCTGGCTAGTAGCACAATGGATAAGGTGCTGGCCTGCAAACCCGAAGGTTGCTGGTTCGATTCCCCAGTCAGGGCACATAACCAGGTTGTAAGTCAGGTCTCCAGCCAGGTCGTTGGCTGGAGGCAGGTGAAATGTAACCATACATTGATGTTTCTCTCCCTCTCTGTCTCTCTCCCTTCCTCTCTCTGGAAATAATAAATAAATTCTTTTAAAAATAAGTAAATAAAATAAAATAACATAGGAAACACTGATGTTGTGTTTTACATATTGTCCATCTAAAAAATTAAAAGAAATATATCACCCTGGCTGGTGTGGCTCAGTGGATTGGCACCAGCCTGTGAACCCAAAGGTTGCTGGTTTGGTTCCCAGCCAGGACACATAACCATGTTACAAGCCAGGTCTCTAGCAAGGTCCCCAGCTGGAGGCAGGTGAAAGGCAACCATATATTGATGATTCTCTCCCTTTCTTCGTGCCTCACTTCCCCTCTAAAAATAATGAATAAAATCTTAAAAGAAAAAAAAAGAAACATATCCTCTTACTTTCCTAAAGAGCAGATTTAAGTTAATTAACAGTGCAAACTTTGATATTTATATATAAAAAACTACAGAATGAGCATACAAATATTTGTGTGTGTATATATATATATGTGTGTGTGTGTGTGTGTGTGTGTGTGTGTTTGTATATGTATATGTTTTGGTATATATACCAAGAAAACACACATACACATATGTAACTATAGGTAGTTAGCTAATTATTATTAAGAACAGGAAGCAAAGGGAATTAGACACTGAATTTAATAAGCTAGGAACATGAGCTTGCTTATTTCACCAGGAAGCTACAGTTTTTCACACTCCAGGAGATTATAGCATTTCTCCACCAAGGAAATTAATAACTCC
>PVIW01002055.1:86203-243757 GCA_004026585.1 Noctilio leporinus
CCCCCCCCCCCCCTTCCTCCTCCTTACTGGGTACTGCACTTGCCCCACCTGTCTGCACTCTCCTGCTCAGTAGACCATGTTGGTCTAGCTGTCCCTGGGGCCCATGGCAGACACATGGGCTCCAAAAGACTAAGCAGACTCTCTGGACACTGGCTTTCATCTGGCCTTGTTGAAGACACAGTTGGACTTTTCCCATGGCAGGATGGAGGGAGATGGTGCATTAGAAACCCAGGGAGTAACTTCTACTTCCACTCAAATAAATCATCTTCCCACACCACAATCTTCCATTCATGGGTCTGTGGAATGATTTCTTTACAATCCAATGGAAGAGCCTGATTTCTACTGACTACAAACACACATAAACACACACACACTCACACACACAGACACACACTAGTGTGTTTTCCTGAGAGGAAAATCCAGCTACCAGAACTACTGTGGGGACATTTAAAGAAGAGTCTAGAACTATGCCAATGTTTAGTTTCCTGTATCAGGATTGGGTTGGAGGGAACACTGGTCATCCAGAACTTGGAGATCTATGTCATGAATTTCCTACCCAGATAGGGCTTTCTAGGAGTAAGACATTATATGTTTCTCACTGCCAGTTTGAGAAGCTTCATTTTTTTCTCTAAAGAGTTATTCTCAGAAAGAGCTCAAGGCTTGGGTTAGAGTACTAGAGGGATGGTGGAAGAACTATTTAGACTAAAATAAAGCAGAGAGTTAAGAAGCAGATGTTGAGGTGAGAGAATGCTCTCTTGTCAACAGGAAGAGCAATGAATCTATGAGATCCAAGGCTGAAATGAAACATCTAGGACATGAGAAACTGCTACCATAAAACTGTATTATAATCAAGAGACTATTAGGAAACCCAAATAGGGTATTTTTCTATAAAAGGTGGCCTCCGTGGTCCTCAGAATGTCTGCAAGGGTGTAATACTTCCACAGAAAAGGGTTTTCTCATCTTTGCTCTATGTAGGCTTCCCAAGCCACAGAGCCTACGTCTCAGGCACATGTGTAAGGAATTCAGATGCACATGTGTCAGATCCTGGAGCTTTGACAGCTTTTGGACCAGTAGGTTCTGGTGGTGGGCAGACCTCTGGTCTGGTGATAAACATGGACTTAAGGGGAGTGTTCAGGAGATTGGGCATGCTTTATTGCAGGAGGTAGCAGGCTAATGACCAAAAAGCCAGGCAGCTCAAGAGGGTTCCATGCTCAGTTTGTCCACCCTGTCCAACAGCAACACACAGTTATCTTACAGCAAGGGCATCTTATATATATAGTGGAACAAAGGAGGCTGTCTGCACTCTAGAACAAAGGGCCAGCCATATACACAGAGGAATAGGGGACCAGCACCCCCAACCTAACATGTGTTTTATTAAGAAAAGAATGGAGGACCCAGAACAGAGCAGGGGACATAGTTGAGGGATGATGTGGTCTCAGTGAGAGTCTGTCCTCTATCTGACCCCAGAGGCAGCCCAGCTTGGTAGCAAGGGGCAGCATTTCTGTCTCTCTGTCACTGGCTGAACACTGCCCTGGCTAGGGGTGAGGAAGGGAGCAGACAGAGGGAGACGTAACATCTCTGCCACAAGGTGGCCTCCATCTGCTGAGCAATATTCTCCATGCCATGAGCCATGAGCTACTAGCAACCAGCACCAAAAGAACACTAACTAGGGCAGGGTACTAAAAGCACACATTACAGTTCTGCAGTAATGTGCCTATTACTTTAGTGGAGTGGAAGGTCATTTTAAGTTTTTTTTCCCCCCACTTTAATTCTTTCTACAAAATTATGAAATAGTGTCCCATGGGTCAGGAAATATACTATCTTCTCTTATACTTTCAAAAACCATGGTAAATTTTGTTTTAATCATACAAGTTTGTCAACAATCCCTTTTAAGCATTTTTTTATTTCAATTTTTCATTTCAACTGTTTTTCCACTGTGAAATATCCTTCAAGTCATGAAGCAAATTAAAAACTTTCTACACCACGTTTCTTTTATTCTGAAGATCAGCTGGTCTTGTATCTGAATAATTGTTTCTTTTTAGTATCACTGAGTTTTAGTGTTGTCCTGTGTCATTATTAGTTTTGGCAAGTGAGGACCAGAGGATCCTCCCTCCCCTACCACAAACATAAAGCATCTGAATACTTACTGATTTGTCTGAGGATGAATTATGGGAATCTGATCAAAATCCCATTTGGGGTCCAATATTATTATAGTATTTGGTGTAGAAAGCCCTGAAATTCCATTCAAGATCAGCATTTCTTCAGGATTAATTTGAATAAAGGGCCTTTAAAGAGATAATTAGAATTAAGTCAAGTCATAAGGGTGAGTCCCTAATTTAATACAACCGGTGTCCTTATAGGAAAAGAAGAGACACCTGGGGTGTGTGAGCACCTGAGAAAGGCCACTAGGACACAATGGGAAGGTGGCCACCTACAAGCCAAGGTCAGAGGCCTTAGAAGAAACCAATCCTGCTGATACCTTGATCTTGGACTTTCAGCCTTTGAAACTGTGAGAAAGTACATTTCTGATGTTGTCTTTTGTGATATAGCCCTAGAAATCTAATACACACATACATCTATGGTATATTGGGCCACATGTAAAGTGCTTTTCATAGGAAGTAGGTGTGGTCAAAGATGTTTAAAAACACCTGAACTAGGCCTGGGTCAGGTCAGCCATAAAGTTGTATTAAACTCTGAATTTAATAAGAATAATGACTTAATATCTGTCAAATTCCCTTTATTATTCTTACCCTTAACTAAGATTGAAGTTATAGGATGTACTTATATGTTGGCTCTAATATTTTAGCCTTTCTCATGGATTTTCTATTTCATAATACTTTACATCCAATATACAAAAAGCCCTGAAGCATAGAATGGGCAGTGAAGTCATATTACATATAGTTGTCTTGTGTTTTATATCTTCATCTATTTAAAAATTATCCTTTAATTATGATTATAAAACAATTCATGCTCATTGATATAAAGGGGGCAGTTGTTGAGTTCTCCAAATGTCTCCTCTAACATACAGGTGAGCAGGCATCTCTTGAGACTTCAGTAGCACAGTAGGTGATAGAGATTCTGGCCCTTCCTGGAGACAATGTGGAAAGAAATGACTGCTTCATCAGAGGTCTCTGAAGTGGGGAGAGAGAGAGAGACAAAGAGAGAGAGAGAGAGAGACAGAGAGAGAGAGAGAGACAGAGAGAGAGAGAGAGACAGAGAGAGAGAAAGAGAGAGAGAGAGACAGAGAGAGAGAGAGAGACAGAGAGAGAGATATGCTCATTTAAACAAAAATAGAAACTCTCCAAATGTATTCATGAACAAAATCTGGCATTGTTAATGGGCAGGTAAAGTATATATCCATTGGAGATTTCACTTGTATTCCCACCTGTGGTCAAGTCTTAGGAAGGACTTTTTGCTTCTAGGTATTTAAACAGTTGTGGTCTGACTGGTGATCTCCATTCTCCACCAGCTATTTCCTTTAATGGCCTTCCTCCTGATGTAGAATTCCCTATGGCCCTGAACCATGCACTCTTCTTCTTAAAGGAATTACCGTTCTCTCCCCTCTCATTTGTGGTCCATCATTGCCTCAGCGTCTTGGGCTGCTACAACAAGATATAGAGTGGGGGGTTTATGAGCAACAGAATTTTGTTTCTCACCATTCTGGAGGCTGGAGAGTCCAAGATCAAGGCACCGGTGAATTCAGCCCATAAATGAAAGCCCACTGGCTGTGTCTTCCCATAACAGAAGAGGAGAGGGGACTCAGGGTATCCTTTATTAGGACAGTAGTCCCATTCTTGAGGGCTCCAATCACCTCCCCAAAGCCCTACCTCCAGATACCATCATCCTGGGGATTTCAACATAAGGCTTTTGAGGGTGGAGGGACACAGACTTTCAGTCTATAGCAGTCAGTTTGCAGATCAGCTTGACTAATCCTCATGCTCCTTTCCTCCTTAATCCTTTCCAGGTTTGAGTGTCTCAGGCAAATATTTAAATAAGGAAATAGAGGGTTTTAGAAGTGACTGTTCTTCTATTCATTAACCATGTATTAATGGATTGTGATATTTTGAAAGAATAATTATTATTGGTAACTTTTGTTGAGTTTTTCTCAGCTTTTGGACTATGGACAGAAATAATATGAGGTCATCTGCATGAGTGAAAATTTTGAACTTGGTCACTCATGCATTTTAGCACCATTGTGAGAAGTTGGGTAGGCAAGGATGTTCTGACAGGTTATATTGTGACATTGAATGACATAAAATTGTAGCCTTCCCTGGTCCCAGCTCTTTTTCTTTCAAAAAGCTTACATCATTGAAGGATTTGGATGCATTTCTTCAGATACATAGAAAAATGTGGAAAAATGGTTGAAATAGCTCTGTTTTAACCAATTAGAAGTAAAAATGACTGATGTCACACTATTATCAGAATGACATAAAAACTATAAAAATTAAGTTTATTATTTTGATATGGGTCCTGGGTAATAATAGACCAATGGCTTTTGTCAGTTGAGTAACATTTTTCAATCTATTCAGTCTGGCAAGCAATGTTGTTTAAAAGTGAAAGTGCACGGAATTACATTTAAAATTTATGTGCTTGCTTAAGTATTAATTGAGCATCTCTGAATAATTCCATATTCTAGGGAGTTGTTGACTACATTATTCATTACCTTTTAGGGTTCTATTCCTTATTTGGACATCATTCTGTAAAATATTTAAATATTTTTAGAAATGACTTCTGGAAGAAGCTCCCTCCAAACCCCTAAGAAGCTGAGAGCATTTTTCTTCTGGAAGGAATAAGTAAACCATGTACCATATATCTAGACTGATTTCTGTTTTCCCTTTAATGATCAAAAAAGTCAAGAACCCTATTTCTATCCCTAATTTTTACTGTGTAGATCCAATTATATTTATATGTACCACATAGAAAGTGATGTTATAATATTTATATATTATACATGTGATATACATTATTATATACATTTAATATTTTCCTTCTATCATGCTTTCCTGTCTAATTCATAGTTTTCTTTGTCTTTACAAATATATATTTTATTTACACTTTATTGTTTTACTATATGTAGTTTATGGAGATGCTTAAAATATATTAATTAAGGCAATGCATAAGTAATAATATAACTTAGTGCTTATTTATTTGATAAGCATCTATTGAAGCACTCTATATGAATAGTACAGTTCTAGGTGCAAAATATCTGCAATAGATAAATTCCTTCTTTGAGGACCTTACAATTTAGCAAGGGGAAATGAATATGAAAAAGATAAGTAAGTATATCATGTGGATTGATATAAAAGTTAATGTGTAGGTAGTAAGTTGTACAAGTGATCAGAAGAAGGGTAGATTAGTGAAATCTTAAAGATTATCTGTCAATTGCAATAAGTAGTAAGCATGTTCTTTTTAACCTTGCTTATGTAGTTTTTATCTTTATTGCATGTGGTTTTCACTTTCATTTTTTTTTAAATTTTATACAAAAGGCATGTAATGGTATTATTTTATAATTTTCCTTTCTTTTCTTATTAACCATCACATTAAAAACAATTTTTGTTTTTCATTTTCAAATGCCCCAAATAACTTTTTGATGTGGTTAAGTAATAAAAATGATACTAGATTTTTAGGGCAGATACTAGATAGAGTGTTGTCTCACAATTCTTAGTCCTTTATAAATCAATGCCATGGTTTCTGTTGTATTTATTAAATACTTGCTTTAAAATTCATTTCTTTGTACTCAAATATATTTTTACTACCATAAAGAGAAACAGTATAATTGTAAAACAGAATATACCTGTTAAAATGTAAAATGTAAATTTAATTAAACTATGAAATCTAAATAATATTAATTCTAATACATTTTACAAAGATTTTCCCCTGGAATTATTGCTTACTGATGACTCTTCATGTTTATTTAATAATGAATGAGTGTTTAGGTTGATTAATTTGAGATGAGGCTAAGGTTTTAAAGCAGAAAAATGATTTGTGTGTTAGTTTTAATGGAATCCCAACCTAGGGCACAAGTATTTGGAAAAAAGTAAAGATATTAAACTGCGTTGCCTGTTAAAATTTAATACTGGGAATTATTTTCCACAAAATGATGTAACTTTTAAAAATTAATTCTGGAAAATAAATGAGAGTAATGGCAACTGTTTACTTATTCATCTAGTTTGGAAAATATTAATATAGACTATATATAATATCTCTCAAATGTCTCTGCACAATCTTCACAATATATTTAGTGAACTTTTCTGGTGAGATCATTAACAAGCCATTTGGACACCAAAGGTCCAAGCCAGCTCAATAAAGTGGTGCGCCCATAGCTTAGTTTCTCACTGAGCCGCTTGTTTTTGCACACAGGATGCTGATATAAGCTCTTTTGTGGAAGTATCTCTAAGTTGTTCAAATGGGCTAATATATCTTCTCTACATGGACATTAGCAAAACCATGCCAGTTATACGAAGCACCTTACAAGGTAATGGTTTTCCCAAGGTAATGGTTTTCCCAGAAAGACTTAATATTCTTACAGTTGAACCAAATAAATAAAAATGCCTCTACATAAAAGCCAATGAATCCCAGTGTGACATAGCAATTGGTACTGACCATCCATCTCTCCATAAAGCTGAGAAACAAGTTGGGGATTTAGTGCTCTATCCTTAACGTGATTTTTAGTAGATTCATTCAGTCTAGTTTCTGGAGCCTATACCAGTTTAAATCCTGGCTCTATTTTATTTTATTAGCAGGACAAACCTGGGAAAGTTCACATTTCTGTGCCTAAGTTATCTTATCTGTAAAATAGTGATAATAATAGTACTTAGTCCAAAAAGTTGTTGGAAGGATTAAATATATTGGTAAACATTAGCTCTTAGACTAGTATTTGATATACAATAAGTGCATTAGTGTTTATAACTGTGTTTTCATTTATTCTTAAAATGCCATATGTTATGAACTGAAATGTGTCCTCCCACCCCCAAATTATATGTTGAAGCCCTAACTCCTATAGTGATTGTATTTGGAAATAGGGCCTTTAGGAAGATTAAGGCTAAATGAGGTTATAAGGTTGGATGCCTTACCCAATAGACTTGGTGTTTTTATAGGAAGAGGAAAAGACACCAGGTTTCTCCCCGCCTCTCTCACAGAGAAAAGGTCATATGAAGGCACACTGAGAGGTGACTCGCCACACTGTAGGATGAGAGCTCTAACCAGAAACCAAATTTGCCAGTGATTTGATCACAGACTTGTAGAGTCCAGAACTTTGGGAAAATAAAATCCTGTTCTTTAAGCCGCCAAGTCTGTTGGCGTTTCTATAAGACTAATAACACTGTGGTCCACCCCAGTTTTAAAAAATAGTATAAGGAAGAGAATATTTTTCTGGGTGTAAATTAATCAGAGCTGAGGAGAGAAATAGAAATAGGGTTAGAGAAAATTTGCTCTTACAAGTACAAAGATATTCATGTATGGAAAGAGTAATATTTTTAGACTAAAGACAGGAAATAGAACACCCATTTCATAGAAACAGACACGAACGAGGAAAAAGGGGAGGATGAAGGGAGGAATTTTCCAGATTTAATGAGCCCCAAATACCCATTTATTGAACCCAGGTAGAAAGCCTTCTGCATTGCTCACTAGGCTGCACCTGGTGGATCTACTTTGTTTTTTTGAATCACAAATAGGGACACTCCTCTTGATAATTATGAGTTTAAAATCTTTTTGTCTGATTTTACTGAGCTAAGTTTTCACTGCTTTATAGGGGGTCAGAAATAGAGAAAAATGTTGATTAGATTGGTTGTAGAACTGGAGAGGAATTAGGGGTTTGGAAAAAAGTGCATGCCAAACAGTAAAATTATAACAAAGCGATAGAAAACGCGCTCAACAATGCATTAGCTTTTCCTGGGCAGTGTCAGCAGATGGCGATAGTGTGCTTCTGATCCGGGCTGCCAGGTGCCTTTAATGTTGAAGTTGGATGGGTTGCTTGACAGGTGTGTGGCTCTCCTCGCCTCTGTAGGGCTTCTAGGGATGAAGAAATATGCAATTCAAGAAGAAGCCTACTCTTCCCAACAGGATGGGTGGAACAGGAGAGTATTTTGCTAAGTGAAATAAACCAGTTGGTGAAAAGACAAATACCATATGATCTCACTTATAAGAGGAACAAATCAGAACTACAGGCAGTCACCAGAGGGGAGTGGGGAGGGAGATAATGGTGGAAAGAAGGGGAAGGGACTTGATAAAGATCACGGCTTAAAGATCCATGGACATGGACAACAGGGTGGGTGGGAGTTGACTGTGGGAGTGGGGGGTGGGATGGGCAAAGGAGGGCAAAGGGAGAAAAACTGAGCCAACTGTAACAGAATAACAATAAAAAAATGATTTAAAAAACCCAAATGTGCAATTCAACAAAAATCTGAAATGCATACTTCATTCAGTAGTATGTATTAAACATACACATATAACAAGTTATATTGGTAATTACAAACACAAGCATAAGTTATTTCTATTTTTAAATAAAAATTTTTATTTTAATCTTTTATTGCTTTATACAAATTATTTCTAAAGTGACTAATAATAAAAAAGATGTATTTAAAATTTCAACATAAGTTAAAAAAAAATTCTAGCCCTCAGTTTTCCCAGATAATTTTGTTTAAGTTCTAGACTGATTCATCCACAGAACGGTCATGATATTTTGCAAGTGCATAATTAGAATTGGCAGTGTGCTACAGAGTGATGCCCCTAAAGCTTTCATGTGATGCCAGTCACTTAAGGATCTTGTAAAATGTGTGTTTAAATTCAGTGTGTGATGGGGAGGTGAGATTCTGCATTCCCAGCAAAACTCCTTGATGGTGCTGATGTTGCAGGTCCTCGCATTACACTTGGACTAGCAGGGCTGTTGAGCATTGATGTCAGAACTATGTCTAGCCCTTGTAATCTTTAACTAGCTATGTGATTTCAATGAGGTCACTTCATCATTTTGATTCTCTAATAATGAAATGAAGAGAAACAATGTCTTTTCTGCTTTTTGTTTATGACAACTATCTTAAGACCCTGTAAAATCACCCAAGAAAGAAAACATTCTGGTATTTTTGCATATATTCAGGCAAAACATTGAGCATACTGACTTGAGATTTTTCGACAATGCTTGACACATAAAAATAGAATTACTGGCTAAATGGGAAAAATTTATTTAATTTAGGTCTTAGTTTTCTGGATTGAATTTTTACCCCTAATCACCATTAAAATATGGAGGGAGCACAATAAAAGATACCTAAACTGAAAGCATTGACAGAAAATCTAAAATCTGGTTGGAAGAAATATTTCAATGGAGGAAAAATTAAAATTTCAAATAATTTCATTTTGTGGATTATGATTTCAAAATAACACCCCAAGAAGGAACTAGAAAACAATTATTAGTCATTTAACTCTGTGATGATAATAATGTTAATATCCCAAGGGGAATACTGAAATTAGTAAAGACAGCTTACTTCACACTGCGAGTGTCAGCAGGCTGGAGCCAGTCTGGGCTGACAAAGGCTCTGCGCCTTAAATCAAGTCCTCCTGCCAGTTTGATGAGTGTGATACTTGGTTTCTGGTTTCATCTGAGTGAATGTTTCCAGACCCACACTGCTTATCCATATGGGTCTCAGCAGTAGGACACCAACTAACAGCAGTTTTATTTGATTGGGCATTTGTTATCTGCGTAATTAATACCTGAAGGTTCAGCAACTGAGTGGTATCAAAAATGACTTCTCTGGCTGGCAAAATAAGCAGGATGCATTAATAGGCATATAGACGGAAATTATTTTCTGTCAGACATTGAAGCCTTGTTTTCTCTTTTCTTGGTGGTAAAGTTGGATTTTCACTGCCTAAGGTCTTACTCTAACTCCAAGGTTTAATAACTTGGGTTTGGACAACTTACTCAACTTCTTCAAGTCTCAGTTCCTTTATCTATAAAATGTATGTATTTACAGAACCTTACTTTATAGGGTTGGTGAAAATATTAAATGAGACCTTATACATGGAAACGCAGTTCAGAAATAGTAAGCCATCGGTTGGCTGCTATTATTACATTTGTCATTATTATTATCAGCAGCTATTATTGCTTTGCAATCTAAAAAGCAATGTATTAATACAGATGTGTATATAAGAAACCACTAAGAATAACATACTGTAAGATCTTGAAATTAGAATATTGTATTCAACAGTAGCTCATTTTAGACTGGCAATTGAAGCAAGTGACCAAAGGATAATAGTGCCCAGAAAAGTCCTGGCTAATATTTCTAATCATAAGGCACTGGAACTAGAAATGAGTATAGTTTGTCAGGGAAACAAGCCTGTTCTATGTGGCTAGAGAGAAGATGCAAGAGGTACAAAACTATAAATTCCCTTACCTCTGTATATTTGATCACAGACTTACAATAGTTCTGTCTACATTATTTCTCACTCTCTGGCCTTCACAGAATCATTTTGTGGTCTCCAAGAATCTTGACTTAAAAATGTACTGCAACAGGAGACTAGCCAAAGGCACTTAATAAAGGGTTCTCCGTTGTGAGGAAACTGCTGAGTTCTCATTATTTCTCTCACACTCATATCCCTATAACAATAGTGAATATTGGTCATTTTGTACATTTATTCAACAAGTATTTATTAAAGAGCTACTACATGCTAGGCACAGCATTAGGTTTTGGAGATATAGAGATTTAGAAGAGCATAAAGTCTCCTTCCTCAAAGATCTGATAATTCAATAGTGAAGATGGATTAATACAACAAAAGTAATGATAATTTACTACCTAAATAATTCTGCACACATGTGTAACAACTGAAGTTTATTGAGAATGTACTTGTTATCCAGTATGCATAACTGTTTTACAACTTCTTTTCCCACTCTGTAGTTGAGAGAAATGAGACCCAAGATTGTCTAGTTACAAAGACGCATAACCCAAATATGAATCTTACCCTTTTATGTTGTTTGACTTTAGCAGTGATAAGTTTTTCTGGGATGTTGGAAATTAGACACTGAAGGAGGGAGAAATAATGATTTAGAATTTAAGAAATAGATAGATGGTTTGCAGATGAATAAGAAGTGTAAACACAATCTAGTGCTTTCAATCCAACATGGAAATATGCAAGGGAGAACAACAGATCTATTTTTGGAGAGTGAAGGTGGAGGAGGTAAGAGGCTGAGAAAGGGAAGACAACTTCAGTTTTGAATATGTCCTGGGTCTTTGTCAGGTATATGCAGTTATATATTTAAGGTGAAGTTCAGTAGAGTTCTGTGATGAAGTCATATTTGACAATTACCAAATAATGCAACACAGAGTTTGTCCTATGTGCCAAGCATGTTTAATTTTAATGATAAATCTATGTAGTAGGTATTCCACATTTAAGGAAACTTCTCTGATGCAATCACAGCTAAAATTTAAATATTTAATTGTGGGTGTGAATGGAGAGTGGGGACAGGGAGCGCACAGGGTGAAAGGAAAAGAGATAAACAAAAAACCTTGGGAAACTCTAAAGACCTAGGATCAAGCTAAAGATGCTGAGATGGATGAATGAGGGAAAAGTAAAACCAAGACCTCAGATGTTATGGAAGCAAAGGAGTAAAGAGCACAGAGTTGATAACATCAAATACTACAGAAAAGCTAAGTAATACAAACACTAGGAAGACTATTTCCATTGAACAGTTGGCATGTGAGCAGGCACTCTGGCCACAGGGTTGGGGCAGACATCAGACTCCAGTATATCAAGGAGTCAACAGAAGTCAAGGCAGTATACACAACTTGTTAAAGAAGTTTGCTTGAGAAAAGGAGAATAAGAAGAGTCAAGGAAGTTATATGGTCAAGGGGGAATTTTTTATAAGTATGGGGAAGACTGAACCTGTGTATAGTGTCTCACACAGAAGCCAATGTGGAAAGAGAATGTGATAACTGGTGAAGAAATGTCAGAGGGACAAAGAGAAGGTAGAAGATGCAGGGACTCACTGAAGATGCCATGAACAGAGCAGTGATCTAAAATTAAAATACAGAACTTTGCCTAATGGTGGAAATATAGCAGCTTTGTAGGGAATTGGAAATTAAAACATGCTGACAGTGCCTCCCAAGTTTGGGCCATGAAAGAATGAGAGAAGGCGGCCTTTTTTCAAGAGAATTCCAAGGAAGCAGGGTCTTGGGAGAGGGGTATGGTTCTTTTGGGAAAGTGGTTGGAGTATCAGTGAAGAGCTACAGCTGTGGGGACCCTAGTGGCTGAAGGAGGTGGGATACCACAGGGAACAATTTGAGGGGAAATGGGGGAAAGAATTTACAAGGTGATGATAATGATTGTGTAATTCTGCCAAGATATATTGAGCTGAGACAAATCAGTGTGCAGAAGTAACTGCATAAAAAATGAAGGAACTGCTTGAATCTCAGCTTTGAACAGTTACAGTTGATAGGTTGATATGGACCAAGGGGGCATCTGGCCGTGGGATCTCACAGTACAGATGAGGTAATTGCAAGCGAGCTACAGCCAAGGATTGGACTTGGTTTTTAACTCTCATCTTCTCATCTCCTCAATTTCCTTTTTCTCTGATTTCCTTCTTTCCCTCCTCTTTCATTTAAAAAAATTATCCCATGCTCTTTCTCCTTCCTTTCTCCCTTTCCCTCCTACTTTCATCCCTTCCTCCTTCCCTCTTCCTCCCTCTTTCTTTCTCTCCATTATTCCTTATCTACTTAAATTCTTTCTAAATTAGTGATTTAATGAACAATATTGAGCTTCTTAACATCATTAAAATCCTTCCTTGATTGCTGTAATTGAACAAAACATTAAACAATACACTTTCTACTGAAAATATGCTCTACATATTTCTCCAGGGTAAAGGGAAACGTGGCTTCAAATACTATGATTTTTTATTCTTTTTCAATGATGAACTTGACTCAGGCCATGAGTTTGAGCACAGACTGGAAGAACGAAATGGAACATATTTGAACTTGAACTCACAAATTTTACAGCTACTTTGACTTTTCTGTTGGGTATCGGGAAAACCCTTACTTTAATGGAAAGAAGGCTAAAATGAAAACATACATGGCAATGACACCGAGGACATCTTGGTGAATTAGTCATAGCTATAGCATGTGCTAATGATTACATTTACCCTCCCCTTCCATCACAAAGACTTGTTAATGAATATATTACCAAATATTTTCATTCTGATTCTTCTTCCCTAAAGCACCCCACCCATGACTCTACAAAGAACTTTGTGATCTGTGGGTGACTACACTATTTAGTGAATAATAGAATATGGAAGATCAATATATTTTTTTCACAATTGGTAGTTTCTTGGTTAATATGATCCAGGTATCTTATTTTGCATGGGCTTTGCAAGCAGATACATCTCTTTACTTTCTGAATGAAATGACCATTTCTTTCATATGTTGCTCTTTGAATTGATTAGTTTTATTGAATTGACTGGCTCATCAGCCGAGATTCTGTTTATAAAAACAATGATTGGTTACACACATAATAAACGAATTTATTTAGGATTCAAAATAACTTATTTGAGAAAGATTTAAGTTGCAGTTTCAAATACCTCTTCCAAAACAAAGACACTATCTTCAGGGAAATAATCACTAGAATAGAAATGAAAATAGTTCATATAGCATGTCTTGCCTAACAAGTGAGGCCTATGTAACACAAATATTCTCTGGCCTGACCAATTTATGACTACCGCTATCATCCTGAATACCTCTAAATCTCCAAATTACCAAGACATCATGCCTCTGTGTTTGCATGACAGAAATGAGCATCTTTCAACATGTCCTCAAGTTAAGAGTTCCACAGAAAGCTGTCACAGGAATGCTCAGAAGTAAGTCTCCCACATTATTTTGCTTCCATCCCCAGACATGATGCTGATAATGACTATATGGTGTCACGTCTCTAGGCACAATTCTCCATCCTAACCTTAAGAAAGGGACCCAGCTCTCCCCTTTGTTGGAAATCAAAAACCTAAGAGAGATGAATTTGTAATTCTATACAGAGACACAAAGTCCAAGATTTAGCTTTCAACTTGACTTCCCCAAATGTTCAGAATAATAGAAATGATATAAAATTTACAATGTATGTCATTTATGTTCATATCCTAAGAGACAATCATCAGATTCCTTTTTCTAAGGAAAGTTTACTCAATTTCCTGATACCTGGTTTTGTTCATTAGCACTCCCATAAACTTTAAAGTATACTGTGATTCTTCAAGTCCAGGGTATGCAACTTCTCTCAATGACCACAGAAAGCCCAGATTAAGACAGGCTGTACCAAGCTAGCTGCCTTGTATAGCAGAGTCTCCTGCAATGCAAAGTGAAGGAAAGACTTTTACTTCCCCTGACACTGTGCCTATTTCCTTGCTTCTTCTACCTTGAGCAACGATTTAAGCAGACAATGCCCAATTCTGTAAGAACTTGCCCTAATCGTCAGTCAAAGTGAATTCAAACCATATGTTATAAGAAAACATTTATGACATAAGGGAAATTATTAACAGAAACTCAGATCTGACTTCCCATTACAGGACATCAAACAAGGTTAGAATGAAATTGTCTCCAATGTTCGTATTTCTGAAAAAAAGCCTTTGCTTGGTGTTTGTTTAGCTAAAAAGACCAATCAAAAGAATTTTTTCTCAACCCTAGCTCATATGGCTCAGCTATTTGGACCATCATCCCATAACTGAAAGTTTGCAGGTTTGATTTCCAATCAGGGTAAATATCCAGATATTGGGTTCAATCTCATTCTGGACATGTATACTTCCTGGTCCAGGTGCTTATGGGAGGCACTGAATTGATGCTGCTTTTTCACATTGATGTTTCTCTCTCCCTCCCTGAAAGCAATAAAAAATCTCTTTGGGTAAGGTTAAAAAGAAAAGATATTTTTTTTCCCAGAAAATACAATCTTCTGAAAATGTAGTAAACAATTTAGTTTTGAAATTTTAGGTATATTCTCAGGTAGGCCACTCCACAATATTAGTTTTGAAATTAAATTAAATTTTACTAATGTTATTGCATATTTTATAAAGTCTGACTATATGAGGAAGAAATCACATTTTCCCTCTTAGGTGTCAATACCATTAAAATAGTAAGATTTTTTTTCTGTTTTATTTTTATACTGGTTATAAGTCTTAGTGACACTGCTCTTAAAAATATAAATGTTAAAGGTGTAGTGTTAGTTTATAAATAATTTAAAAAAGACAGTCAGGCCCTGGCTGGTGGCTCAGTGGATAGGTACCAGCCTGCAAACCCAAAGGTCGCTGGTTCGATTCCCAGCCAGGGCACATAACCAGATTGCAAGCCAGGTCTCTAGCCAGGTCCATAGCTGGAGACAGGTGAAAGGCAACCATACATGGATGTTTCTCTCCCTTTCTTCATCCCTCCCTCCCCTTCTCTCTAAAAATAATGAATAAAATCTTTTAAAAAATAAAAATAAATTAAAAAATAAAAAATAAAATAAGATAGTCATTAGCTAACAATTAAAAAAGACTGTTTCATTTTGGTCATTGAATTAAAGGTCACTCTCATTATATTTACATGTGAACTATTCATTTCCATGTAAATACTGATTGCAATTTTTATACTTAGACATTATTTTCTTATTCTCATCAAGTTCTTCGTCATGTACTTTTGCTCTAGTTCATTATACTGTTTACATTCTTCTCCCAATTTGAGCATCACCATAGACAACTGTTACCCAGAGGATTATGACTTGAAAATAATTTATGTAGAGCCAAATATCATTAATAAATGATAGTTACTTATTAGTATTTATCATGTAGTAAAATATGAAATGGACTGCTTTAATTTTTCAAAGGCAATTAGTTTTCTAAGTTGAAGCAAAAAGATTAAGTACAAAATCTTTTCAAAACAAACTATGGCAAATTAAATATTGAACATTTTTAAGTTTTTTCTTCTTTTTTAAAAAGATTTTATTTGTTATTTTTAGAGAGAGGGGAAAGGAGAGAGACAGAAAGGGAGAGAGACATCAATGTACAGTTGCCTTTCACCTGCCTCCAGCTATGGACCTGGCTGAAGACCTGGCTTGCAACCTGCATATGTGCTCTGGATGGGGAATCAACATTTTAAAGTTTTAACACAAGACTTAAGCCAGCAATGCCATGTAGCAAAATTTTGAATGTCATTGTGCTTCTACTGGGTAAACAGGAAGTTCAGTATTTAAAAAAAATATTTTATTTATTAGTTTTAGAAAGAAGGGAAAGGAGAGAGGCAGAGAGGGAGAGAAACACCAATGTATGGTTGCCTTTCACCTGCCTCCAGCTAAAGGCCTGACTGGAGACCTGGCTTGCAACCTGGGTATGTGCCCTGGCTGGGAATCAAACCAGTGACCTTTGGGTTTGCAGGCCGGCGCCTTATCCACTGAGCCACCAGCCAGGGAGGAAGTTCAGTACTATAGTGACAGCTAAGGGTCTTAAATAATTACTTCGAAACATTAGATAATAAGGTATGTCCACTGTTTAGCACATCTTTGCTGTGCAGAAAAGAAAGTAGGGTAAATGCTGCCATTCCAGGTCTCTTTAAACTATACCAAAATAACTAGAACATGCCAAATGATCAAGAGAATATGAAATTTCTACTCTGAAACTACAGATGTTTTTCCTGCAAGGAAATCTTGTTCTTATCATGACAAATCAATTGAATAGTTAAATATGTAACCAATCACAAGTTGACTGCCGGCAGCTTTGAAAGCTGATACTCAAGAGGCAGGTGCTGATGGAAAGGACAGTTGGTTTCTGTTCAGATGCCAGCCATCTGGAAGATGGGGGACTCATGTCTCAAAGCCTACCTCCACCTCTCAGTGGAGGCAGAGATTTTTATATAGAGGAAGAGGGGAACAGAACAAAAAAAAAAAAAAAAACAAGAATGGGGTGAAATGTTCTCTATGTGCAGATGAGTATAGTCCATGCCAATGAGGACACTGATGGTCTAGTTTGTATCATCCTAGTTTAGTCATCCTGACTTTACATCACCCTGGCTTTCTGTCATCCTGGCTCCATGGGTGAAGGTCAGCAAATCTGGAGCTGGGATGCCTGAAGGTCAAAGACAATATCTTTTGAAGTTAGTTCCTAGGATTCTTAAATAAGCATGCTGTTCATCTACAAGTTACATATTAGTCAGAGTCAGCACTTACAGAAACAATGTCAAAAAGAAGTGTGGGGCGGGGGGTGGGAGGTTACAGGTTTCCACTCCGACAAGTTCCCACTGTTACTATGAACTGATTATTTTGATTCACCATGTCTTTGAGTTAACAGGAATTATGATTTTCATTGATTTGACTGACAACTAGATTTTCTAGCATCATGAAGAAACTCCCTCTTGTGTCTCATGCTTGCAAAAATTGATGAGATTTCAAAGCCATTTGTAGAACAAATGAGGGGAACAGAGTTGGTGCATTGGCTGTATAAGATGTTCATATGGGCTTTGTTTACCTGAAACATACTTTTCCATTCATCAAATATGTAGATGTGAAAATATTCTATATTAAAAATGTGGATTATTATTTTCCTTCGCAAACTCAGAGTACATTAGGTGTTTATCCCTTCCTGCCTATCTAGTAGTGCTGGCCTGATGCTGGAGAGCTTCATGTCCCCCAACCTGTCACCAATCAGAATGTGTCACCATCTTCATCGTCCCCAGTTTTTCAAGCCTATTTTCTCCTTTAGATGGCCAAGGAGATTTTGTATCAGTCAGAGTTTTTGGTCTCTGTCTTAAAGATTCAACCTTCAGTGGTCCCTAATCTGAGATGGTATCATTTTGGAAATAAAGAGTGAAAAGCTACACATGGATGCAGGACTGAAAAGGGAAGTGTTGCTCTTGATGGACTGGTTCTGTAAACTTAGCTGCAGGTATTTCCAGGTAATTTTGTAATACTTTGGTTATTATAATTTTATGCAATCAGGATGCTACATCTCCCTCCCATTGAAACTTAACTTAGCATGTTGGCTATGCTAATTTTATGTATAAAACGACTCACCTGAGTAACTGGAATCTTAGGCCTCAGTAATTTAAAAGTTCTTGCAAGTCCCTTTGGCCTTCCTGTCTGCACCCATTCCCTGTTGAGAATGTGGAGATACCTAATTGAATGAATGTGTTGTTTGCACTGATGCATAAGTCCCCAGGGTGTGTCTCTAACACTGTCCTGTGGGCAGCTTACGTTTAACAGAGGTGCATGCCAACTCCCTGCTGTAATCAACCCTCCAGGGAAATTTAATGTTTAATTAAGTGAAGTAGAGTGTTTATCTTTTCTCTGGAGCTGATTAATCAGAACTTTGTTATTTGTGTTGCTAAAGGGAGATAAATTAAGTGTACCTTTAATCAGACAAGGGGGCATTTACTCTCACTGTCTCACTTCTAGTTAAAGCAAGAGCAGTCACTGGGACATCAGGATACAGAATGCTTGAAATAAGTCATAGCAGGTGGTCAGAGGTTAGGCTTTCGATAATGAACTTGTTAAATGGTGAGTTCTAGACAGTATGTTCATAAAGTCCTCATCTCATTGTTTTTCAAGATTTTCATCCTGAATTATGAAAATTGTGAAATATTTTTATCATTGTGTCAGTCAGAGGGGGATGACATAAGCAAATATCAAAGATTAGTGCTTTAAACAAGAGAATTTTATTTTCTCATATTTTTAGAAACCAGTTGTCCCCAGATTGAGGTCTAGAAGGGTAGGTTTCTGAGAAGGGCTCTTTTCCTGGATTACAGATGGCTACCTTCTGTCCGTATCCTCAAATTGCAGTGATAAGCAAGAGCAAACTCTGATGTCTCTTCCTATAAATACACTAATCCCACAGGATCAGAGACTTACCCCTATTAAGCTTATTTAAACTTAATGACCTCCTGAAGACCCTGTCTCCAAATATAGTCACATTGGGAGTTAGACCATAAAATTATGAATTTGAGGGAGACATAATTTAGTCCTTAATAAGCGAACTATCCAAAATTACTTAGAGAAGAGCTAAATGTTCAAGGTGCCAAATTTTTATCACCAGCATATAAAATAAATGCCTCTAATAAAGAAGTAGATACAATTCAACTCAATTCAATTTAGGTAGTTAGGATGAGTGAGGTGGGAAGCTAGACAGAATACATGTGATGGTAGCTTATTCTTCAAGTCCAATGCCCAGACTCAAATATCTATGTGTCTAGAAAAAGTCCTTAACACAAAATTTCACATAGATTAACCTTACCCAGCATAATGCTACCTAGACTGTAGGGTCAATCTCCTAGGAGTGTCAGGTCTGGGAATTAATTGCAAAGCATTACACAACTAGAAAAATAAAGGAGTTAGTCTGGAAAAAGGCAACTCCAAACATAGGGATGAGGGCTGTGGAGTTCAGGGAGTGATTGTTGGCCATATTATTGCACTGGCCTCTGCAGCATTTGAACAAATTAAGTATTTGATTTCACACATATTAGCAGATTCCTGTGATAATGTCATCCTGACTTTTATCTATGAGTCTGTCCCCATTTTCCTTGTTGGTTCAGTTTGTTCATTAGATGCCACATGTGAGTAAAATAATATGATATTTGTCTTTTTCTGACTGGCTAATTTCACTTTGCATAATGTTCTCTAGGCCCATCTATACTATTGCAAAGGGTTAAATTTTCTTCTTTTTCATGACTGAGTAGTATTCCTTTGTGTAAATGTTCCATAGTTGTTTTATCCACTTATGTACTGATGGACACTTGGGCTGCTTCCACATGTTGGCAATTGTAAATAATACTACAATGAACATGCGGGTGCTTATATTCCTTTGAATTAGTGTTTTGGGTTTCTTTGGATATGTTCTCAGAAGTAGGATTGCTGGTCAATACACAGATCAATTTGCAATTTTCTTTTTTTTAAAGATTTTTAAAAAATTTCATTATTTTTAGAGAGAGGGAAAGGACAGAGGCAGAGAGGGAGAGAAACATTAATGTGTGGTTGCTTTTCACCTGCCTCCAGCTATAGACCTGGCTGGAGACCTGGCTTGCAATCTGGTTATGTGCCCTGCCTGGAAATTGAAGCAGTGACCTTTGGGTTCGCAGGCCAGCACCTTATCTACTGTGCCATCAGTCAGGGCTCAATTTGCAACTTTTTGAAGTATCTCATACTGCTTTCCACAGTGGCTGACGAATCTGCATTCTGACCCACAGTGCAAAAAAGTTTACCTTTCTCCACATCCTTGCCAGTACTGATTATTTGCTGATTTATTGATGATAGCCATTCTGGTGGTGTGTGAGATGGTATCTCATTGTGGTTTTAAGTTTCATTTCCCTGATGATTAATGCCATTGAGCATCCTTTTACATGTCTATTGGCCA
Source organism: Noctilio leporinus (assembly GCA_004026585.1). NCBI lineage: Eukaryota > Metazoa > Chordata > Mammalia > Chiroptera > Noctilionidae > Noctilio > Noctilio leporinus. The sequence continues at coordinate 106,530 of PVIW01002055.1, forward strand.
TCAGTATCTCCTCCTCAGAGAAGCATTTATTCCAGTCCTTTGTTCATGTTTTAATTGGGTTGTTTGTTTGTTTGTTTTTGGTGTTAAGTTTTGTAAGTATTTTATAAATTTTGGGCATTAATCGCTTATCAAATGTATCAGTGCATATGTTCTCCCATTTTATGGGTTGCCTTTTTTATCTTGTTGATGATTTCCTTTGTTGTGCAAAGACCTTTTAGTTTTATGTAGTCCCATTTATGTATTGTTTCTTTTGTTTCCATTACCTGGAGAAATATAGCTGACAAAAAATTGCTACAAGCATTATCCAAGATTTTGCTACTTGTGTTTTCTTCTAGGATTTTTATGGTTTCAGATCTAATATTTAAGTCTTTGATCAATTTTGAATTTATTCTTAAAGTAGTAAAGGTGTCTTTATTGCCAATGATATAATATTGTACCTAGAGAACCCCAAAGGTTCCACCAAGAAAGTACTAGAACTGATAAATGATTTCATCAAAGTAGCAGGAAACAAAATTAGTACCCAAAATTAGTTGCATTTTTATATGTCAATAACAAACTAACAGAAAGAGAAATTAAGAAACTACTCCCATTCGCAATTATTTCAAAAAAATGTCTAGGAGTAAGCCTAACCAAAGGTATTAAAATCTGTACTTGGAAAATTATAAGGCACTTAAAAAAGAAATAGAAGAAGATACAAATAAGTGGAAGCACATACCTTGTTCATGGATAGGAAGAACTGACATCATTAAAATGTCCATACTATCCAAACCAATCTATAGATTCAGCATAATTATTCTCAAGGTTCTATGACATATTTCACAGTACTAGAACAAATATTTCAAAAATTTATATGGGTACACAAAAGGCCCCACTTAGCAATAGCAATCCTGAGAAAAAAGCATAAAGTTGGAGGAATCACACTATATAGTATCAAACTACAGTATAAGGCCATACTAATAAAAACAGCATGGTATTGGCATAAAAATAGACACATAGATTAATGGAACAGAATGGAGAGCCCAGAAATAAACCCATACCTTTATAGTCAATTATTATTTGACAAAAGAAGTGAGCTCAGTCAACCAGCTAGTTTATTTAATAAGTGGTGTTGGGAAAATTGGGCAGATATGTACAGAAAAATGAAACTAGACTACCTTTATGTAAATGATTTTCAATGCTTAATTTGTAGATACTTTGAGTATGTTAGCTATCTCCCATATGGTATAACATTGATTTTTCTCAGTTAATGCCTCCATTTGATCACTATCAACTTCAGCTGGGCTACCTGATCATAGAGCATTGTCCAGTGAGAAATTTCCAGCATGGAAATTCAAAACCACTTTTGGCATGATTGGTTAGTCACAGCACCTTCTTTATATTTTGGGCAAATCTTTTTTTGCATTTCAGTTGTGCTTTTACCTTTCTTGAAATAATAAAGCACAACATGCCAAAAATGTTGCATATTTTCTTCCATTTTCAATGTTAAAATAGCTACACAAAAATTCACCAATTTTGATATTATTTTTAACGCATGCTGGTGTGACAGCTGTCACAATACAATCTAACAAAATTATTTCAAATGAAGTTAAGCCAACTAAGAGCTACTAGAGCCATCTTACAGAAAGAAATGAACAAACCTTTTGGCCAACTGAATAATTTAGTTTTGAAAGTACGAAATGCACAGGTATAAAAAGGTTAGTTGAAATTAAAAAAAATTACAAAATATCCATCCTATATTTCTTTTCTTAGTTTTTAAAAAATTCTCTTCTTTTCAAACTATAACCTGAGTTTGTTATAACTAATATTTATAATTAATTTTGAATGTTAGTCAAGGTTTCCATTTGAGAACTTTGGATAACATATGCAGTTCAATTGCCTGAGTATCTACATTGATTCTGTAATATAATTGCTGAAAGATCATAAATGAGGAAAGTGATTTATGCTTCTCTATGCAGATTTTTTATTCCATGTCCATCATTTCAATGAGATGGAAACATCTGAAGAGTTGGCACCTATAGACAAAGCACTGAATAGATGTTGGCATTTTTCTATTATTGTACATGACATATTCTTTAATAGCATACTTTGTGTTAGCCTCTTCTTTCAAGTAAAATACGGACAGCCAACTTTCATGGATATTCATAAATGCTGGGCAAATAGAGATATTAATAAGTGAATAATTATAAATAAAAATGACTAAAAATTTCCAAGCATAGTCTACTACAAACACAAATATTTATTCCTTATGTAATAACTACTATCCTTATAAATTAATAAATTGATATCTGATTTAGAAATCAGTGTTTATTAATTTTATTGGCTTGAGTCTGTTCTCTGGCTGAAGTAACTAAATCAGATTTTCAGACCTTCAAAATTGAGAATCAGCTTGGAATAGCTTCCTTTTGTGACATATCAAAAAAATGTGCAAATAGTACCTTTGTATATAACTCAAGAAAAGCTAATATAAATATCTGGTGTCTGCAAGCAAGGATATTCAGGCAATGAAATAGAACTAGAAGACAACTAGAAGGAAATGTAGAACCTCCTAATTCAGAAGTGGATCCAGATGCTTGCTTCTCAATGGTTACAGTGTACCCTGGAGAAATTCTCAAGAGGATAGTGCTTGACAAAAACAGATTGTGTCATGTTATTTATTGCACAGAACACATTGGTGTTTCAGAACATTAAGCTACAAAATAAAACTCATTGCTATTTTAATGGCTGTAGAAAAAATGTATTTGTGAACACACATGAGGAGATACCTTCTGAGGGCTTCCAGGACTAAGTTGTGACAATAGACAGTTGAGGGTTAGTTTCCAGAAAAATATGGAGACCTAAAGGAACAAAGTTATTGGTAGCTAATCGTGTTAGGCTATATCCATTCAAAAATAGTGCTATTTTGTCTATGAATATCTTTTCTGAGCATTTCTCTTTCTGAATCTTTCAGTGGAAGGAGGGCCTTTGCCCCATCATATGATGTAAAGAACAAATGTAATTTCTCATGCGACCGTGGTGACATTTGCTATAGATGAGTAAATAGAAGTTTTCCCTCCAAATACTGTCCTCACTTCTATTTGAAGAATCTATACATAGTGAGAGTTATATTTTGGGGGCTGTGCCTTCCTTATCCCTTTAGAAAGGAAACAGTGTAAAATATATTAGAACTAATGACACAATAAGGCATATTAAGTGACAATGTGTGTTGCTTGACAATATATGGCAATATGTGCCATATCTGTACCTGGGATGCCTTTTGGGGCATGTGCTCTGTCTTCTGGCAATTTCACAAGGAGTTTTATGAAGCAATTCTTGCTGAGAGATGCCTTTACTTCTGACTGTTCTTTTTACTGAGGCAAGTACTGAGTGTAGCTATTTATTTCCCCATTAGATATGAAGGAAAATGGGATAAAATGCCTCTATCTAGATTTAATGAAAATATGATTCAGAGTAGCCTTGTTGTTACATCACTAGTTATCATATAAAGTAACCACACAGAGATTTATTTTTATGTATTTTTCAAAATAGTAGAGATATCTATTAAAATGTTTTCATAATCTGGTGATCGTGGGGAAAAATACAAAGAGCACCAGAATGATTGATCAAGGACCTGGGTGGAATCTTTGAGCTCATATACTCCATGTAGCTATGTGACATTGCTTTGTGAGTTTAGCTTTGTAATATTTGGGAGGTCAAAACACCTTTGTGAACTATTATTCTTTTATCTGTACAATGGGAATAATAACCACTTATGTGGTAAGTGTGATATCTCAGGTGGCCATTTTCTGTATGATATTATGTACAACAGTCATTAGTTATCATAGAAAGCAATCTGTGGCTACAAATTCAGAAAAGATGTAGCTGAGAGCCAGATATCTCAAACTGAGTTTATTCTTTGTTATGAAAAAAATAAAGCACTGATTTCTTCTCATTGCAAAAGATTTACATGCTTTTATACCACATGTCATTTCTGAATGAGAGTGAAAGGTTGGAAGTATTAACACATTTTTGTTTGAAATAGATCTATGATATGACATCACAAAGCATTTTCACACAATGTATATTAATTCCTTCAAAGCCCTAAGATGACATATAATTTGTCCTTAAATATTGCCCATGGTTGAGTGTCTGAAAGTAGTGTTTAAAATCCAATTTTTTAATGATAGAAAAATGAATGTATGCAGAAATTGTGCAACAAATTTGTCAGCTCAATAAATAATTATTTGTAGATTTATATTATGATTTAAGAAAATAGGCATATGGTTATGGTTTACCTAGAAAGAGAAGGGTATTGTGAGAAATGTAGTTCTATTTCTCACAATGCCATAAATTGTTGGGGAAAATGACTATTAGTCATATACTAACAATTTTCAGAATATTAGCATTCAAATGAAAATGTTCAGTTGTCGTTAAAATATTACAATTTTAAGACCTAACCCTTTATATGAAAATTCATTTTGTGTACCATTCATTCATTTCACATGAATATTTATTGGCTTTGTGAACTCTTTACAATGGAGAGAAAATGAGTTTCCAAATTTACAGTTGTGATTTACATAGATTCCAAATCATCTCACCACTAAAAAGAGTCAGAATGGAGGGTAGTTACACAGGGATGATATTTAAAGCACAACATGTGTCCCTCGTGATGTGCCCCTGTCCAGATTTCCATCCCATCTTCCTTTGCTTTTGCTCATGTCCTCTATGATCCAGGTATAGCACCTCTTCAACATAGCTCTGTCATATCTCTGTCTAGGTCTGAGAATAGCCTTTACTATTTCAGAGTGAAGGTTTTTATTTTTTAAATTCTTTACACGCTAACTCGGGGAAGTAATTTCCCTAAGACCTTTGTATGCTCTCCTGATGCCTCTGTTATTGCTTCCTTTCTGCCTTTATGGGCACCCTCACATCATGCATTTCACCTGCCCAACAAGCATCGTAACCCAGAATCCCAGGTTCCCTTGCATTAGGAAGCAGATAGATGACCAGGACCTACTGGTCAGACACACTCATGATACGCTCTGAGTGCTGCTTCCTCGTTTGCTGTCCCAGAGGCACTGAAGGTGTCCTCCAGTGGAAGAGGTGGCAGTGTTCCAGTGGTTAAAGTTCAAGCTCTTCATACGAAGAGATATAGGTGGGCAGCAGAAACGGTTTAGCTTGACCGTGGTCGGTCAGCACAAACATCAGAGGCTGTTCTTCGTTAGGACAGTTCTATTGTGTGGTGTTGGATTGGTTCTGTACGCTCTCAGAGCCTGGTTCTCTGTCCCTCCCAACAGTACTGTAAGATGCTTAATACACTTTCACTATTTTCTGGTAACCAGCTAGAGTTAGCGTTTGTTGAATTCAATTAAGAATTCTGTCAAACACCCCCAAATGCAGCCATAGCTGAAGGAGTCATCTCTAGATTTTTCTCAGAATGCTATTATTATTTTTCTTTTTTTAAACATGTAACACAATTTCTAATTATTTATTGACTTGACTTTAATGTCTCTCCAGAAGGACTGACCTTTTCTTGAGGGCAAAGTTAATAGTGTCATCTTAGGCACCGTTGTGGCCACAGCAGCAGGTACAGTTTTTGACATTTCATAGTATCAACTGATGATTGTTGGCACCAATTCAATGCCAACAGGAATCTTCAATTTGGGGCATAAAACAATTCAGTTGTGATGCAGCACGGCAGGGAGGCAGCCTCCGGGCCAGGGCACCTCTCCGTTTAGACAGCTCTGCTCGGTGCTGGTTTACTCCGCTCTGCTGAGGAGGCTTCAGTGTGTCAGCTCAGCTAGGGAAATACAGCCTTCACTCAGCCTTCATTCAGTCTTTGTGGGAGGGGCAAGTTTGCTCCCAGAGCCTGATTGGTGCTTATAAAGACATAAACCCCCACCCCCCATTCCTGATTGGTTTGTCCTCATGTAAATAAGGACACGAGTCCTCACAGTTTGAATTGGTCCAAAAGGCATGGTCAGGGTTGGTCAGCACTGTGCTGCTCGGATTGGTCAGAACAGAGTTGTTCTGGATGGTCAGAGTTGTGCAGCTTCAATTAGATGAGTCAAGCCTCAGTCCTACCGGTTGAAATAGGATTTCAACTCATAATTTTATAAGGGTTGGCCCTGCGGGCAGAAACACAGTGCAGGCTTCTCCCTGAAGTACAGTTTGCATGAGAGATCCCTGTGTGGGGATGGCTGCTAGGCTTTGTTTTTTAAAAACCTGAGCCCAGTTAACCACCAGGAACCCTTCTTAACAGGTGTCTTCTTTCTCAGGGTTCACACCAGTCACTCAATAAATGTTCTTGAAGCAACACATGAAGTATAAGGAATGCTTTCATTTTCCCAGCTTCTATTGTTTGCTGGATGAATGAATCAGTAAATGAAAGACTCTCTTCCTGACTTAGTCTGATTTCCAAGAATAAACAGAGCCTAAGGCAAAGCTTTACAGTTTTTACTTGATCAGGGAGTTCAATCCAGGGAGTAGAAGTGAGGGACAAGGAGAGTTAAGGCAATCTGGAGAATTACATGAGGATGTGCTATTGAAGAGATGGCCTCTATGTGTCTGACTATGTGCTCTTACCAGACCATTTAATAAGAAACCGTATACTTCCAGTGCGAAGGCAAAAGATCAAGAATGTATTCGCTAAGTCCTAACTTCCCCTACAGTCTTAAATTCCCATTCATTTTGAGGATGCCTGTGGAAAGGGAACCGCGCAGCTCACACAGAATTGCTGGCTGAAGTGACAGTTAAAATGACCAAAAGGAACACCAAGGACAATACTTCAAGAGGTGTCTAACACACTTTTTATTTCTTAGACTGCACTTTGGGGAAATAGTTGGATTGAAACCTTGTTCTGAGCATATGTGAAGGACATTTATTATGTTTTCATAAACTTCCTGTGAGAATTGATTCTGCATCCAAAAGGCCATGGAAATGGCTTCTGACCCTTTGTACAACAACCCTAGATGCGGGCCACTTTTAATTAATTCAGGACTAAGCACCAGAACTTTCAATATGGGGCATTTAGTGTTTCATTTTGGTGATTTGGAATTGAGAGTGGAGGAGAGGGGATTCGGTCTATTACTAAGTGCTACATCTGTAACATTTAAAGACAAAAACACAAATAAAGCATGCTTATTAAATAACATTCTAGGCAGGGCCATTTTGTTCTACACAGGTAAAATGAAAGTTCAGTGAAAGTACTTACAATGATAATAATGGAAAGCAAATGTGGTGAGAATAGCAATAAACAATTAACATTCTATTAAGTTCATATTCATGAACCATTCTACCATAGAGACTTAAAGTCAGCAGATGTAATTGATAAAAGATATTTTTAAATATAGTACCCATATTTTAAAAACCAATATAATAGGTAATAGTATCTACAAGACTTTGCCTTTTTTCCCACTGGACTATTGGCATGTAGACATTATAATATAACTTCCTTTTGGGAAGTACTTTAAAAAGAAAAGCAAAATAAAAAATAACCATAGCATTTCCTTTATAAATTATTTATTTCAAACCACATGCATAGTCACAATTAATATTTTTTCAATTTTGATGTAATTTTCACTATCTGTTTCATGTTTATCATTTCTACTGAGTATGTACCAATGGTCATTGTACTTAAGATAACAAAAGAAAAATCTTTTTAAAAGCCGATGTATATCTAGAAGTGAAAATATACCTGGGAAGTGCAACATGTAGCATATCTTTTAGAATTTAATGTATTTCAATATTTAAAAAAATATTTTATTCATTATTTTCAGAGAGAAGAGCAGGGAAGGAGGAAGAAAGGGAGAGAAGCATCAATGTATGGTTGCCCTTCACCTGCCCCCAGTTAAGGACCTGGCTGGAGGGCTGGCTTGCAACCTTGTTATGTGCCCTGACTGGGGAATCGAACCAGTCACCTTTGGGTTCGCAGGCCAGCGCCAATCCACTGAGCCACACAAGGCAGGACATATTTCAAAATTTTATCAGGATGATTTATTTTGATAATTCCCCCCACCCCTAGCACTGGAAGCAACTTTCTGGAAGTAAACACTGATTGAGTGATTGTAGCTCCTACTTGTAGACAGGCCTACTTTTTCTCTACTTCTGAGTTCTAGAGTAGCATATATGAGTATTCATGTTAGTCTTAAATGACCTGTTTTTACACTAGGGCAGGAAATATGAAGTTTGTAGAATACATGTCTACTTCTTAAGTGACCTCAGGCGGCCCATGATATTATTATTGTTTAGAATTTCAAACACTGAAGCAACAGCCTAAAACTGTTGAAATACATGCCTTGAATACAGGCCATGAATGCCTGTTTTTTTTTTTTTTAAGACTATTTAGTATCAAAGATACTTTGATAGTTTAATAAAAGATACTTTGTACTTTTATTGTTATATTCCTAGAATCTAGTGAAGTTTAGGAATTTAGAAAATGAAAGATGAGAGAATATCTGTGTTTTTAAACTGAAGGAAATTTGTGACTATTGGTGGATATAGGTGACCATTAATGGATATCTGTCACTATTAATGGATACTTGTCCTATAGGATGAGTTCATTTTTTATTATTTTTAGAAATATTTTCCTTAAAAGTTATAAAATTTTCTATAAAGCTGTATGACAATTTTAGGTGAAAAATATGTGTGGTTGCACGTGTGCTTGTGTGCATGTTACTGAGGACTCCTTGTGCCCCATAAGCTCTGATGAATTATTTATGCACATTTTCTCTTTGATCCTTCACAGTAACCCTGAGACAAACACTATTATTTTCTCCATTTTATAAATTAAGCAACCATGCCACAGAGAGATTAAGTAACTGAACCAAAGTCACACAATTTGTACATGGAAGAGTTAACTTTTTAAAAGTTATAAATTATATATTATTGTTTATGTTATTATAATTGTCCCAATTTCCCCCACATTGACATCCTCCACCCATCCTTCCCACACACTCAGGCAATCCCCACACAGTTGTCCATGTCCATAGATCATGCATATATCTGTTCACCTTCTTTTAACCAGTCTCTTCTCTTCTCTTACAGCTGTCTGTCTGTTCTATGTTTTTATGCCTCTTTTTCTAATCTGCTTATTAGTTAATTTTATTGATTAAATTCCACATGTAAATCAGTTCATATGGCATTTACCTATCGTTAGCTGGTGAATTTGACTTAGCATAATAGTCTCCAGTTTTATCCCTGAGGTGGCAAAAGTAAGAATTACTTCTTTTTTTACTGCTGTGTAGTATTCCATTGTGTAAATGTACTTCAGCATTCTTTTCCCTTCATCTACTAATTGGCACTTAGGTTATTTTCAGATCTTGGCTATTGTAAATAATGCTGCTATGAACACAGGGGTGCATATGTTCTTTTAAATTGTTATTTATTGATGTTTCAGGATTCTTAGGATATATTCCCAGAAGTGGAATTGCTGGGTCATGAGGCAGATCCACTTTTAGTTTTTTGAGGAAATTCCATATTGTTTCCACAGTGGCTGCACCAGCCTGCATTCCCACCCCAGTGCAAGAGTTAACCTTTTAATTCAACTGGCCAGACTTCAGAACTCCTGTTTGTAACATTGCACCACAACAAAGACACTAATTGGCCAAGATGAGTAACTGCTTCTTTACCAATTATATCAGAACCCTTCACCTAGTCTTCTCTCTTTCTAGATATAATTTATTAAGATTCTCAGTCACAGAATTAGCTGCACTCCCTGACAGCATTCAATTAAGGGCAACAGCCAGCTTCCTTAAGGCTTTTAGGCCACAAGTTGTAAGTCTAATCCTAGAATGAATGTGCTCTCACAATCACTACTGCTCCATAACTCCCAGGAAAGTATTTAGCCTTGCTGCAATGTGAAATCAAACCCAACTTGTTCAACCACAGATGTGTTGTTCCTGGTGGTCTTTTACTCAAGAGCATTGGCAACAGCTTTGTGTAAACAATTATGCTAACATTAATTTTCTGCATACATTGTTTAAAACTTTGCTATGGCAAATAATATTATCTAACTTGAACTAGCTTGAGAAAAAGAGATTTAAAAAATCAGAACATATGAGTGACTCAAAATGTGCAAAAACTGAGATGCAAATAAGTCTGAAGAAAGACCTGAAAAGAGAACATTGAAGTCATCAGGATTTAGAAAGCGTTTTCTCTCCTCCTCTATACTGTTCCTTCTCAGTCCCAATTTCTCTCTGCTTATTTATTTTACCTTGTCTCACTGTTTATTTTTCCTGGACAAGAGCTTTCTTTGGAATAATACATACAACGCTTGTCACACACACAGGCTGAGTCTATGGTTTACATGGGCCACAGTCGCATGTGGGTACTAATTGGCTCTCTATCAATCTCCTGTCTCTGTTACAAGTGGAGAAGACTAGGACTGGCTCAATTTGGCTCATATGTCTTACAGTGGAATCAGCTTGAAACATGTAAACTCTGAATCCTACTAATGACCACTCAGGGGATAGGAAAATACAGTGAGAAGTGTTCATTACATGTCATTTTTATTCCATAATCTTGTTTTAGTTTAAATTACTTTGTTGTCTTTTTGATGTATCAACAATAAACCAATAAATGTATACATTTAGAGATTAATTTGATGATTCAGATAATATTAAAACATAATCACAGCCAGAGTTCTAGTGCCTCAGTGAGCAGAATGTTTCAAGGTATTTTAGTTATTATAACTTTTCCTTAGTGTGTACTATACATTACATATGCATAAGAGCTAATTTAGTTTATAGTAAGACAGATGTTTAAATGATAAGTATAATTAGATCAAATGTTAGTATTTTTTCAGTTATTTTGATTAATGATAATTAGCTGTTTATTTAATGTCTACTCCTTGCCCAAGAATCTCATGCTTACCATGTGACTAACTTTAGGATATAAGTGGTTCACAAAAATTAAAATATTATGTCACCTTCACCAGTGCAGATATTTATAAATAGATTATATTCTATATATTTATTTAAAGCAAGAAATTTTTCCTGCATAAATTTAAATACTTAAAAGTTAAGTGACTTCAGGTTATTCAACAAGTTTTCTCAGTTCCTAAATGCCAGGTTCCATGAAATTAAAAATACTACGCACAAAACTCATAGGTTTATGAAAATTGTTTACTGTTACTGTTTTGTACTGAAAAAGTGTATGTGTGCTATTTTGTTACTGTTACTGTTTTGTACTGAAAAAGTGTATGTGTGCTATTTTAATCAAGCATCTAATGCTTTTGATGGGATTAGATACAGCCTCATTGATATTATAAGGAATTGTTTATAGGGCTTATATTATTAGCAAATACCATATTGACTGACTCAATTTTTCAGAGAGATATTTTGGTATTTTTATATGTTTAACTATGATGGTAATTAAGTTACCTATCTCTTGCAATAAAGATGTAATCTTTACTAGATTTATACTTGCTTTAGAATAGATTAACACCCATGAAAAGTATTTTCTAAAATACTCCACTGAACAGCATCCCATCAGTATGCAGTAATGCTCTGGAAGAAAAAGATTTCTAAGTGACTATCTGCTTAGGGAATTCTATGTACGTTTTCTTTCTGTTTGATACTCACAATGCATTGAACTGGACTAAAAATCTGTGACAAAGAGATTAGTTCAACTTTGCTTAACCTGGTATTTCAAAAACTCCTGCATCCATAGAACTTTTTATTTGTGAAATACCTTTTCTTAAGAAATATTTGAAAAATGTTATTGTAGGGAAAATCAGTTTATTACTTGTATATTTCTTCTTATAATTGCACAGTTCCTTGTAAAAGGGGTGGGGCAATGTCTACATTCAAATTTGAAGGAGGAAATTAAGGTGATTAATGAGATAATATATGGAACAAGATTTATTGACTTTTAGTTCTGTTTTAGGTGGACATAGCTAATTGGAATGTTTTATTTAGACACTGAAGTCCTACAGGGTTTCTGTTTTTTCAGTTCAGGGAAACAATTCTATTAAGTGTCATTTATTAATTATTCACTTTGGGCAAGGCATAATTTTAAGTACTGTTAGGAATGGATATTCAGGCATTAATATTTATCAAATGGAATTTCACTATTGAGCAGAGTACTCTCTTTTTCTCCTTCTTTCCTTCCTTCCTTCCTTTCTTCCTTCCTTCCTTTCTTCTCTCTCTCTTTCTCTCTCTCTCTCTCTCTTTCTCTCTCTCTCTCCCTCTCTCTTTCTCTCTCCCTCCCTCTCCCCCTCTCACTTATTACCCTAAGATGAATTGTGAAAATGCTAGAATGAAGAATGGATAAAATGTTAGAAATTAGAAAGCATAAGGAGCAGAAGATGTAGTATTCCTGAAGAAGATACAAGAAAGCCTAATACTATAGACTTGAGGTTTCAGCTGGATTTAGAAGGATGGGGCTAAGCCTTAAGAAGACAATTTAGGTACAGACATTATGAATTGAGGGAACTTGAGTGCGGTCAGAGAAACAGAAAATATTATTTGTTTTTCAGAGACTTGTGAATCCAACTTACACAATGTTTAAGGGGTGTGATATGATATGCAGTAAGGTTGAAAAAATAGTTATTAAAATATTGAAAGGAATCTAAAATTCTAGGTTAAAGAATTTGGACATGGTCTTTAAACTATATGCAATTGGATACTGAATAAACAAAATATTTAGGTCAAGAGGTTTTTTTAAGTAAAAAATTAAAAATTTTATGAAGATAATTCAGGTGGTAAGAGTTGGGATAAATTGAAGGAGGAAGAACCATTTAGAGGCCATTTCAATAATCCAGAAAGGGATTGCTGAAGGCCTGACTCAGAGAACTTGGAACTGGGGTGTACTGGAAAAAGTTCAAAGACAAGACAGTGTAAATGAATGAAGGACAGTGAGGGAGAGTGAAAAGGTTTGAGGAAATAATGAAGTAAATATGAAACCCTGGATCATTGGGGAAGATGGAGTTATTTGGTGTTGTATGAACCTTCCTCAGTTCTAAATCTATGCTCTCTGACAATAAAACTGCCTTAAGGCAAATAGGGTTCATATTAAATACAGGGTCCCCAAGAGTCTGCATTTATCTTTGGAAACAAAAGTTTTGAGTCCAGATGACTGAAGGGATGGGAATGCTATCAACTAAAACAAGAGCAAAGAGGAAAAGACTGCTTTTTATCTTTAACTCAGTTCTTATCATGAGGAAGTTCTATTAAGGCTAAGAACACACAAAGATATATGACATACCCCTTAACATTTAAAGTTCTCCAGTCTAGGGAGATAGAAAACAGTCTAAAGAATTAATAATCAAGTCATCATTGGTTCAGTTCAAAATGAGTGTCTTACAGAATAAATTATTCAACAATTCAGAGAAAATATCAAAGAGACATAGGTTGTTAAAAATAATTTAGTGAGATGAAATTTGGTTTTCTAAAGAAGGGCAGAGTTTAGATAAACAATAGTGGGAAGGCATTCTAGGTAAGGAAGACAGTGTGAGTAAAGACAAGGACCCCTTACGTATATATGTAAGTTTATTTATTTGCCTATCCATTCATTTACTATGTGTTAAGTGCCTACTAATGCCAGACAAACTCTACAGAGAATGTTCAGAAATAATAAAGGCAGCACTTTATTGCAATGATGATTTATATTCAACTAACACCTGCTGGACACAGTGGAAGGTACTTTCCTCTACCTCACTGATTTAATCTTTATACTCTTCCTTTACAGATAAGGAAATTGTAGTTCAGAGAGACTGAAAGAATTGATCAAGATTACAGATAGTGTCTTTTCAGGAAAGAAAGCCACATTAATCACATGTTCTGACACTAAGCAGTTCCCTTACATGCCCTTCGTGCAGTAACTTTTGATGTATGGACCCCATTACTTTTAAATGGGAAATTAAGAGCAGAACTAGAATATGAAGGATCTTGAACTTAATTAAGACATTTGTTTTAGTCTGAAACAGAGGTGTCGTGCTAGCTCAATACCACTTCCAAACAGGACCACATATGGGCTCTAGGTACATTTGCTTTCGTGGTCCATTTCCTTCATTTATATATATCCACACATATATAATGTATTTTATGACTGTATTGGTATGAAGATGAATGAATATATGTGGTGCTAAGACCTAAAAAGTTCAATATTACATGTTGCCATGATGTCTGGTGAACCGTACAGGGCCTTAAATGACTTAACCTAAGGATTAGGTCTGCTAACCAAATAATCCTTTTTAATCAAAGGGACCAGGTACAGGTCCTACTTATCCCGGAGTAGCCAACCTGTGGAATTACTTAAACCTGCCATTCACATCCTCTTGTGGGAACCAAGAGGGCACTTTATCCTCTCATTATTACAAAGCAGCTTCCCCTAGACCCCAGTGTTCACTGTGTTTTTAGTGCGCCCTTGTGTGGCCCTGCGTGGTGCAGGGTGCTCCTCTCCCAAACCTGGGGTTTATACGACTAATAAACTGCTACTGATGCCATTTTTCCAATGTCAGGTGCCATGTTCCAGACTATTGTGGCAATCTTAGGTCAGAAATCCCTCCCCTACCAATGGGATGAATGAATAGGAGGCAATCAGAATAAAATATTAATATTATATAATAAACCATTTTTTTTTGGACCTAGTTCATTTTCTACATTCTAATTTAAAAAATAGTAAAACTTTTTCATGGTCCCCCAAAGCATTGTGGGTCCTGGATGCTGTTATTCCTAAAGGAGAAGTTGGTCCTGGTCCAATATCAAATTCTATGTAGTAGAATTTTCTTGCATTTTGTTCAATTATAAGCACTTTCCATTTTACATGTTTCCTAAAAAAACTAGAAGTCCTCCCTGTAATTTTTGTAAGTAAAAGAATGTATTTGAAATTAAATTATTTTTTTCTCATTGAACTTCACTAAACTAGTCCTATGATCACCCTTAAAAAGTCATCGCCACACACTTTGAAGTAATATGCTCTCATAGACTCTGAACTGAAGCAGGAAGGACACAGGCAGCTTTAGATCCTTTTGTGAGCTATAAAACACTACCAGAGTGCAGGAAGTCATTCTTATCCACATCAATGATTTTAAAACTCTGCTTCAAAAGCCATAGAGACTCTTCCAGGGTATCCTGGGGCTTGTGGGAAGGGCAGGTAGGGGAGGGCAGAGATGAGGGCAAGATCAACACTATCCTTCCCGCCTGCTATCCCTGTGGTCTCTCACTTGCAGTGACCAGAGCAGCTCTACTTTTCCACATTGACCAATTGCAAAATATTTTGTTAGAAGCAAGGATTTGGTTGCACAAAATGCTTTAACACCAGTAATTTTATTTATCTCCCACTTCCTACATCTATCAGGCATTTTCTACATTGAGAAACTTGAAAATTGAGCCAACTTGAATTCAGTAAAAACAAAGTGATATGGAAAAATAGTTCATCAGAACTTGCTAATACTGACATTACCATAAGACAAAGGGATGACAAGGCAGAAATACTAGTTTTCATTTAACTTATTCAAAGACTGGCATAGGGATTCTGAGAAACCTCTGGACAACTTACTGATTTTTTAGTTTTGCAGCCTATTATTTACCCCAAGTTCACACAGGCATATGTTCAGCGATGTCTGCTGACTGTGTGGTTGAGCATTACCATCTCTTATTAACATGAATCCTTTCTAACAGCCAGCCTAACTATCCTATGCTTTCCTGTCACCCTCTTTCCCTCATCTTGCTCTAAGTGAACATACAGCAACAGGTTATTATTCTGCTCTTAATAGCCTTTCTAGTTATGAAAGAATAATTCCACAGGAAGTTGTCTTCTTTCTCAAACAAAACCCCAATTTTCTAAGCTTTTCCACATAATTATTATTTTCTAATTTTGTAAGCATCCTTTTCATTCCTCTGAACCTTCCTCATGGTCTCTGTATGCTAAGAAGTCCATTGTGAGAACCTCTACCAAAGACATTGATTTTTTTAAAGAAAAACTTCACTATACTAAGCAATGTTTTCCTTTTATATGAATTAAGAAGAGTTTTTTTTTGTCTTTTCTAAAGACTATTACTATGAATATTTTATTTATTAAAAACTTTCTGAATATTGGAATTATATCCCAAATAAAGATAGTCACTAAAATCCCTTTGTATGTTAAGATGTAAAATAAAGAAAAGGTACAATGACAAAGTGTTCAGAGCCAACGTGAAACAAAAGAAGAGAACCAAGCCAACAAAGCTAAGCTGACCTCTTTCTAAATGC
Organism: Noctilio leporinus; assembly: GCA_004026585.1. Classification (NCBI taxonomy): domain Eukaryota; kingdom Metazoa; phylum Chordata; class Mammalia; order Chiroptera; family Noctilionidae; genus Noctilio; species Noctilio leporinus. The sequence goes on from PVIW01002055.1 coordinate 122,699, forward strand.
ACTGCTCATGGGATAATTGGTATTCTCAGGGCTGTAAATATTTTCAGGTGGTTGGTGGCTTTGTATGGCCCATGTCAATATGTGTGACTCCCGTGGCCTGGTACAGGTGCTTCAAAGATGCTGGGGGCTGGTTAAAAATTAAAATTAAGTTTCCAATGTACTTAGGAGATTATGCTTTGTCAGTGATTCCTGACTTTGACCTTGCTGTACCTTAAATTGTCTGTAAATTCCAGAAAGGTGCTTAAGAATTCGCATGCAAACTGGGTTTCTTCAGGTCATACCAACCTGAGGAAATGGTTCAAGGGTCACACAATAGCTGCCAAAAAAAATTCGTGTTTCCTCTTCTCCAGTTATGTAAACTGTACCATATCGTTCTCAAATATACATTTAAATTATTCTAAAATTCCGTAAGGTTTGCCTTGAGTATGATCTGTGGTAATGCTATAGCCTGTCTAGTGATGGTTGACATTTTCTTTCTTTACTTGCCCCATTCCCAGAAGCAATTCTTGGGTAAGGAAGCTTGTGTTCCCAAAGACTGCAGTAAAGCTGGTACAGACATGCAAGGTTATGTCTGCGGATCCAGCTCTGAATGCCCTGAAAGTCCAGCTATACTGACTCCTGTCATGGCCAAAAATGCTATTGTCTGAAGCAACTGGTACCAATAAAACTAAACTAGACATTTCTGCCCCCCCCTCCCCCGCCCCCGTCACTATGAAGTCAATGTTTGTTTGAGAGAGTTTAGGCGATCAGTTCTACTCATTTATTGTAGATTCCTTTTATTAGGGCTCAGGATCCCATCCCTGGAAGCTGGGCTACAGATAATCTGATTGACAGACATCGGACTGCATCAGGGACAAACTGTTATATGTCCTGACTCCTTTCTCCTCGGTGAGTTCTACCCCAGAAGCATATGGAACGCCTTGAAACAAATAGAGCCTAGGTGGCCCAATTCCTACAGCCCTCTGGACTTCACCAGACATTTTTTCAATCCTAGGGTGATATAGCTTAAACTCAAGCTGGAATTCCCACTTTAGTCTTCCAATTAAATAATCCTTAATGCCATTAGCTTCTGGAAATGACTGCTTTAATTCCAAAGAATCCTTTCTTAGGTAACATTCCAATACATTTAGGCATGGTGTCCAGAGAAAACAGTTGCCTAAAATTCTTGAGATGAAGGGAACATGAATTAGGCTTGGTATTCAGTTGTTGAGCTTTTTCTCTGGGAATTGAGAGAACTAACCTTACCACTCCTACAAAGACAAGGGTCTTCCAGCCCTGCTTATGTTCCTGCTAGCCCTCTGTAACGGATGCTGCTGGCCTCCTCATGCCCTCAGACTGCCTGAGGAAACCTGCAGCTGTGGTTCGCAACTCCAGGCCCAGCGAGGACTACCACCTGAATGCGCTGAGAGAGTTTGCTGTGTCACATGCATTTGCTACCCACTCAGTTCTCGATCAACAGGGGATTGACGTTGATAAATACATGTTCCAGCCTCCATGCCTTGGGGTGAGACAGTTCTGAGCCACGTTCACATGGCTTCTCAGAGGGATTCAGCACCGGACTTCCAAAGCAATCGAATGATTTATTAATGGACATTTTATTGTCTTTACTGTCCTGTCTTACCTGCCCAACTTTCTCATTTGTGTTTCTTCTACAAACAGGTCCCTGTCTCAAGGTCTGCTTTTGCAAGACACAGAGCAACATGTGCTCACCTCCATCATATGTGCTCATGGTTGGTACATTCTTATTTTACTTTATGGGGTTGGTCAAAATTTTTGTTTAGTATTTTTGTGTATGATAATTCAAGTAGTGCTTAGTTGTCTTTAACTTAATTTGAAGCAATTTTGGTGACAGCTGTCTAATGTGCCCATTAAACAAAACTTATCAAAATGGTTAAGTTTTTGTGCAGTCATTTTAATATTGGAGATGGAAGAAGATAGGCAACATTTTCAGTATGTTATGCTTTATTATTTTGAGAAAGGTAAAAATGCAAATGAAATGCAATAAAAAAACTGATTTGTGCAGTGTATGGAGAAGATGTTGTGACTTATTGAAGAATAAATCTGTATCTCCATCAATTAATCATCTATTTTGTGTAGTACATAATCCATTTACCACACTAACCTATTTCTTTAGCATTTTCTTAATATCCATTTTATGCTAACTGTTAGTTTTGGCATTGGGAGTATTGAATGACAGTTATGGTCCCTGCCCTCAGGGATTTTGTAGCGTAATGAATGAGAGGAGCATTTCACATATCCTTACGCAAACAGCCACGTAGGATCATAAGAAGCATTACAAAGAAATGATACAGATTTCTCTGTACCATTTCAATGTACTGCATTGAAAACATTAATATCAAGGCACCTAAACATGTCTTGGGGGCAGCCAGTGGTGATCAAGAAAGTTTCTCCCTCCTAGAAGTTATGCTTACATGACTTTCTGAAACAGAGGGTGGTGTGGATCACAAACACTCTCTCACTGGTAGGATCTCAGATGGTACCTGAATTAGATGAAATATGGTGATTATCTTCTCTCTTTTGCTTAAAAACAATTTTAAATTTTTCAGTGCAATCCATTGAACCATGATGCAGAGACAGTTTCAATTACATTGTTTTTTAATGACTTACAGTACATTTCAGTTGCACAGGTTGAAATTGAGTTGCTCCTCGCTCTAGTTCCTCATGTAGCAGTTTCACGGTGAGTTTCTGTTTCTGTGGGTAAATGCTACATTTATGTTTACTTCAAGTGTAATTCCATTTTCACATTTTCTAAGGCAAATAAATTGAGTGAAAATTATTTTTCATTTCTTGAAATTTCACCTGCTCATCAAGTTAAACCATCATATAAAATTTTTCAAAATGATACTCTATTATGTCTGAATAAGATGAGTATAAAGGAGGGCTGAATTCCAAGAAGAAACAAAGAATAAAAAGAGCTGAAAAGTTGTAATAACTACTTATATGTTAAACATCTGAAGAGCATGCTTCAGTGCAAAGATAATTAGTGGTGGCTTACTAGTGAGGTTTTTTCTTTCTTTTTAATTTAGTTTTCTTTCTTTTCCTCCAATTTATATTCAAGAAATTTACAGAATCAAGGGGGAAAAAAAGGGCCCTGGCTGGTGGCACAGTGGATAAGGCAACAGCCTGCAAACCCAAAGGTCACTGGTTGGATTGCCAGCCAGGGCACATAACTAGGTTGCAAGCCAGGTCTCTAGCTAGGTCCGTAGCTGGAGGCAGGTGAAAGGCAACCATAGATTAACATCTCTCTCCCTTCCCCTCTCTCTAAAATAATACATAAAATCTTTACCAAAAATAAAAAAGAAGTAAACAGAAAAAAGTTTTCAAATAATATCTTATGAGTGAAGACATAGCCATATCTTTGATGAAATAATTCTTGACAGTGGTTGCACTTTCAGGCCTTTCACCTGAATCTTCATTAATAATTTCCTCTCTGACCAATGCACAGGCCAGCAATTTCCTACATTACTTTCCTTAAGTTTCTCCTGTTGATTTATCCCAAGCTATTGACCTTTAATTACATCACACCTAAAGCCCTTTGTCCACCTTCTTTGGACCTGCCTTTGCTTTCTTTTCTTTCCATGAGGCTTTTCACATTGGTTTCCTGTTTCCTCATGCCCATGCTGAACCACTTCTTTCCTTTTCCAGAAATCTAGCTCAGGTCAAAGCCCTAGCTCCCTGCGTACTTAAAAGGACATTTTGGGTAGTTATTACCTTAGAATAAAAACCTACCCAGAATAATGGGTAAACCTTTATTTATATTGTAAGAAGGGTACCAAGCCTTATTATAAAAATAATAGGGATGAAAAAGGACAGAAACTTTCATCGAGCGTACTTTGGTAACCCAGGTCAGTGGAGGGGTCTTCACATCCGTGTTTATACAAAAGATACAAAAGATAACAAAGCTTGAAATTTCCTAGTGATCCACTGGAGTGGAATAAGTACTTTTATACAGAACTTCCAAACAACCATAGAATCTTTCAGTTTCACGGTTTGACCATAAGTTTGAATTCTTTTTTAGATAGTTTTCAAATGCTCGTCACACATAGTTTTTGTTTTTGAGTCAAGTGAAAGAAATGTCTCTGAAATAGCCTTACTTCCCCTTTGATTTTATTTAATTTTGATTATTTTCTCTCTAGCTAGCTATTAGCTTTAGGAGCATTGGAAATTATAAGTTAAAATTCAAGGTAAGAATAACTGCTGATTTTGTAGTTTTCAGACTTTTAAGAGTACTTTAACATTTGCTTAAGATATGTCTAAGGCTCCCTGCCTGGTGTGGCTCAGTGGATTGAGCACCGGCCTGTGAACCCAAGTGGCGCTAGTTTGATTCCCAGTCAGGGCACATATCCAGGTTGCAAGCCAGGTTTCCAGCCAGGTCCGTAGCTGGAGGCAGGTGAAAGGCAACCATACACTGAAGTTCCTCTCCCCTTCTTCCTTTCCCCTTCCCCTCTCTCTAAAAATAATGACTAAAATCTTTAAAAAATATATGTCTAAGGCTGATAACATCAGATTAACTATCATTGTTTTTAATTATTATAGTCAATTCTATAACAATCAATTAAGAATTACAGTCAATTATTGACAATATAAAGAAATATCACTATCTTTTTAAAATGTCAGATAATAGATAATAATGTTAAATTTTGAAGTGAAGATTAGATAGCTGATCATATTGGTCAACAGATAGAAATAGACTTTGCGTAGTGGGCACGCATGCAATATACATCATAGACATATACAGTTGAAACCTATATAGCCCTGGCCGGTGGCACAGTGGATAAGGTGACTGCCTGCAAACCCAAAGGTCACTGGTTTGATTCCCAGCCAGGGCACATAACCAGGTTGCAAACCAGGTCCATATCTGGAGGCAGGTGAAGACAACCATACATTGATGTCTCTCTCCCTCTCTTCCTTTCTCGCTCTCTAAATATAATACCTAAAATATTTTTTCAAAACCTATATAATCATGTTAACCAATGTCATCCCAATACATTTGATCAAAAGAAAGTGAGGATCAAGATGCATTAGAAAGCAAGACACAGGCTGGGAAAAATATTTGCAAAAGACACATTTGATAAAGGACAGTTACCTAAAAATAAAGAACTCTTAAAACTCAATAATAAGAAAACAAACAACCTATATTAAAAATGGCTTCTATTCATCAAAGAAGATACATAAATGGCAAATCAATATAGATGTTCAATATTCTTTGTCATTTGGGAATTTTGTTTAAATCCAAAATACTGACAACACTAAATTTTCTACATATAGCAAGAAGAACTACTATTTATTGCTAATGGGAAGGCAAAATTGTACAGCTACTTTGAAAAATATTTTGGCAGATTACTGTAAAACTAAAAATGCTATTAACATATGACCTAGCAATCATACTTTTGGTATTTACCCAAATCAGTCAAAAACTTATGTTTTTGCTTATTTGTGCACCTAGATTTTTATAGCAGCTTTATTCATATTTGCTTAAACTTGGAAACAACCAAGATTTCCTTAAGTAGGTGAATGAATAAATAGACTGTGGTACATGAAGACAATTGAATATTATTCAGCATTAAAAACAAATAGGATATCAAGACATGGAACAACTTTAAATGCATATTATTACATGAAAAAGGCAATCTGAAAAGGCTGCGCACTGTATGATTATAACCATATGACATTCTGGAAAAGACAAAACTATGCCTACAGTAGAAAAACCAGTAGTTGCCTGGGGGAAGGAGGAATGGAAGGGTGAGTAGGCAGAGCATGGAAGGTCTTCAGGGCAGTGAAACTATTCTTTCTATATGATACTGCAATGATGGATTTGTGTCATTTAATATTTGTTTGAACCCATAGGATGACACCACCAAGAGTGAGTCTCAATGTGAATTAGGGACGTTGGATGATAATGATCAATTGCAACAAATGAACCACTTTGGTGGTAGAAGTTGAAAGTCAGTGGAGGCTGCGCAGGTGCAGGGGTACGTTATATGGAAACTGTGTACTTCTGCTTAATTTTGCCATGAACCTAAAATAGCTTTAAAAATAAAACCAGCAAGTAAAAGAAAGAAATGAAATACAAAGGTACAGATAAAAGATATTACTTTCTATTTTTAAGTGCTCTATTGTGTAGTGAACTGTCTAGAGCACATACAGCAGTATTATCTTGGGAGGTACAGCCACTTGGGCAGATAGTACAACCTACAAGTCATGCCCGCAGACCACGATCCACAAACGGCAGATAACAAAGCTGGTCCTGCAACTGTGTTTAATTGAGCTGCCCGGTGTTGGTGTGCACAGTGTGTTAAAAATTGAGTCAGTTGCCAATATCAATTAAAAAATGACGTCAAGATAAATGTCTGTCTACTTTGCATAAAGTGCTTTTTTTTTTTTTTTAAGATCTGACCAGCAGTTCTGTGTGCCAACAATCAGCTTGAGCTAAGTAACAACTTCTTCCTTGGGCTGGGTCAGGGGAGCTCCAGTGTGTTGTTTACTTTTACCATTTCTTATGTTATTCCTATGACCGAATGTCAGTTTTCATTTATTGTTGTATTATTGTATGGCTTTCCTGGTTTCTTTGAGTTTTCTGATGCCTGTAGTCATTTCATTTGTGATCATTTGAGTAAATGCTTAAGGAGAAAGAGAGAGAATTTAATAACTAATCTAGAAATGTATACTTCCCTGGAGTCAAATGTCGTATAATAATTGTTGTTAGACAAAGATCCAACAAATGAAGTTGGTTTGTACATATATTTTTTCAGTATTAGGATTTCTTTTTCCTTTCTTTCATCATGACGCCTTGATTTTCCTCTGGGAAACACTGCCCAGTCCTGCTGCTTTGCCCAATTGCTTGTTTCCTTACTGCAGCTATTAATCAAATTAGTCACCCCTCTAGGCTAATAAGACTGGTCATTCGAAGCCTGAGAGCAGTGAAAGGATGGAGAACCATTCATTCTTGTTATATGACCCTAAAGGAATTGGCCATTTGTTCTCTCCCTGGGTCCTGTCTTTCTTGATAGCAGAAATTTAGCTCTTCTATTTTTCATTTGCAAGCTACACCATATTATTCTGATAAAATGTGATTTTCTTTAAATTATTGAGAGTCGGCAAATGGTGCTTTCAATCAAACAACTCTAAGATAGGGCTTGATTAAATGTTAGATAAGGTCCTACCTTTTCCTGCAAACCCTGACTGGGATATGGGGTAGGGGTAAATGGTTAGGCAGAGTTTTCTGTTGTAATTTATATCTTCAAACGATTTACATCTCCAAAGATAGGAAGTATTTTTCCCATTATACTATTTTCTAATTTCTCTCTTTGTTTGCAACTTTTCTCCCCGCTCTGTCCTTATACCCTTTGTAATATTCAAATTTTCCTTATTCTGATTTTTCCCTTTTACTGATTTGACTGTTGCACATTCTCCTATTGTTTGACTAATTTACCTTAAAATTTTAATGTGATGTATTTTATTGGAACAGTTTAAAGTTTAAATAGTTTAAAGATGATGAGTATCTTTAATCTTCTGTAGAACAATACTAAGACCTTAAACTGCATAATACTGGTTACTATCTCCCACCTCATTCATGTGCCATACTTGTTTAGTAATTTAGTTCTTCCTGGTGTATATTCCCCAAATTAGACATTACTATTATTATTTCATATAATCATATTGTTACATATTGTCTTCCTTACAATGATTTCTGCAATTAACTTCTTTCTTCTGAGTTGTTTCTTTTTCCCAAAATCTATGGCCTTTATTTCTTGTAATTAGGAAGTAAAAGAGGAAGCTCTTAGTGGTGAAATCAGTGTTCAATTATCTAAATTAATTTTGTCCTCACTCCAAAATGATATTTAAGCTGAATATAGAAAAATAAATTGCAGCTCTATTCTCTCAGCTCTACAGATATTGTTTCAATGATATAGTTTAGTGTTTGATTATTGCTTTTTTAATAAAAATCTGAATTTTTGCTTTGATTTTTTTCCATAGTTTTTTAAAAAGATTTTATTCATTATTTTTAGAGAGTTGGGGAAGGGAGGGAGGAAAAGGGGAGAGAAACATCAACCTGTGGTTGCCTTTCACCTGTCTCTAGCTGGGGACCAGGCTGGAGACTTGGCTTGCAACCTGGGTGTTTTCCCTGGCTAGGAATTGAACCAGAGACCCTTGGGTTCTCAGGTCAGTGTTTAATCCACTGAACCACACCAGCCAGGGCTAAATTTTTTCCATAGTTTTAACTTGTGTGATTACACTAAAAGGTATATGTGTAGGTGTGGATTTATTTTTATTTACACCTTCTTTGAGAATCTAGAGTAAGAAAAATATTTCTTTCATTACTTTGAGAAATTTCTCAAGCGTTATTTCTAAGAATAATCATCTTTTCCCCACTCTCTCTATTCTCATCCTCTGTAACACCTGTTAGATTTATTATGTTAAACTCTTTCCTTTTCCTTTCATACTATCTCTCATTTTATTTTCTGAGGATATATTATGAATCATCTCTTCAAGGCCATTAGTTCCCTCATTGGCTGTGGCTAATATAATATTCAGCTCATCAAATGAAGCTTCTCTTTTAACTTCCACTAACTATATTCTTCATCTTTAAGTGTTCTAGTTGGTTCTTATTCTTACTTTTTTTTTTCATTTAAACAATTATTTTTCTTTTTTCTTTTTATTTCTCATTTTAAAATACTTTATCATTAATGTCTAATAGTGGTACTTGCTGAAGTTTCTGCATTTTGCCTTCTGATTCTCATGCCTTCAGAAGGCTTTATCTGTGCGAGTCTTGTGTAGCCTGCATTGAGAGAGAATTTTTAAGACAGGATTTTAGTTGACTTTGGTCAGCAATGATGGGGGTATGTTTAGTTTGAGGACACTTTAGTTTAATTTCTACTCTCTTAGAAAATAAAGGTGGTTGAAGTTAAATTTTGGAAATGTGATTTTTGGCCCATGATTATAAATTTTTACAGGAGACTCATTTTTTTTTTACCCAGAGCCCATATGTCTAAACCAGAGCTTTATAATTTACTTCTTGTGCTGATATATGTAGTTTTTAAGCTGATCCTTTCACTGAAGATGTAGTCTTTTGAATGTCCTGTCTTCTTCATGTGAGATATCAGCTCCAAGTTTTCATTTTGCACAGGTTGTCACCTATCTTCTTATGAGCATCAAAACTCCAAAACTCTAGGTTATTGATGGCAACAATTTCCCCAAGGCTGCTGATTATCAATCCTTGTGCTTGAGACTCTGATTTTCAAGGACCTGGCTGTCTTGGGACCCCGGGGATTTTATTTAAATTTTTCTTAGGACATCTTTGAATTTAAAAGTACATATGTTGTATTTTAACTAGCATTTCTACTTGTTTTATGAAAAAAAAAAAAAAGGTTTTCAAGATACGTAATTTGTACTATTATAGGAAATGAAATTTTCCATACTCAAAAGGAGCCTGCAGTATTTATTCATTTAGTCAAAAAAAAATTCACTGTTTACAAGTTGACAAGCAATGTTACTTTACATTTTTAATATAATGCTATATAAGTCAATAGAAAAGATAAACAAAGTAACAGTTTCAGTCACTATTGCTCAAGTATCCCTGTTGTTTTATTTTATTTTATTCCAAAGTGTTTTATACTTGAAATAAACTCAGAAAATCTCAGTTCTGGTATGGGAATTTTTCCTTCATTTCGTAGCCCAAACTACTTATTTCATTTTGACCACATTTCATTTTTCCCAGACTTTTACTCTCTGACCTTTCATTTAAATGTGAAGAAATAAATGCTTATACAAACAACACATTTAATGCTCGATATTATCTTTTAATAGCCACTTTCGATTTAGTGTCAGAAACCATAGGGGATCTATGTGACTGTGAGTAGAGTTATACCTTGAATCTGTGATCTTCCCTGATCTTCCCTGTCCTGAGGTGATTTCAAATAAAGATAATGATTGGAGCCATGAACCCAATAAAAATCATTTTGGAGATGCCTTCAGCCCTCTAGTCTTCTCTAAGTCCACTTTTGCAGGTCCTTCATCAACATATAATCTGAATAAGAATGAGATATTTGTTGTGGAATCATGACTAAAGATGAGTCCTATGGAGCAGTGCTTCTTAATATTTAATGAAAACATGATTCTATTGGAAATCTTATTAAAGAGTAGAGCTGGGGTGAAGCATGAGATCATGCATTTCTGTCAAACCATCAGATGCTCCTAATTAGCAAGACCTTTGAGTTCAAGAGTCAGATATTTTTCGACCAGGTTATCATTTCTTAAATACTTGTGAAGTAGAAAGTTTAGAGTAACAAGAAAGACAATGGCAGAACTAAAAAGAATCATACATTGTATATTTGGACACATGTAAATGACAATAACAGAGAAGAGCATTATAATGTAGTCAATTTTATAAGAAAATAAATATTTACTATTTTTATATGGAAATCACCAATGTAAAAAAATAGATTATTCTTGTTTTCAATACATTTTCTCTATAAAATGTGTATTGATTGTGTTTAAGTATAAATCTATTATCTAAGACTTTAAATTGTCTTGATACCTATATAATAAAAAGTGTAAGTGTCTTGCCTCTCTGATTCTATTTCCAGAAGAACCACTGTTAGGTTTGTTGTAGACTCCAAAATATTTTTGTTCCCTTTAAACACATATTCGTAGACTCAAATTTTACTGCTTTGTAAGAAAAAAAACAAGTCTATTCTGTGTTCTGTTAGGCAGCTTACTTTTTAACTTAATTTTTGTGATCATCTTCCATTTCAGTACATGTAGACTTTCCATATTTTTAGCAATTGCATGGATATGATGTTCCATAATATTTAACCATTTTCAAATTTATACAAATCAAGGCTAATTCCAATATTTGTCTTTAATTAAATATTCAATAAACTAAGAAAAAACTATCTACCCAAACAACTAACATCCAATAAAAATGATCCAGGTGGAATTTGTACACCTCTTCCCTTCATTACAACTTCACCCTTTTTGTAGGTCAACCTCAGGGTAGCTCTGAGCCTTGGTCCTTCAGCATAGCAACTACCTCTGAGCCCCAATATAATCTCCAGACTCTCTCTCCACTTTTGGCTCTGTGGGAAAGATGGTGTTTCTATAGATTTTGATTCTGATTGCTAATAAGAATGTTCCTCCAAAACAGGTTTGAAAGAGCAAGTGAACTGGACGGGTAAAATGAAGTATGGTATAAAAGGTATGCCGTGTGTGCACAGCCCAGCCATGTGTTTTAAAACCATGTGAAAATTAGCATGTTCAAACGTCTTTGTTTGGCCTGGATAAATAGACTATGCATAGTTTGCAGAAATAGATTGCATGTTTATTCTGGTGTATAAAAAGTCACTTTAGATACAAATTGGATGTGGGCCTTGAGAGTTATGAGACTTTCTAATTCATAAAATAAACATAACTAGTTTTCATATTTAAAGGACTCAGTCTATGGTGCCTTAAGTCAAGACTCTAAAGAAAGAGAAATCACTTCTTTTAATGTATATTTAATAAATAAAACTGTCTATAAAGGAGTATTAATAGAAATGTTTTGGCTTATCACTATTCCCTGACCTCAAAGATCATTAGAGAATGTTCTTGCATTATATTGAGAAAAAAAATCAGCTGTCTATATTTTTTATTTATTGATAGGCTACTGCTGGTGACAGATGTAATAAAAAATCTATTTCCTATTGCACACTTAATGGCCATTGCAAATTTTCTCTATTGACCTTGAAACAATATGCTCTCTTACAAAGTAGCAGATAACATTATTTACTATGTTAGGAAAAAGAGTTCTGAAATACATATCCTCCAGTCTCTTTTCTTACCCTTAAATGAGTCTGTAGCTTTGCTAATCACCTAACTCTCAAGAAGAATGTGTACCTTGCCCTTTGGCAGACATAGGCTTTTACCTCTACCCTCACTTTTGTGGTATAATTTTACCATTCCTTTACGTATTTTTTCTTCATTGGTTTAACCTCCTAGAAGATGAGAACAAGATTTTTCTTATTTTTGTATTTCTTCAGTGTGTCTCTTTATTTTATACATCATTACTGACTTCTAAGATACCCAGAGTCAAACGAGTTGTACAACAGTAATGATCTCATACTAGGATTTTTGCATGTCTCCTCTGAATCTTTTTGGTATTTAATGAAACCAAACCAAATATTTTAATAGTTCTTCAATATTTTTAAAGGTGGGTTTGATATAAACACTGATGAAATAAGCAATTAATGCATATCAAAGAAAGCAGAAATCTTAATGGTTTACATTTTGTGAAGTGAAATATATAGAGAGAACAATGCTTCTGTTTTTAGCAGAGCACACCTTTATTAAACTGAAGTTTAGACTCAAATTCAATTTTACTTTTTATTACCTTACATTGTCTTTAGTGTCTAAAGTTACAAAAATATTTATTTACATATTTGGTCTTTATAACAACTGTATTGGTTATTCATGTTTCTAATGTTGCATTTCTTTTAGAAGAAGGGACACTTTTACTGCATTGTTTTAGACTGTTCTTAAGGAACTGAAAAATTAATTTTCTCTGATGTCAAGAAGACTCTCTCATATCCTTCCTTGCTCTTTCACTCCTGATATCATCACAGAAAGATTTGTGGGTATAATTGATTTGGTCATCTCCCCTATAAAATTATAGTTGGGAATGAAACCTGGACTCTGTGCCTGGTTTATGGCATTCTTTGGCATTAAACCTCAAAACCCTCTAGGTGAGACCCTGGAACTCAACCTGAAATGTGACAGAAGGCTCCCAGATGGAATAAAGACTTCCAACCCTAACTTATGGTTGCAGCGAGAGGTAAGATTATTTGTCTTATTGTGGTGAAATCTAATCAATGAAGAGACCATATAATACTTAGATTCAGAGTAACTGGATTATGGCAATTACCTATGCATCTTGTTTAAATAAATGCAGAAATTTGTTTCTTCAGTATCTTCTTTAGATGAAGAAAATTGCCAGAGTCTTTACAGAGAGTGGAGAAACTTTCATTATAGCATTCAGAAGACTGAAGCTCCAGATATTTATGTTTTCATGCCACTTACAGTCATTGTCCCTTTAAATAAAAGGACCAGCTTTTCACTGAGATGCTTAGTGAAAGTGCAGTGCCAAATATCTTGTCAGTTACCCTTTTTTGAAGCAGTTGGAAAAGTAGGACCTGAAATAATAGGCTTGAGCCTTAATGGTTCATCAGTGAAAGCCTCCAGCTAAACTTTTTCAAAAAGAAGTAACACAGCAGAAATTGGAGAGTAGGGATTCATTTAATAGTTCACTTAAAAGGTGTGGGATGTCAGAGCAGGGAAAAGCGCAGCTGAGGAGCATGTTGCTGGAAAGCAAGAGGAACATGGAGAGCAGCAGAGCATCCCTGGGGACAGTGATGCTGGGCCTGAGAGAGCACCAAGAGCGGACAGACAAATGCTGAAGAAGAGGGCCCGACAGAAACAGAGGGGGTGTACCTGCAGAAACTGCACAGAGCCAAGGGAAGCTGGAAAAGGAAGACTTACCTCTGAGGATAAGAGAGTGGCAGGAAGTCACACCAGTTGGCAGAAGTAGTGATATTCTTGGCCACCGTGGTGGAGAGTAACTATCACCTGAGGATTGATTTATACTATAAAATCTGCTTGCTTATTAACATTATCTCAGTATTTATTTACAATATAATTATATATGTTGAATATATTTTGACCCTCAGTCCATGGATTTTTTGTTATACAATGTGAAGATACCTGTTAATAAGGAGGAGGGATCACTGGTTTGTACACCTTAAGCTCTTACCATATTGTATGTCAATTGTAATTGAAAAATCAGGCCCTAGCTGGATAAGGTGCCAGCCTGTGAATCCAAAAGTCATTGGTTCGATTCCCAGCCAGGGCACATAACCAGGTTACAAGCCAGGTCTCCAACCAGGTCCTTAGCTGGAGGCAGGTGAAAGGCAATCATACATTGATGGCTCTCTCCCTCTCTGCCTCTGTCCCTTCCCCTCTCTCTAAAAATAATAAATAAAATCTTAAAAAAAAAAAAGAAAAGAAAAATCAAAACAATTATTTAGAATCCCAAAAATGAAGTGTGGGAGGGGGAGCCGAATTTGATTTGGGTAGATGAATTGGTGCTGCTAAGAAGGCATTGTTTTGAGATAAAGGAGGAGGATTGAGAGGAGCTTCTTTCTTGGGTGAGCAGGCTCCAGGGTTTCCCGGGGGTGCAGGCCAAAGTCACCCCCACCTGTGTTCTGCCCAGGGCTGTGCTGCATGAGCTAATTTTTTTTGCCTACCAGAATAATTTTTATCTCACCCTTTCATTCTAAATTTTTTAATTTCTAAATACTTTTACTTATTTTATTTCTGGATATTGATTTAGATTCTATATTTTATCATTAGAGACACAAACATACAAACATAAAAGCCACATACAAATCTAGTAGTTAATTGACCATATAAAAATTCACCAACAAACACTTAAATGAATAGATTAATCAAAGGTTTACTCTCATGTATGTATCATTATGTCATAAACTAAAATATGGAATGCTATTGGAAACTTTCCTGAATTGTGAAGTGATGTGGTGCTCATTGTATATTTTGAAATTTTTGAGGAATTATCTTGTGGTTGGCTTTTTAAAAATGGAGTTCTGAAGCCCTGGCTTGTGGCACAGTGGATAAGGTGCTGGCCTGAAAACCTAAAGGTCACTGGTTAGATTCCCAGCCAGGGCAACATAACCAGGTTGCAAGCTAGGTCTTCAGCCAGGTTCACAGCTGGAGGAAGGTGAAAGGGGACCATACATTGATGTCTCTTTCCCTCTCTGCCTCTCTTGCTTTCCCTCTCTCTGAAAAATAATAAATAAAATCTTTTAAAAAATGGAGTTCTTTTGTCAGAAAGTATTATGCTCAATCTGAAAATGTTGTATTGGAAATGAATTATTATAGCCTAATTCTTTCTTATGTTCAACTTACTTAGTATAGAAACTCTAAAAAACATATGTGAAATGTAAGCTTAATGCCTATTTGGTTTATTGGATAATCATATTTAGAATTGCTTGATGAAGTAAATCAAGAAGACAGATAAGATGATTCTATAAAGAAGATAAAATATCAGTAAATCATTAAAAATCTATAATGATACCATAATAATAAAAGTATTATGTATTTCTTTGATGCTAAATACAATGGAATATGAATTTATATTTAGTCTTTTATTTTTGATTAATTTACACTTTATATGGTAAATTTACATGATAAATTCTAGCATGCAAAAATATATGACCCATTAAATATTAGAACGCTTTGTAAAAAGAACTCTTGAATAAAATTTATAACTAATTAGGATTCAACACTTCTATTTTATTATCTAGAACCAAAGACTGAAAAATTGAGATTTCTTTTAAAACATTATAGAGATCAGGATCTACCAGTCTCCTAACATCATAGAGTGATATATATGTAATTTTAGACACAAGGAGTTTTGTCCAATTGTTCATATTTTGCATGCACGATTTTATTTAAGTTTTAACTTTGCCAAACAAAATTAAAGTAGGGTGGCTTTTCAGGATGCTTTTAAATACTAGTTAAACAAAAAGACAAAGAAAAACAAATAATACAGTGGCTCAGAGCATTAGAAGAACTAACTGTACCTAAAAGGATATCTCAGGTTGAAATGCTTAAAATTATAGTCCAAGCAACAACAGAAAACCTTCTTATATCAACTGTCAGTCCTCTTGGATGATTTTGCTGGTTCAACTTCCATAGCTGGAACAGCATTGGTTCACCTCTTTTTAGATGATAAAGTGCACATTGTTTAAGGGAAGATTTTAAAAATTGCTGACTTTCGGACCCATTGTTTTGTTTTATGATGGTATTCCAGGCTTTGAAGCTCAAAATCATAGAATTGACAAGATTAAGTGTGTACTATTATGACAGATTATATTAACTTTTTTTTTAATGAGAAACTCCTGTGCAAGAAGAGGGTGGTCAGGTAAAATATAAAAAACTGATAGCAATTGTTAAGAGATTGTCACATAAAATATTTGAACATTGCTGCATAAAGGTACCTGGATTCATTTCTGGTCACATACCATTTTGCAAGATTGTGTTAATTTGTAAAACTCAAAATTTGATTGCCTTACCTTGATCTTGACTTTTTAGAAGGAAGGTGGGATATGAAAGACTTTTAATCTGGGGAATTCACTCTGACAGGGACTAGTGGATTGGCAAAGTCAGTTTGAATCCAGAGAAACCAGTTGGAAACTTCTGCAGTGTTCAAATAAGAAAGCTGAAAAAGAAAATGTAATTGGTTATGGACATGGAGAAGATGATACTAATTTATAAAACACTAAAGAACAACATCTAAAAAATAACTGGCTCGTTCAAAATTCAAAGTTGTGAAATTCAAGGAACAATTAAGGCCTGTCCCAAACTGAAGGAGACTAAACAGGAGATGACACATAAATGTAAACAAATTGCTTTTTCTATAAAAGATGTTATTGGGGCCATTGATGAAACTTGAAAGGACCTGAGGATTAGAAGGAAATGATGTATCAATGTTTATTTCTTTATTTAGATGGTTAACCTATAGTTGTGTAGAAATGCACATTGAAATACTAGGTGTTGAAGCATTAGATCAGCAACTTAATTTCAAATAAAGCAGGAAAAAGATCTACTGTACTTATAATTATCTGTAAGTTAGAGATAGGAAGCTTTATTATTATTATTTTTTCAATTACAGTTTATATTAATTTCAGGTGTAAAGCATAGTGGTTAGACAATCACATATGTTATAAAGTGTTCTTCCTACTATTTCCAGCCCTCCCTGGCACCCTACACAATTATTACAATATTACTCACTATATTCCCTATGCTGTACTCTATATGCCAGTGACTATTTTGTAACAAACAATCTGTACTTCTCAGTCCTTTCACCTTTTTTATCCAGTTCCCCAGGACCCTTACCTCTGGCAGCCAACATTCTGTTCTCTGTATTTATAAGTCTGGTTCTGGTTTGCTTGTTTGCATTGTTTTTTTAAATTCCACATATAAGTGAAATTGTGGGCTCCGGTGGAGGGAGGGTACCTCACAGTGGACAGAGTCCTGCCAGGAAGACTGGGTGTTCTGGAAAAGAGCTCAAGTCTCCGCCACCAGGGTCCCTATGCTGAGTCCCCCGCCCACACCACTCACAGAGGAACAGGCTTTTTGGGTGAAGCACTCCCCTCCACAGGCCATCAGCCACGGGGGTGTTCTAGCCCCAGCCTCCTGAGCCCTTGGGGCCCAGCCCTGCTGTGCTCACACAGCCCTTCTAGCTGCCTGGGCCCAGGGTGGCAGGATGGTCCAGGGACTGAGTTGCCTGGCTCCGGGGTGGGGGCCATTCCCCTCTTTCCATGAGATTGATTGAAAAATATTAAAATTATTTGTTCATAATTATAGTGTAAATGTGTAATACATATGTTTATAACAGATGATAGATAGATATGGTATTGTATAATATATCATTGTAAAAACATTAAAAACACTCTTGGAGCAGAAATGTACTTGTGGCTAGTTTTGGTACATACATCATTCATAATTATGCTTTTCAAAAAAAAGTCTGATGTTCAGCCAATTGAAATTTAAACTGGAGCTGTTGAAACTTACATGTATTTTTATATTTACAGGATTCGAGGCATGGGAAACAGACCACCCTAAGCCTATTTTATTTTTGATGTTAAAATTTCACACTTCTCTTTCATGAAAGGTATACTCATTCATTTTGCAGACCTCCCAAGGGTCTCATATTCCTTTATGGAATCTGACTTAGACTCAAGGCCCACATCTGGGTCTCTAACTTGAGTCACAGAATGGGTGAGGCTTCTCTGCACTTGCTGGGACCTCAGCTCCTCAGGATCTTGTGACCAGGGATTCGATGGGACAGTTACTGGCCTCACACTTACCCAGCGTATCTGGAGAGGAACCAGATAAACACAATAAACTCTGCTTTTTGGACCGAGTTGGGAGGGGCACACGCCGCCCTGAGGGGCGGGGTGATGAGGCGGCCTGCCCGGTGTAGGCAGTAAGGCAGCGGATCACCGGTAAGCATCGCAGAACAACACAGCGGCCAGGACCTCAGGATGCTTTTCCTCACCATGCACAGGCAGGTGTAGAGGGTACTAGTGATACATACTCCACCCAGCCCCGCAGATGTCCCCACCCTGCCACTGCTGCACACCGTGGCGGACAGTCCTGCATCCATAGCATCTGAAATCCAGCTCCCATGGCCCTTATTAGGTGCAGCCTGTCCTGGGGAGAAGTTCTTCATGCTGCCAGATTGTCTTCCTTTCCAGTGCAGGCAGCGCCTCTCAATGCTCACAATTAAAAGCTCTGCGATTTCTTACCTGTGCTACCTTGAGCAGATGACTTTATCTCTTTCAGCCTTCACGTCTTCATCTGTAAAGTGGGGGTTTTCTTAAGGGTACTCAGTGTGGCATAGAAGTGTTGGGAGCTTGTGGTGAGACTTAAACAAGACAGTACACCATATCATTCATATCAGTAATATTTTGCACGTGCAATATATATGAGCTATTACATGTAAAAATAAGTTATTTAAATCTATTACATAAAAATCTTAAGCAATGTCTGGTGTGCAGTAATCATCAATCAATGTGTCCTATCATTATTTTACATATATCTCTGCTCCAGAAAATGATATATAAAGATTAGAATGATGTTGGGCCCAGAAAAGCACTGGAGGTTGCTCAAATAATACATTACATATATTCTTATATGTACATTATGAGGAAACCATTTGAAATTGTCAGTACTCATCTTGCTGTTGAGTATATTGAGTTCATTTCTCAATGAAATACATTGAGAAAAGGAAATGAAATGATACTGAAGATCAGACCCAAGTGTAAATCTTAAAATAAAACTGAAGCATGGATTGATGTGGAGTACGTAGGGCACAAAATTAATGTAAAGAGCCACAATTAAGCTTCCAACTGATTTAAAACATGCTCAGGGCAGCATGAGGGATTTTGTAACGGTCTCTGTGTAGGGCACAGAATGGAGAATCAGGCGTCATGGCGGCCTCATTGCTGACAGCACAGTTTCCAGTTACCCTCATTCATTACTAGGTGGGGAAACGTCACGCAGTGGCTGCTTACAAAGTCCAAAGCAACAGTTCTGTCAGAGTCAGATCCTACTTACCCTTCCAGCAAGCAGTGAAGTAGTGAAGAAATCTAGAAATGTTGAATCTGTTTGGAAGACTTGATGCAAGTGATGATGCCTTGGAAAGGAAGCAACGGGAACATGAGATGTAGGGACCGTTCTTTGTGTTGCGACATCTTTTAAAACGTGCTATCTGTCTCTGCTCCATTTTCTTGCAATCTGTTTTCTTATAACTTCTCTTGCATCCTTACTCAAACTTAGACAGATTCAGATCTTTACAAGTTTTGAAAGCCAATTTTCAAAGGATCTAAGGGAAGATCATTGTAAAAGTAAAGTTTTCCAAGTAGTGGATGAAGGCTTGAAATTAAATACGCTCAGGCCTAGAAGCCTGTGGCCCACTGCTTGATCCTGGGTTACTGGGTTTATGCCCCGAATCTCCTCTGTGTGTCTAATCAGGATTTCCTAAATTCACTGTCTGGCCCCAGCTTCCCACTTCCTCAATCAGAATCTGTCTTTTTCCTAGGTGCTTGCTATTTTAGGCTAGTAGCTCATCTTAATACAGATATATCACCTTTACTGAGTGGCTGAATGCGCCCAATGTTGTTTACAGAGACCCAAGTACATTTGGCTCATAGTTGCTGAGACACAAAACCCTTTGAAACATGGAGTCTGGTTTCCATGGCTCAGTTTTTGGGTGCCTGCTGCATTACATTCTCTAGAATGATTGTTCTAATTCTCTTCACTGAATTCCCTGCCACCCTATCCTATAAACTGACTACTCATGTCAATTTCTAAAACAAATCCACAGACTACTGATATTTCTTGGGTGCGGTGCTGTTTTCACACTATCTAAATGCTCGTTTTGGAATCAAGACAATTGCCCTTGGTAGTTCTTTTTCTCACCCCATGAAATTGTCTTTACTGTATTATCCAGATCTGGTACGAAGACCAAGTAGCTTTTATACCTTAGCTACTCAATTTAGGGCATATGATTTCTATTTTCATATTTAATGTGTTATTTGGCTCTGTTGAGTGAAAAGCTATAGTGACAAATTAACATTTTGGGGGGCTTATTTTTCAATTAAAATATTCCTGTAGACCTCAGCCAAAGGAAACACTGCATTTATTGACTAGTTTAACTGAGCAGGGTATGTTCTGTATGAAATAATTAAATCTTTATGGGAAATTCTTTCTAAAAATAGCATCAGTCAATGTAGCTAATCATGGCAAAAGGAAAGAGGTGAGGCTAATTGAAATTCACCCAGAGGTAATCCCACAATCACCTTTGGCAAATTGCATCTTTTTTTTTTTTTTCTTTTTCCATCAGAATTGACTAATCCATAATCCATAATCCATAATAATCCAGTGGGCTGATTGGCTTTTCTTTCATCCTGTTTTTCCTGTATTTGCTAAAAGAATAATGAATACAAAAATCAGCAGTGGAAGTGTGGAGAAAAAATAGTGTTGCTAAGTAATGATTGACCGTTTCTTGTTTCTGCCATTCTTACCCTAAGGTGGTTGATGAAGGAGTCTCATTAACCAGGCTCCCCCAGAAGTGGCTCCGGAACCTGCCCCATGGCTGAAAGCAGGGCACTCCTGCTGCTGCAACAGGAAAGCCAGACATGATCCTCTCATCCAGGGACTTCCACAGGTAAGTCCTGTCTATAGATGAAGTGATGTCCTCTTTGGACAAGACAGATCTCTGAACAGGGATGACAGGCTGTGCTTTTCAAAAAGGTCAAAGCAATATGTCCCCTCACCAAAGCTCTTCCAGAAGCTCCTCCTTCCCTATTTTTCTTCCTTCTGCCCTGGATGGTCTAAACTGCTGACCAACAGAGTGTGGCAGAATTGATGCTGTGTCCGTGTGATGCAGCTTTAGTCTGGCTCTCCTTCTGTGGCACTCACCTGGGGACCCAGATCTCAGGCTGTGGGGAAGCCCAGGCAATGTGAGGGTACCATATTTTAACTCAGGAGCCCCAAACTGGGGAGCTGCATTTATGTTTGTTATATTCTGGGGGGAAAAATACCCAAAGGATCTGCAGATGTGTAGATGTCGCTTACTACTATTCACGTTACAGGGGAGTGCACTGATGGTGGCAGATCTAGCCAGAGACTATACCCTCCTCCAGCCCTGTTGCTGGTTACAGGGTTAGGGAGGGAGTAGTCTGTAACATTTTACAATTTTGTGATAAACACAAAAACCTTTGGGTCCTACTGCCTGCTGCCACCCTCTAGGCAAAATTCCAGGGGCAAAGGTTTGGTGATAAAGGAAAGGAATCTATTCAAAAGCTACACAATTTTGGAATCACAGTTTTCCACTTGCATTAGTCACTTAGGCCGATCAATAAAGGGTAAACTCGTTAACTCTTTAGTTACAGCTTTAATCACTGAAGCCTATCAATTAAGGGGGAAAGCACTCTTGAGTGCTCTTATTATCCCCTCTGCTTTTAATTGTCTTGTTTTTATATAGTTTACAAACTAAAATGACATCAGAAACAAAAGCTACACAATTCTTTTTTCTGCCAATCCCCTTCTGGGCTGTTTACTGTTGCCAAGCACAGGCAACCTCCTCCTGCGGCCCCTGCTTTCTCCTCCCCAGTAATCAGATCAGATCTCTTTGTCATCTTGAGACACAGGGGCCTTGAGGAGGCTGGGACTATTTTTCTTGTTCCTTATGGTAGCTGGCCAGGCCATCACCTGTTCTCTGAGGTCACAGAGGGCCATGTCTGAGCCAAGGTGTTGAGGCCAGCAGTCCCACCTAAGGTTTCCACCTACTGCTAGCGGTGATGTCCCATGTCATAGAGCAGAGACAGTCCACTCATTCCTGATGTGTCCTGTCTGAAACCCTGATTCACAGAATCCAGGAGCATAATAATGGTTGTTTGACACACTGAATTCTGGGATAATGGGTATTAGAGCCTTAATAACTGGAACAACAGGTATCAGTTGATTGCTTCTTCTTCTTCCTCTTCTTTTTTTTTTTTTTAAAGATTTTATTTAATTATTTTTAGAAAGAGGGGAAGAGAGACAGGCAGAGAGGGAGAGAGACATCAATGTATGGTTGCTTTTCACCTGCCTCCAGCCACAGACCTGACTGGAGACCTGTTTTGCAACCTTGTTATGTGCCCTGGCTGGGGAATCGAACCTGCAAAGTTGATTGCTTCTTAAAGTGGCCTTATTAGTTTCAGCATATGTCCCTGTAGGACATGTCACATGAATGTGGAAAAGAAAGAAACAAAAACATAATTTCTCTTCTCTCCTTTAGGAAGCCAGATATACTTTCAAAAATTCAGTTAAGGGTTCTATGTTTTGTGTCACAATTGGAAAGTCCTTACCAATTCTGAAATTAATAACTTTAGTTTTATAAAGCCCCAGATTTCCGCAACGCTAACTTGAAAGACAAATTATTAACTGAGGGTAAAAATATATGCAACTTGCTTCATCTGAGGTTAATTTTCTTGATTTATAGAACTCCTATAAAACACCATAAGAAACCACAACAATTCCAATAGAAAAGTGGCAATGACCATGCCCAGAAAACACAGAAAAGGAAAATTCACTGGTTCTTAAACAGGAATAAAGACCCAAGCTCACTTATAATAAAAGAAATTCAAATTAAACTGAAATTCTGTTTATTTTTTTCCCCTCATATCAGGTTGTGTGAGATCAAAATATTTGATAACATGTTGGTAACAGTATGAGAAAAATAGACATTTTTACACTTTGAAGAATTTCATATGTACGTAGTACATATACATGTATACATACATGATGCATATGTAAGGTTTTTCATTGGAGCATTTATATAATGGCAAAGGATTGAGCGTAACCAAAATATTCTTCAATCAAGTTTTGGTTATATAAATTATGGTATATCCCTGTGAAGAAATGGTATATATTCAAATTTAAAATGAATGAGAAAGTTCTTAAGTTTTTGATTGTTATATACAAAACATCAGAATTAGTTAAAAAGCAAGCTACAGAACCTTCTTTATGTTTTTGCAATACCAGTGTAAATTTTTAAAATTCTCTCTCAATAGACATACAAAGGTCTGTCCCAAAAGTATCAGGCCAAATGGCAATATAATTAAAGCATTATATGGCTTAATACTTTTGGTACAGGCCCCATATACGTGTGTACGCTTGCATATATATTTGTTCATATACTCAAGGACTATCATTGGGAAGTTATATAAGAACAGTTAACATCAGTTGCCTCTGAAGAGGGAAGCTGAATAACAGAGAAAAGGTGGAAGATAAAACTTTTACTGTTCAGAGAAAAGGTGGAAGATAAAACTTTTACTGTTTTACCTTTCTGTAACATTTTGACATAATGATAATCTATTTTTAAATAAAATATTAAAAACCAATAATTCTGGTCCAACTAGGTTCTAACAATCTACTTTGTATATTTGCATCTGCCCCTGGTACTTGCTGCCATCAGTGCTGAGCACAGGACGGGCAGTCACACATTTATGAGAGGGAGGCAAGGTGGCAACCGGTACTGTAGCCACAACTGACGATGCTATGCAGGGGACTTGAAGTGAAATTCCACATGGCACCTTTTGTGAAGGCTTCCGGGAAGACCTGCTACTTAAGCTGGCCCTCTTTGCAAAGAAAGGAAAGGCATATGTAGGAGCTGGAAATGGGGCAGGAGGGTATGACCAGAACAAAATAAGGATGTCTCCCGGAAAATGTGAGTAGGTTGAAGTGACTGAAGCAGGCTTGCTAGGCAGGGAGGGAGCAAGTATGCAGTAGAGGGAAAAGATTAAGGAGCATCTTGATTTTGTGACCCTGAACAGGGAATATCAGCAATTTATCTAGTTAGTGCAAAGGCCCTGGCAGTCAAAAACAAAGCTTGGTGTGTTTTGAATGATTGATGACTATTGAATCAGGTGCTTGCTTCCTGCCCTAATAATTTATCACTTCACTAACCCAGCCACCACATGTGGCCTGACTGCTTGGAAGAGGGAAATTTAATTCAAAGAAGTCATTTGTAATGCCACATTGCATATACAAAAGCAATTCTGTTGGCCTATGAAGACAAGAAAGAGAAATAGTGACCTGATATTCCTCAACAGATGAATTTAGTTGATATTTACAATTTTAAAGTACACTTCTCTCTATACACACAAATTGGCAGTTATGATATTAACACCTGGTGTTTATATAGCACAGGCAATCCCCTACATTGCAGTTGTTACCCATAAGTTTATTTGTAAGTAGTAATATTATAAATGATACCCAGATTACTAGGCCAGTTTATAGAAATTAAGTTAAGCATTATGTACCTGAAGCTTTAAAATATGGAGTGTTTGAATTCTATATCACTCGTATGCACCATACTATGTGAGAAAATACATTGCAACAACAGGGACTTATTTCTTTACATGTCGTAGAAATACCAGCTTCTGCACACATGCAGTTCTTGATTCCCTGTTGTTCCTACCTCTCTGCTGTGCATGGTGAAGATTCTAGTTTAGAAACCTGAGAGTCAATGTTTTTCTACCTCAGGCACATCATCTGAAAATGGGAATAAATCTACCTATTCTTCTGGTCTTCGAGAGTATGAAATGCTGCAAGGTATAACTAAACTAAAGGCAGAGAGTAGTGTTAAGACATGGGTGTCCTAGTCAAGCTGCCTGAGTCCACATCTTTGACCTATGTGGTGCTACATGTTTGATCCTGTGCTAGTAATTTAGTCTTGTGGTTTTCAAACTCTGCTGCATATTAGAATCACCTGGGAAAATTTAAAACTTCCTGCTGCATAGCTTCCCCCTTCTATTTCTGTTAAGGAATCCTTAGGGTGTAACTAATATATCAGCATTTTTGACCCCTCTTCCACCAGGTGGTTCCAATGTGCAGTAAAGTTTTGGTTTCTGTTGACTTATACAGTGGGGAAATTTATAGATTTTACATCTCAGAACATGGGAGAATTGAAAAAATAATAGTCCAGGATAAAGCACTTAGCACATTGCCTGGCACATGTTAAGCACCTGATTCAATTTCAATCTGTAAAACAACTGTGACAATGAAATTGTTCAGCACACCTGTGCTTTTTAGAAAATTAAATGACTATCTACCGCCCCACTTCTGTCCTGTAATTCATTTGTATTCTCTATGTCCATAGATCATCTGTCACAGTTTTCCTGGACAAGAAAATTGTAGTATGCTAAAAAAAAGGGTAAACATCTGGGTTGCAAAGCTAGATCTACTCCTAAAAAGCCTTGTGACACTGGGCAAGGTTTTAAATGTCTGTGCCAGTTTCCTCTGTGCTTCCCGTAGAATCTAGCTCACTAAATACTTCATACTCAAAAGGACAGACATTGCCAGACTAAAGGGGTAAAACAAACCAATATCCAGGACCTTCTAGCCTTTCCCGGCAGTGATTACTGTTGCTTTCTGGAAAGAGGATGGGGGGAAGACAGAAAAATATACATCAGTTATAGCAACTTGACCTAAGACAAAAATTGGCACTGAGAAACAGACTGTTGCTGTTAAAATTACCTAAAACGTGGAAGCAATTTTGGGACTGGATAATTTGTAGAGGCTAGAAGAATTGTGAGGTGCATGGTAGAACCAATATTATTGTGAAGAGGCTTTCAAAGGTGATTCTGGTAAAAAACCAGGGGAGAGCCATAGGGAAATCTCTGTTTTCTTAGAGATAGCCTAAATAATCTCAAGTAGAAGGTTGGTGAGTTTATGATTAGTAAAGGCCATTGTGATGAGGTCTCAGGTGGAAAAGAGGAATATGTTATTGGGAACAGAAAGAACAGTGATCCTTATTATAAAATGGCAAAGAGCTTGGTTGATTTGTTTATGTCCTAGTGCTCTCTGGAAGGCAGAACTCATAAGTGATGAAGTTGGATTTTTAGCTGAGGAGATTTGTAAGCAAAGTGTTGAAGAAGTGGCTTGATTTCTCTTGACTGCTTAAAGTAAAATGTGAGAAGAGAAAAATTAATTAAAAAATAAAATTTTGAGCTGAAAAAAAAAATCAGAACTTAAAGATCTGGAAAATGATCAGCCCATCCATATTGCAAACATAGGAAATTGTGTTTGGAAGAGAACACTAAAAGTGAGGCCAAGCCACCATTTGATGAGGAGATTAGTGTAGAAATGATCCATGAGTCTAGCCAGCCATCTGAACAAAAGTTAAAACTTATTTTTCAGGATGAGAAAAAGATGACCCTAGAGATAATTCAAAGATCATCAGAGCTGCCTCCTTAGTTTCAAAAGGAGGGTTGTGGGTATCACTTTGCTTTCACAGTTCAAATGGTCTCTGCCCATGATGTGAGGGAAAGACTTCCCAGGGCTTTGGTAGCATGGCCCTTGTGTGGCAGAGTCATGGGGCAGGACCACAGTCTCAGAGGGGTGGAGGAGGGGACCACTATCCCAGTGGGAATAGGGAGGAGAGCATGGAGCCTGAAAGGATTATTCTAGAGCCTTAAGTTCAAGGAGGATACCTATTTATGTTTTGGACTTGCCTTCACTTCTTCTTATCTCCTATTTCTTCCTTTTGGAATGGAAATGCCTATCTTATGATTTTCTCACCATTACATTTGGAGAATACAATAGTTTGGTTTTATTGGTTCACAGCTAAAGAGAAATTTTACCTCAGAATGAATTATCCCCTGCATCTCACCCATATCTGATTTAGATGATGTTTCGGTGCTACTTTAGGGTTGCTGGTGGAATGAGTTAAGATTTTGGGGGTTGTTGTGATGGGATCAATGCATGTTGCACATGGTAAGAATGGAGCAGGAGTATAATATTGTGGACTAAATTTTCTGCCTCAAAATTCATATTAAAATTCCTACCCTTTTGATATAAAACTTTGACCTGAGTTCATAACCCATTTGTCTGAGTTGTTTCAACACATCCCTTAACCCCTTGTAGCCAAGTGGTTCTACTGGTGGCCATATTTCTCATTGCGCAAGATTGACAGCAAAGTCAAAGATTCAACTTGGGTATTGGTCCAGCATCTCATCAGCGTTTAAACTAGGAAATGTTTAATGGGATTTTGCGAGTCATGTGCTTTCTAGTTAACTAATTTTATTAAAGCCTTATTTATTAGACAGACATTACTGAGAATTAAGTGTTTTTGTCTCAGACTTAAGCTTCAGGAAAGGCACTGGAATTTCTGCCACAAAAGTCTTCAGTTATTAACAATTATTAAAGTCACAATGATCCTTTTGTGAGTATTTCTCCTGACACTTTCATTCAGAATCCTAGCACAGGTACAAGGTAAAAAATCTAAGGGTACAGACTTGCAGGGAATAGAAAGCTCTGGAGTGTGGGCTGGTTCCCAGGAAAATGGTAATTATTTTGCCTTCCCACACCATCATTGCTCTCTCCTCTCCTTTATTGGAGCGATAGTTGTTGAATTCACATCATATGCTTGGTAATGGGTTAGGCACTGGAAGGCAGCAAAAATGAAGGTGGGTGGGCCTGGTCTTGGCCTCCATGGAACGTTCTGCCTGTGGGAAGACAGACACTTGACAAGAAATTACACCTACAGAAGTAACATTTGACAGAAGCCTCCTAACCTAGACTGGGATTCAGGTAAGGTCTGCCTGAGAGAGTGATTTTGAAACAGATTTATGATGATGGAGCAGAAGATAAATGGATAATGTGTAAAGCACGAAGCATTCTGGCCCCACAAGAGGCTCAGAAAGGCAGCTCAGAGGAAGGAAAGCAAGTGGCAAATCCAAAGAACAGCAAACAATTACCTGTACTTCTTATCAAACTCAAAAAGTTGCAGCCACCCAGGTATAAGTTCTCTGCACAAGATCCACTTTGAAACTCTGAGTTAGAGAGCAGGTATCTGACATCTCACCCTTAAACTTTATTCCTTTTGATCAATAGCACCGTTAACTTTTGACAGTCAAGAAAGTTCAGAATCCAGAATATTATCAAAGAAGGGGAAACCTAAACAGTTTCTCATTGACAGGATAACCGGTAGCATGGGCCCACTGGGTACTTGGAGGTTGTGCCAGGAGAGAGGAAGAGGAGAGAGAAAATGAGCTAAAACAAAGGTGAAAGAGATCCCAAGGCAATGTTCTTCTCTTTAATGTAACCTTAAACATGGGGCTGCTTGCAGAAAGATCTGTGGACATTTTTTCAAAGTGCACTGGCCAAAAGGTGAGCCCCATCACTACCTCTGTGTGTCCTTGGGCTACTTAGTTAACTCTCTGAGCCTTAGTTTTCTTATCCTAAAATGTTATAATAATCATCTCATGAATTTACTGTGAAAATTCATTAAAATCATATGTATGAAACAGCTCCACAAACCTTAAAGTACCATAAAAGAATATAGTGTCATCAGACTCGACTATATATAAGCATCATCTCAACATATCTCTTCTTGGGGACTGGGCATATAAGCTGCCTAGGCAGAGAGAGGAAACTGATTTTTGCCAGCATCTCCTGATGCATCACTTTCTAGGTACGTAACAGCAAACACTTTCAGTGTGGTCTTTCCAAGGGCAACTCTCATAATTAGAGCAAAAAATATGGGCATGAGCACTCTAAGCCCATGTATTCAAACCTTCCGTGGTTAAGAATTTGAAAATTGAATGTCAGGGATTAATGAGGACCATGCTACGGTCTTGTGTTGATCATAAAATTTTCTTCAACATTTGCAATTATATTAAATCCCAGAGGAATTCAAATATTTAGTATAAAAAATGACTTGTGCTGTTGGAGTAGCATTCAAACTGAAGGATGGCAGTTGCAATTCTTTCCCCCTAGAATTAAACTGTCTGCCTGCTCTGTCATATGAGTGTTTCTGCATTATGTTTCACTTTCATCATAATCATTTATGCCAGCCTAAAATATCTTTTACTCCACCTGTCAGGGAGCCTAAACAGTTGTAGATTTATTCCTCAGGAATCTTAGGTTGAAATGTAATTTTTTTTTTCTTTTCAAATGAAGGAGAGTAATAAACCAAGACATTATAAATTGTTAAAACCTTGGTGAGAATTTGTTCATCATGTGTATTAACTTATGTGGCAGGGACATTCAATTATTTGGCAATTGACTATGTCTATCAGGGCCAATAGCTGGGCCGAGATGCCTCGTTGTTAGTTCTATTCCCTAAATACCTTTTAAACCTCTCAGAATCTTTCTGTCCTCATTGCTCATAAGTTCTTTCTTCTGCACAATGTTCCTCTACATAGGCTCGCAATCTGGAGTCCAGTATTTCCAAACTTCAGCATGGCTCAATTTTATCTTGGGAAGCTAGCTAAAATGTGCAGAATCCCAAATCCTATCACCAGTGACGAATTAACTGAGTATGGGACCAGGATCTGGAAATTAACAATGTAGCAAGATTCCCACATGATTTTTATGCAGGTGGTTCATGAATTATACCCTAAAAATATTTCACATGATTATTTGTGTTTGTGCATTCAAGGGAACTATGGACCTGGAAGCAATTCCAGTGTGTAGGTCAGCTGGAAATTATGCATTTCAAGGCATGGAAAGTATCAAAAATTTTAAAGGGGCAATGAGAGATAAAATAAGTAAATGAACAGAGAAATAAGTAAATAAATTGTACTGTGATCCTGTCTAATTTTATAAGAGTAGTGAGATGCTCAGATCTGTGTTCGTAAAGAGCACCCCTCCCCACCCTGACAAAGATGGAAATTTTACTCTCTGTGAAGTAAAACCTGGTAATCTCCCTTCTAGGCCCAAGCAGATTTGAAAAACAGAGGCCAGTTGCCATAGTGAAGACAGCAGGATTATGTGTGAGTCTGAAAACTGAATGGTTCAGGCCTCAATCCTTTTTCTCACTTGGTTCACAGAACTCTGGCTTCAGACCACGATCAGAGGAAAGACCAACAGCAAGAAAATAGCATTGCAGTGTGAATTTTAATGAAGTATGGCAATTAGCTCTCTGATTTCCCTTTTTATGCACAAAACACTTCCTATGGGCTTTTTCATGCTTTACTCTGCAACAGGAAGAAGAACCCAAAGATCATGCCCCTCCCCCCTCAAAGAAATTCTATACTATGTAATACAGAAACTCAAGTGAATTAGGATAAAGTAGAGACAATGCAGGAGGGAACAGAGAAAATGAAAAGAAAAAAAATCAATAAATTTAGAAAAATAGAAGAAGATATTTTAAAAACAGAACCACACAAAGAGGCTACTCATAAAACAAAGAATCAGGGAAGTAAAAAAAGAACTTGGAAATTTAGGTTTTCTCTGGAGAAATGAGCATTTAGTCGAGGGTTCAGAAAATAAAGCTGAGCAAATCACTCAGGGAGAAAAACAAAAACAAAAACAAAAAAAGAAAATGAAGTTTCAAGAATAAAATAAGAGAAGTTCTAAGAAGAAGAAAGAGATAAAAAAGAGAAAATCATGAAGAAAATAGTTCAGGGAAATTTCTCAAGATTGAAGCTGTGAAAATGCTGACTGAAAAGGCCCATATTGTTGACAAACACAGGAACCAAACACAATAACAAAGTAATATTGTTGTGAATTTCAGAGCATGTGAAGAAAGAAAAAAATATATAAAAATAGTTTCATGGGCAGCTATAGGCATGGATATTCTTGTAACATAGAGGGAGCAAACTGAGACAGGGGAAGAAATAGGAGAGCAGTGAAAGAATTCCCAAAGGGGTGGTGAATAGAATGGAGCAGTTCCCCTCGGCATATGGCACATCTTTTTCTTACTCTGGCCACAGAATTTTGGCTGCAGCAGTCAATAGTGTCCACTTAGTTTTCTGATTTAGCTATAAAAATATTAAGATAATTTTTATTGGAATTATATAAAAATTCATAAATTTCATTCTATTCAGTGAGAACGCTACTGTTTATGATATAATCAAACATAACCGTACACAAGTGTGAAAATGTCATTTATTCTTAGTCAAGAATAGCTTTCCTCTTTTGTGCTACTTTGTTTTTTGTTCTGAGAACTGTGTGGACTCCACTTGAGATATGGATTCTGCCATGGTAATCTCTGCTTCATGAGAACAGCCAGTTATTTATATTTTGTTCTCTAAGATAAGTTCAGTTTCCTTATAGGGACCTCAATGTATAATGAACCTCTTATTGGATTTTGAAAAATTAGATGACCTGATGCTTTCTGTATTTATCACTCACCTCCCACATACTGCAACAGCACTGACAACATTTTGCATTCACCTTTCCCTGGGATATTCTAACTTGAACTTGCTGAGCTGATAATGCAATATCTAAAGGACAGTAAGGTTGCATAACCTATGAATATTTATAGTCTTTAATGGGTTGTCCTGTTAAATTATAGAAACAAAATAGAAAATGCATTTAGTGGTTAGTATCTACATAAAGCTTTAATTTAATAGTTAACCAGTATCTACCAGTGCCTCTAGCACTGTTGTAGAACTATGACAGATTTGAAAACATGCAGAACATAGTTCCTGATGCAAGTGAACTCACTTGGGAGACCAAATACACAAATGTGAAATGGAAAATAAAATATTGTTTGACTATCTAAATGTGCAGTGCAGACCATGACTTTGGAATCAAGAGACAAATGTCTGTTTCTACAAAAGAATAATGGCTGTATCCCGATTACAAAATGATATTGATTCTAGCTGGCGGTAAAGCTCACAGATTGGGACTCAGCCAGCAGTTGAACTCATGCAGGGAACCATATGTCAAAAATAGACCTTTTGTGAATATTGCAGTCTGTCCATGGTAAAGTCTTTGTCACAGTCAAATATTTTAAAGATAATCCCAGAGTTCAAAAGTCATTTTAACTCTAAGAGGATATGAACAAAGTGGACAAAAATGAATTTCTAGTGTCAAACGATATTACTTTTCCAATCTACTATATAAAATAGGATTGGATTGGAAACTTTCGGTTTCCACAAAATAAACTAAGATGATAAATCTTCATATATAGTGGAATTGCTTCATTTTTTCCTCCAGGAATTTGTATTATGGCGTGAAGAATGATTCTTAGGCTAATAAGGAGATCTTGTTTTTCTTCAGGGAGCCTTGTTAAATGTCAGCTTATGCCTAGAGTATAAAAATTATAAGGAAGAGAAAGAATTTATTTTATGCCATGGAAAATTCATTATTAGAGAATTGAGACTTTGAAATGTCCCTGAAAGATGTTTGAATAACTCTAACAACCATTAAGACTTTTGCCTGCCTTTGGGGCAAATACCGTAGATTTTTATTCATGTTCAAGGATAGACATTTAACTGATACTGCCTAAAATTAACTTTGGTTTCAACATTCCAAGTAAACAAGGCAAGTTGTGCAACTGAGTTTCCTGAATTCTCCAAAGAGAGCTTCAAAAATTATACTTACTACAAGTTTATGCATCATCTCACTAATAGAGCAAATTAGTTACATTAGATACTCCTGGCAATGGCTGCCTAGTGATTCTCCTCACCTACTAGTTATAAAGACCACATTTTTTATGGGAATGGGATCTCATGCAATTATGAAAGAGGGGTAACATATAAAACAAAAGTGGATTGCTTGAGGACCCTGTATGATTTTTCTTGATCTGCAAAGATCAACACAACAACATCATTCCAACTCAAAGAGTGTTTCCTACTGTGTAGAGCTTGTGTGAGCCACTTTCAAAGCATATGGTCAAGATGCGATGTCCAGAGTTGAGCAGTGACCCAGATAGTTACAAGCTTCTGAGACCTCAAACCAATCCATTTCCAGATACTGGGCTCACAGTAACAGTTTTAAACAGTTTGAAATAAGCCATAAGCTGTTCACTGAAAGAGCCCTGACTAGGTTCCAATTGAATTGGGGTTTTTACACCTTTGTCTCTCCAATGAGAATACAGGCATTTTGAGAGCACAGGCAATGTCATGTTCACCCTTGCTAACGTTGCAGTTACCACAGTGTCTGAATTATAGCAGTGCTCCTAGTTTGTTAAATTATGGGAGCAAGCATTAAAAGCTGAAAAATGGGGTGGTAATGCCCCATTAGATGATATTTCTATTACTTACATAAATGCACATCAGAGATCAGGTATATTAGTTCACTAAGGCTTCCAGAAGAAGGTACCACCGTTTGGTTGCTTAAAACAGAAATGCTTTTCCTCAGAGTTCTGAGGTCTAGAAGCCCAAGATCCAGGTGTCAGAAAGGAGCCAGGTTGGCTTATTCTGAAGAATCTCTCCTTGACTTGTAAGTGACCATCTCCTCCTTCCATCTTTATGTAGTCTTCCCTGTGTGGGCACATATGCCTATGTCCACATTTTCAGTTGTATTGTATTAGAGCCCATGTCAAGACCTCATTTAAACTTGATTACCTGGTGTAGTTTGCGCTCCTTTCCCAGTTTTGGTGCTCTCAGCTGGGGATCCCAGCTTGGGGTTTAGACCCCGCACTTCTAATGGTGCCTTCCCTGCTGCAGAAATATTTCTCTGGAACTTTCGTTGCCACCCATGGGAGCCCAGCCATCCCTCTCTTACCTCTGCTCTTCCTACCAATCTTGATACAGTGATGTGCCCTGTTCTGAAAGTCCTTGGTTATAGGGATTCTCTCCAATTAGTGTTTAGTTGGTTATTTGGGGTGATTTTTCTATACTTTAGTTGTCATTCCAGTTTGGTACTGGGAGGAAGTTAGTGTAGTCCTACCCTGCTGCCTTTTTGAACAAAACAATTTAAAAATGAACACAAAACCTGAATTGATACTTCCCCAAAGAGGACATACACAGGGCCAGTAGGCATATGAAAAGGTGTTCAATGTCATTAATCATCAGAGAAAGGCAAATTAAAGAAAACAAACAAAGAACTTGATGATCTTTTTAAAGACCCCATCTTCAAGTGTGGTTTCATTTTGAATTAGTGGCTATTAGGTCTGCAATGTATGAATTATGGAAGGACACAATTAAGGTAATAACAATCTCATCCCCTTTCCTTCGCCACCTTTCCCCCTCCATCTCACTGCAGTAAGTTTCCCATCTTACCTTCTCAGTCTCAGTTAGAATGGCCCACCATTCACTTCCATCTAGCCTTATTTTCAGAGAACCCTTATTCTGAGATGGGGTGGAGGAGGAGATGGCATGCTTTAATCTGCAAATATGAAAAGGGAAAGAGATATTTATTCATCTGGCCCTAGAAGATGCTACCTACAAGACAATCAGTATATCCAGTATCTTTAATGTATGCCAGTAACTAAAGTAAAAATTTATACTCCTCAGTTTGTTTTTTCTTGCATTTCCCCAGACTTCCTTACCTTATTCTATCAAGGGGCATGGCAAATGAAGAGAATCCTTTTTAGAAACTCAAATGAAATAAATTCAGGATTTTCAAGGAGTGACTTGTGTTGGGAAAAACAAATATATCTTGGCTAAGAAATGTCATTGGCCTATGTCTGGCCATCTTATGTCAATTCTCTGGTATCAAATCCAGGCATGTGGTATTTTAAGTTCCTGACTTGTGTTCCATAGGAAGGAGCCACATTAAATGACAGAACTCACTAGCCACTTTGAAGAAATGGAGTTATTAGGCAAAATTGTACTTATGGACAACAGATAATAATAAACAACCAAAGCACCAAAGAGTAAATACTTTTGCTTTGAGAGTGCTTTGTCAATAATAGTTAATATCTCAGAATGATATTAACATAATAGAGGTGTACTGGCTTCATCTAATAAAAACATGTATTTTAAGGAAGCTACAATTGAAAACATCATTTTTTTAACTTTCTTTTTAAAAAATTATTTATTATATTACAATCATTTCATTTCATTTTCCCCCATTGCTCTCTCTTGCCTCCCCCTCCTCACCCCCTCCCCCAAAGTCACCTTATTGTCCATGTCCATGGGTCCTTCATTTTTTATGGATCGGTTTACTATTATGTTTTCCAGTCAACTCTTGTGACCTATCATGTACACTGTCATCCTTTGGAAAAATGCCTGGCATTAGTTGCCATGATAAAGGTTGTACACAGCTCAGTGAATAGCCATACCCATTATAGAAACCTCATTCAGACTAGACAACAGTTGAGTCAGCAGCAATATAAAATTTATAGGCAAGGGGAAGCACATTTTCTTAAAAATCCTAGAGATTAATAAGGGTATTGATACATTGCAGTGTTAAATACATTTGTAAATGGAATTTTGTACATGTCATCACTTTTCAAAGTTTAAAAAAATTCTAGTTTTAAGATTCCTTTCAAGTTAGTATCTTTTGTTTGCATCCTATGGGAGAGTAACAATAGTAATGAAATTAATAATAATAGTAAGAAGAAGAAGGAGAAATTGCTGACATTTAACTGAATGTTTTCTATGTGTTAGGCACTATGTTGAGCCCTTTTCATGGATTTTCATAGGGCATGCTCACAGCAATGCTAGAGCTTAAATACTTCAATTATTTTCATTTTATGGATAAAGAAACTGAACTAAGGAATATTGAGGTGAAATAATTGGCCCAAGGTCATATAGGTGAAAACTTGCAAATCTTAGTTTTTTGTTCAGGTATGCTGACTCCAGAGCTGGAACTCTTAGTACTTAACTGGAAATTGTTAGGTCAATTAAAAATATTTCCTTTTAAATGTTAAGTTTGACTTATGCAGCTAGCGGTAAACAGGTGCTATAAGCGACCTTTTGACTTTCTCTTGTTCTTTTATATCCAGAGATGTTCAGAGTAGAAATTACCATGCAGGGCATGGACCCAGTTAATAACTGGTTTCTTTCAATATGCTGGAGGGTGTGAAGTACCTGGACTCCGTTCAAACCATTAATAGCCTCAAACTATAATAAACCCTGGTGAGCTATGATTAACCTTTTCATGACAGTTTCATATGTTGGATAAAACAGCAACTGCAGGAAAGCCATTAAGTACAGTAATAAGTTATGCCAACAGGAAAGATTCAGCAAATTTCAGAATAAATTATTTCTCAAGTAGTCATTTTATTCCCTTAAAGATTGCTTGAGCCCTGCATATCAGCAGTGATTCAGCAGCTATTTCTCCCACCTCTAAGAAGGTGAATGGAAGAGGCTATGGCTTCCTATTCTTTCTGCCAGCACTGCCGTTATTAGCAAAAATTCATTGGGAAATTAATGTGCCAATGTTTTAGTAGATGGACAGATATGTGTCTTAGTATCTCTCTGATCTGGTGCAGGAAACAAAACCAGTTCTTCTTCAGGAAAATAATCAGTATACATGTATGTACATGCTTTGTACCTATTTACCTCTTTCTCTAGAAAAGCATGTTTATTAAATAACATTTTGAAAAATTACTCTCAATCTCCATAAAATAATTCAAATTTAGTATAAACAGAGGGGGAGGAAGTGAGCATACAAATGAATGAACTGTAGTTTGTATCTGATAGAATATTTAGACTTGAAATAATAAAATAATGGAAAATTCAAGAAAATATGGCCCTGGTTAGTGTGGCTCAGTGTATTGAGTGCCAGCCTGTGAACCAAAGGGTCACTGGTTTGATTCCCAGTTAGGGCACATGCCTGAGTTGTGGGCCAGATCCCCATTTGGGGGTGCACAAGAGGCAATCACACATTGATGTTTCTCCCCCTCTCTTTCTCCTTCCCTTTCTCTCTGCCTGAAAATAAATAAATAAAACCTTAATGAAAAAGAAATTGTGGTTTCACTGACAATTCTATTGGATTGCTTCTCTTGCCTTCCCTTTCGATAAGTTTTTAAATGCTTTTCTTCCTTTTGTTTCTAATTGTGTGTGCTCTGCTTCTCAATGGTGCAATGGATGATGGATGATGGTGCACCCCCCATTCATATGTTGAAATTCTAACCCCTATGTGATAGTGTTTGGAGGTGGAGCCTCTCTTGGAGAAGATTAAATCATGAATGTTGAGCCTTCTTGAATGGGATTAGTGCCCTTATTAATGGGTCCCAGAGATCTCCCTTCCCCCTTCTGCCATGTGAGGACCCAGCTAGAACTAGGAAGGGGGACTCTTGCCGGGCATGAATCTGTTGGCTTCTTGATCTTGGACTTCTCAGACTCCAGAACCGTGAGAAATAAGTATTTGTCATTTATAAGCCATGCAGTCTGTGAGATTCTGCTATAACTGCTGAACAGATAAAAGCAAGCAGAAACCATAATTTTATTCTTGCATCCAACTCCACACCCAAAGCTTTGTCCCGTGAAGCATGTGGCATTGCCATGTGACCCATGGTACCTTATGGATTTTCTTTCAGTGACTTGAAAATAGCTTGCTTGCTTTTTTTCTGTATTTGCCTTTGGTTGCAGTATTTCAGCAATGGGAACAATGCTAAAGAAGTTACCCAGAGGGATAAAGCTACCTTGTTTTACATCCAAAATTGGACTCATATTTTTTGAGAAACAGCAGAAGTCAAGATTTTGAGTTCATTTGAAGTGTACTCTGTTCAGTTTTACAGCCAGGTATTCAGAAGTATGTGTTCTGAATAACTTTTTGTTTACTTATTTAAGCAGCCTATTAAAAAGTTCTTTATTGAACCTGTATTCTTCTCCCTTTATTTATTTATTGAATTTTTTTCTTTTAAAAAATTATTCATTACTTTTAGAGAGAAGGGTAGGGAGAGATACAGAGAGGGAGAGAGACATCAATGTATGGTTGCCTTTCACCTGCCTCCAGCTACGGACCTGGCTGGAGACCTGGCTTGCAACCTGGTTATGTGCCCTGGCTGGGGAATCGAATCTTCTCCCTTTAATTAATCAATTTTGTGAACATTATTGCTAACCCTAAGACAATCAGACCTATGAAATTGTTGGTGCCTTATGTTGAACTGGTCAAGGCAAATTTCACTTTTTGGAGTTCATAGGCTCTTCGGATTGAATATGGAGAGTAACAGTGCAATGTGCCCTGCCAGTGGATAACATATGTGAAGGTCTGAGCTGAATGTCTATGATGTAATGTCAAATTGGGAACTCCCCAGGAGCTTAAGCCATTGTATTTCTTTTTCTTTTTATTATTCTTTTTCTTTTTATTGATGAGAGAGGGAGAGGGAGAAGGAGAGGGGGAGAGAGAGAGAGAGAGAATTGGTTATTCCACTTAGTTATGTATTCATTTGTTGGTTCTCGTACATGCTCTGCTGGGAGATCAAACCCACAATCTTGTTATATCAGAACGTTGCTCAAACAAGCTGAGCACCAGGCCAGGGCCACTGTATTTTTTTTTTTTTTTTCTTTTTTTATAGCACAAGATAACTTTGCCTGCATGTTTTCCTGCATGGAAACAGATAATAGATTTTTCATATGGGTTTGCAGATACGTCAACTTGAAGCCTAAGCAATAGGGAGGACATATGTAAGAGTGGCACATAAACTACAGGGAAGTGAGTAGCAACTGAAGAAGGAAAACACTCTCATTGTCAAGAAATACCCTCAATAAAATACTTACCCAGGAATCTTAGTGTTAACCCTGAAAGCTGGTTGTCTGATTTCTCCTTTCTTAGATGACATCTGATTTGCTTCTATGATGCAGTGATACAGAAAATGTCCAGCCTTAGGTCCATGTCTCAAGGCCTTTATCATGGTGCTTGAATGTACTTGTACTGCTGTCTAGGCACTCAAGGGTTCATTAAAAAATTATGTGCAACAAAGTACCAAAGTGAAAAGGTGAAAAGAAATCAGACATTTTAAGAAACAATTCATCATTCACTGTGGCATCTAACCAGATCTTAATTGTCTTGTGAAAAGGAACAGAGCTGTTCCTAAGTCAAAATATTGAGTCTCATGCTGGGTTATAACATTATGAATTATTTATCTAAGTTGTGTCTAGAAATGAAGTAATTGTTTGCAGAATTCCACCACCACATGCAGCTTAGCAGTCCTGGCTCATTCCTCCGAGTTATCAGCTCCATACTGTTCCCTTTGGATATTGGTCATTAAAACAATTTTATGGGGTTAACTTTCAAATTAGAGCTAAATGAAATTTCTGATTTTAGAAATTAGTCTCGTGATCTAACCAATGAACTACTCTCCCTTAATGAAGTCAGCACAAAAACATTTTGAAAAGAACTCAACAATATAATTGCAATATGGAATAATGAAGGTGCCATGAAAACTTTTGGTTTAAAATTAGAAAGTTAAGATTAAAGGTATAATGAAATGCTTTTGTTTCTGCAGTAACACAAACTATGTAGCAAAACGTACAAACTATGTCAGTTTTAGCACCATATTTAATACATTAATAGAAGATTCATGATGAGCTTGTCCTTTTACTGGAGGTAAAGAAAGTGTATCTCTCAAAGAAAGATATTTTCTTAGTTTTAACATCTTTTTTAGTTATTAATATACTTGCAATTGCCTATCATGCCAGTGTGCCTTCCCAATTAAGATAGAAACTAGTGTTGTACATGTTTATAAGGATGTGATTGTCCTCTTTTGAAAAATGTAAGGTTTCATTATATGATGTTGAAAGTACATATTATATGCAAGTAAACTCATATGGAATGACAGCTTTTACTTTACAACAAAATTTAAAGGATAATGAAGAGAAAAATGAAAAGGGGTGTCAATTATCCATCCATCCTCAAGCTGCTATTATTTAAAATGATCATAATGATGCTGAAAATGAATACAAAGATGCATTCTGCTACCATCCTACCTCATAACCTTTCCTCTGGAAATAGAATAAGTTAGGCTAAACCTTTATTCAGGAGAAAAGTTCACGTAATTAACTGCTTTTCCATTTTGAAGCAAGATGTTTTGCTAATACCTTCTCCCTATTTTCAATTTGCATAAATAGAAAAATAATAACATTCTATGTCAGTTATTTAGTCATTCAGCATATATTTACTGTGTCAGGGCATTACTCTAACATGTGATATACAGGATAAAAGAGCCAAAAATCTCTACTCAGTGGATCTTATATTCTTCTGCTCTATCTTAAATTAGACCAGAATAAAGAATTGAAACTAGGTATACATTTACTCATCACCGTTAGGTGAGCAAAAGAACACTAGGTAAACATACCAGTCAGTATCTTGATGGAATCATGGGAATTTATTACCACACACAAATATATGCATATAACACACACATATGTGTACATGTAAAGGTATGTGTTTGAGTACATTTATTGTATGTCTGTATGCTTATTTATTTTGTCGATGTAGCCTTTTACTTATTATATAAACTTGAAAGGAATAATATTTTCCATTAATATAAAACACTATGTAGGCTTTGGCTGGTGGCACAGTGGATAAGGTGCCAGCCTGCGAACCCAAAAGTCGCTGGTTCGATTCCCAGCTAGGGCACATAATCAGTTGCAAGCCAGGTCTCCAGCCAGGTCTGTAGCTGGAGGCAGGTGAAAGGCAGCCATACATTTATGTTTTTCTCTCTCTCTTCTCCCTCTCTTGCCCTCTCTCTAAAATATAATAAATGAAATCTTAAAAAAAAAGACTATGCAGAGTAAAAAGTATTATCAAGATATTGATTAGACATGTGTCTTTTGCTAGTTCATATTTACTTAAGAGATAGAGTATATTTAGTAAAAGATTACTTGAAAAAATCAATACCATCCTTCCTACTAGGGTCTGATAAAATGTGATGTAATCTTGCTGATTGACTTACATATTCAAATCAATTATTTTAGCTCTTTTCCTACCAAAGGAAATGTCACAAAACACTATTCAGTTTTTTCCCTAGAGAATTATAAATCTAAAAATAGATAACATATGATACTAAAATGGAATCATTTTTATATAATTATAAATACAATCATTATATGCTGGAGATAATTAAGCCCTGTACATGGGTTACTGGTTGATGTTGGCTGCAAAAGCCATTTGTAATTTTTCTTTGCAAAGTTCCTGCAATTTTCTCTTTATATCCAAGAAATATAAGCTTCATTGGGTTACATGAACACTGAGATCCTCAGCAGAAATCTTTTTCATGTAGAAAAATTTGCCACTATCTGGCCTTCCAACAGGTTTGTTACATCACACATCTGTGGAAGATGTGCAGACTACTTATAAAAATCTGTGGGTAAAATTCATTGGTAACCTGGCCTGCAGGATTAATGTTCATGTTGGATGCTATTATAAAATCACTAAGTGGGGTGTAGGTGGATCATGGATGGAGGTTTAAGATGAAAGGGTCTATGGTTTAATGGGGATGCTTATTTCATGATAATGAAAGCATAGATTTTGATAACAGACATACTAGTTTTTAATCTGAACTCCATCATATGCTATCTGTGTGACCTTGAACAAGTCATTTAATCCCTATCTGTCCTATTTCCTTATTAACAAAATGTAGATAATAATCCCGACCTTGCAGAGTTGTTTTGAGGACCCGTTAAGAGTTTACTACAGTGGTGTTCAATCCCTGCGAAGGCTATTATTTTTTGTGCAGTCAAATTTTGTTGGAAATGAAAATCTTCTTTCTCTAAAGGAAACAAGGAAGGTACAGGGTCAAAGAAGAGTTTCCAATGCTAATGGTGGAAATGCTGATATGCCAGTTATCAGAATAGCTAAAGGATGGTGGTATTTACTTTATTTTATGCTACCTTTAGGATTTGTGGCATGAGGCCTTCTCTCTTAGAGAACAGAAAAATTTGGATTTGAGGTTAGATCTATTCCTATATTTTAGAATAATGGAATCATTTTCCCAGTTAATCTAAAAAATACCAGTGTTAGTTTGAATTAAAAAAACAAAACAAAACACTAAGACATTTTGTGATCACACTTAAGATTATCTTTCTATTGCCTTGTAACAAGCTTGGTGGCTTAAAACAGTATTCATTTCTTATCTCCCAGTTTCCTTGGGTTAGGAGTTTGGGTTCCACTTAGCTAATCTCTCTGCTCCAGGTCTCAGGAGGCTGCAATCAATGTATTCATTGGAGCTGTAGTATCACCTGAAGCTTGATCCACCAAGTCCATGTGGTTGTTGGCACAAATCAATTCTTTGTAGTTGTAGGACTGAGGCCCTCAGATCCCAAGTCCTCAGATCTTAGAGGCTTCCCCTTCCATAGGAAGTTGACAGTATCATTGTTTACTTCTCCCTGTGAGCAAGGAAATAATTTATGATAATTCACCTTCTTTAAAGGTCTTGCCTGATTAAGAGAGACTCATCTAGGCTAGGATCCCTTTGATGAGCTCAAATTCAACTGATTAGAAACCTTAATTATATGTGCAAAATCCCTTTACCTTTGTTGCAGAACCAGAGTTGCCAGGTATAGGACACATAGGTACTGTTGAATTTTGGATAACTAACAAAGTTGTGAAATAAAGTTTATTTCATTTATTTTTTTCCCGAATGCATCTTGTCCTTCCAACCTTCCAGTTCATAGTTCTATAATAAACATGCTACATACTTTCTGGATAACCTTTAATCTCTTTCTGTTTCTAGTCCATGGATCAAAAACTCAAGTCAGGACCAAATCTCTAACTGTTGAGTAAACTAGTGCTCTCTCTGTCTCTGTCTCTGTCTCTGTCTCTCTGTCTCTCTGTCTCTCTGTCTCTCTCTCTGTCTCTCTCTCTCTCTCTGTGTCTCTCTCCCTCTCCCTCTCCACCTCTCCCTTTTCCCCCCTGCCCCTCATTTAGCCAGGTCCTACTCTCCCTAGTTGCCCTTGGCCCTGCTTACTATTATTTTATATTTATTCTTCTAATGGCTCATTTATTTCACCTCCCTAACCAGAAGACATGTGAGCTGTGTTCCCCATTCTAGTTCATTGGCCACATCTTGCTTTCACTTGCCTCCCCATACAGATGGGACAACCTGATTAACCATGTTGACATCAATAGTCCTCCGGATCTTGAACTCCTTTCTTATTTTCTCTGATTTTCAGTGCCCTCTGTTATGGGTAAAGTTACCCAACTCTGCATATGATTTCAATGACTTTGTGACCCTCCAGCCGCATTGCTGGCAGTGATAACATTTGTCTTCTTGGCTATAACATGTGCACACAGGAATCTAACCTAATCATTTTTATTTCACCTATTACTCTCTCCTGAGAAGAGTTCAACCCCAGTAACTCATTTTCAGCTTTAAAAGTAGTTCTCATTTTTAAACCTATCTTCCCCTTCCTTGAGAGAGGAAAGGATTGTCTCCTCACCTCCAAGGTTAATCCCCTGCTTGAACTCTCATTGCTCTAACATGGTTTGGGGATTAGAAGAAATGCTTTTGAAATCCTGACTTTTAAATGTCTGGCTCAAATTTAAAATTCTGATCGAGGTTAATTGGTCTTAACTTTATGTTTCTGTTTGAAAGTTTTTATATTTGTCTAAAAAAGAAGTTCTTTTTGGCTTATGCATCCATGATGTTTTTTTTTTTTAAACTCTTACTTGGACAATTACCACTTTGACACATCTGCCTATTCTGTATCTTTTATATAATCCCCACTAATGGTCTGTAATCAATTCCAAGACAAGGGCATGGCATTATTTATGCTTTATTCTCAGTAAACAATGCACAACGCATACTTGGATTTGATAAGTGACTGTGGAAGAAACAGATGTAAGTTGTTTTAAATACTTATATTAAAACACATTGTTCCTTGAATGTTTGTTTGATTCAGGGTGTTGATTTGAACTAGTATATGGATTGTTCCACTGTGACTTGACAGATCAGGAGAGGTCCTGGTTGAGGAGCTTATATGTGTAATAATAATAGTTTATTAATTACTTTAAAAATTAATTATTTAATAATTATAACAATATTAACATGTTGGTAACGTTTTAAGAGCTAGGCTGTGTGCTAAGTGAGAGGGTAGCAAACTATAGAACAGGTGCCAAATCTAACTGTTTTTGTTCATTCCATGAGATAAAAATAGTTTTCAAATTTTTGAAAAAAATTAGAATCATATCTTGTGATAAATATTTAAATTTCAATTTTTATAAATAGTTTAAATTGAATTGATAAAATGTTTGTGATATCTTTCTTTCTTTTCCTATGGGTATTTTTGTAAAATTCTCAAGTTTGCCTTTGGGCCCAGAAACACTAAAATATTTATTATCTAACTTTTTAGAGAAAAAGTTTTCTGACTTCTACCCTAAATATTTGACATCCTAAAAATGACAAAGTCAGTGGCTCACACTGACACAGCGTGTAGCTGGACTTTTAACTCAGGTTGAGTGATTCAAAATTCTTTCAAGTTTAGTAC
This sequence comes from Noctilio leporinus, assembly GCA_004026585.1. NCBI lineage: Eukaryota > Metazoa > Chordata > Mammalia > Chiroptera > Noctilionidae > Noctilio > Noctilio leporinus. The sequence goes on from PVIW01002055.1 coordinate 166,885, forward strand.
CCTCTTTCTTTTAAGGTTAGAAGTGACAGGTTTTTTATTGTCCTCATACACAACGTGGCATACTGGGTTGGGGAAACACTGTCTCTGATCTCCCTATTTATCTGCAGAGCGTTTCCCCAGAGTAGTGGATGCCATTTTCTGGTGGCCTTTGTCTTTTGGATGAATGCCAGGTCTGCAGCTCCACTCTCACCAGCTGGTGCGCTTGGTTCATGCTCAGCCTTGAAGGTGGCCGGAGGGGAAAGTGCTGAGCTGAGGGCCTGGCACAGCTGCCTCTGCAGCTTCAGGTCCTCATGCTGCAGTTTCTCACCGGTGTGTGTCTTAGCACTTCTCAAATGTCAGCTATAAACTTTCGCTGCTGTCTCTGTCAAGCTGGTCTGTCGCCTCACAGATTCCTGGGGAGTCAACACAAGACACTTTTTACTCACTGCCCATAACACTGTTATTGTTAGCTAAAGGCAGGCAGAGCATTCCTTCTCTGCTTAGGGTCCAGGAGCTCTGCTCCTCTTCAAGGACACCATCTCAAGGTTGGGGTTTGACTAGGAACTGCTCCCTCTCTTGGTGTTTAACTACAAAAATAAGCACCTATTAAGAGCTAAAGTTCCCTAATTTCTCTCACAGAGCTTTGAATGCAATATTTCTAAGTACAGTTCCTATTGATGTCATAAGAATTACTCAAAATATATGTGTAACTGAACATTTGAGATGGCCCTAGCTTTTTGTGATGGTGATGGTTTGATATCTAAGTAATTCAAGTGGTGATTTTTAATGACCAAGTGAACATGAATTAAAGAAGATATTCGTCTATGAGAAAATCAATTTTATTACCAAATGTATTCAGTTATTTAAGCATTCTTTCACAAATATTGACTTACCTTTTAGGATCCCCGGAGAAAGTAGATTTGACGCTTTACATGTAAACAGCATATACTTTTACATAATTATCGATTGATACAATAAAGTTTATAGGTAACAAGAGAACCATGATATTGTATTTCCACAGTTATTATTATAGTATAATGTTGTTTGTCAAGCAATGCTTGCATTTCAGTCTTAATTATTTTCCACTAAAAATCAACTTTTAGTTTTGACTTTTTTTTCTCAGAATGAGTGTTGGTCATGCTTCTTTGTCTCAGGGAGAGGTGGTTCAGATGGAATGTTGTTAAAGGTGTGATGTTCTTTAAGACAAGCTGTCTACTCAGAATTAGAAGTGCCCCCTCTTCCCATTGCTATTTTCCCTAGTAGCTCAGGATGATGGCATGCTACCTTCCTTCCACAAGAGCACCCCACAAAAACTATTGGATTGCATGAAATGGCTATAGCAATGGCATAGTCCCAGTACAATCCTTTTGTTAAAGATTTCAAATCAGTTACACATTTATAGATCATAATCCCTATTTGAAGTGCTGTTAGGATAGTTAGTATTTTTTAAAGTAACACTTTTCTTTTCTCCCTTTATTTCACAACTTGATCTCCTGAGACTCAGTTTTGGCATGGGTGTGGTGGTCTGGGTACAGCGATCTTTGCTGCCCTGGTCTGCATGTTTTCTTATCCTGTTCTTTCCACTGTTACTAGTGCCACTTCTGCTGATGTCCCACTTGTCTTTTTCAGCCTGCCTTTACACACTTCTCACAAACTATAATGGCTCAAGTGTGGGCTATTGCCACTTTTAGAAACAAGATCTAATTCCTAATTTAATTTTTAAATCATTAGGTAGTTTCAACTTTTTAAAAATAGTTTTGAACCAAAGATCTTGGAATGACTAATATTGTGTACTTTATGTGTACCTCTCACTGTGTGATGCATATTTCATTAAACATTTATTTGGTTAATCCTTTAAACTCTTGTTGTAAGGGCAGTGCCATTATTAACCCCATTTTGCACTTAATAGAACTGAGCAAAGCTTGTTTTAGAGTGATTTCCATATGACCCTACATTGTCTATTCTCAACTATCACACTCTGCTGCTCAGATAATCCTCTGGTAACGTATCATAAAAAGATTTTGAATCACAAGAGTTTTGTATTATCATCAAGAGAGCTTAGATACTCTCTCATGCGCTCACCTAAGCTGGATTTCAAATTCATTTTTTTCCTAACACTGACCCCACCATCCATTCTTTTGTTTCTTACTCTGTTGCTGGTTTTGTATAGTTTTCCTTTTTCAGCACTTTCACTAATAAACCACTATGTGCTGACTCATTCTGGGAGGAGGGGCTGTTTGTTATGTAAGTGTTATAGTTTAATTGTACATGAGTCAATTTGTGTGTTGAGGGCAATGCAGCCTGATGAACAGAATTTTGTTTTCTTTTTTAAATTACTTTATCCAAGTATAATTGAAAAAATTATACATATTTAATGCATACAAGGTGATGAGTCTAGTGATGTATCCCCTCCATGATACCATCACCACAACCTATGCAATAAGTGTATCTTGTACCTCCAAAAGTTTCCCTCTGCTCTTTATTATTATTATTTTTATACTAAGAATACTTATCATAAGGTCCACCCTCTTAAAAAAATGGTTAAATATACAATACACTACTGAACAGAGTTCTGATAGAGCATTATAAAAGCTGGGTGCTGGCTCTCTTGCCAACAGCATTAATATTAATAACATCCTTATTGAGTACTTGCCATTTGCCAGGCACTATTTTAATATTTTAGTGTATATTTCATTATTCAATACTCAAGACAATCCAACAAGAAAGACAATATTATTATTGTTGAATTGCAGATTAAGAACCTGAGACCCAGAAGGGAAAAATGACTTGTTCAAATTTACATAGGTAACAAATGAATAAATCTGTACAGCTTTTGGAGTTCATTTTATACCTATGTACCTAATCCTTCATTGGTAAAATGTATGGCTTTTAGTAAATGACTTCTAAGTTTCCTTCTATTTCTAAAATTCATTGATATTTTCCCTTTGTAACCTTATTTTAACATAAAGAAAATCACCTGTTTCATCTCTATTTTTTTCTCTAATTTTTTTTCACTTGAGGCTATTTAGGACTCAACAGTGTAATCTCATCCCTGTAATTCCCAAATTTTATAAGCAAAACCCTAAAGTCAGTAAGCCCTTAAGGAAAATAAACATTTTCTTTTTTTCCCCTGTAACTCCTAGTACCTAGTATAGCAGCTGGTCTATAGTAGGTTCTCACAAAATATTGAAAAGGAATAATATATATGTATATATATTTATATTTATATATAAAACGTATTTATATAGATGAGTATATTTATACAAATATATAAATATAAATACATAAATATATTTATAAACATATGTATTTACATTTATGCATATATTATCTTTGTTTGCTCACTAGAGGGTAAATTCAATGAGGACTTTTTTTTTTCCCAACCACCATTTGAGTTGGGAATAGTCCAACAATTACACCTAATTTGGCAAAAGTTAATTTTCAACTATAGTCCATTTTTTATCTTGAGTCCAAAAAGAAACACCATGCAGTGTGTTTTTCTGTATTTCAGCATTTTGTATACCCAGAGCAGTTGGGAGTCTTCTTGCTTTTATTCACTTTGGTAGATGGAGACATTAATCTCTTCTGAGCACATGACAAGTTAACTTTCTATGTTCTGAATATTTTCCACTTGTCACAAGGTTTATGGGGCATCAGGGAATGAGCATGAGCTGGAAGTAAAAAGTTTAGGGTGCTTGCTCCTCATTATCTTCTTTATATGCCAATAATTATGAGAGATGAGTAAACTATTTAAAATCCCAATTTTACAGATAGCACTGAGAAATAACATACATCGAGAGTTCATTTTCCTTAGAAGAGGAGTTAGCTTTCACATAAATTATTAATATTCCATGATGTTGTCATGTATAATTTCATCTTTTTATTTTCTACTCTCGCTTTTGGCTGTCACTCAGTCACTGCCTATAAAAATTGTTAATTTTAAAGTTCTGCTTGTTCAGCACTTCTTCCTCCTGCTGTTTATAGTTTTATGAACTGGAAAGTTTTAAAATAAAAATCATATTTGATTTTCTTAAGCTCTCATTTCTCATAAAGCCTGTTTGCCTGCTTGGGATTAAGATGGAAAGAAAATTGGGTAAGGGAAAGAGTAGAACTCTAAGCATAGAACTACAGCAAAGGCCTTAGCTAATTTTGCTGGATGCTTAGGAGCCAAAGCATGCCTAGAGTAGTACTGCTTGGATGGATATTGATACTAATTCATATCCTATATTCAATAAGTCCCTGAAATGTCTTGGCATTATTATGCTTTTTCAAGTGTACAATTACCAAAAAGAAAAATCCCTTTATAATAGGACTGGGGAAATTATTACACTAGTCTTTACTGTGGTTTCAGTGTCCTTATTTGGTGCCAAGGTAGTTCAGTACCTGGTTATTAGTATTAGGTTCAATATGTAGCTCAGCCCTGGACCCAGGAGGAAAATATTAAGACATTCTTTCATTTGTTTGTTTTAAGATTTACTTATTTATTTTTAGAGAGGAGAAGGGACGGAGAAAGAGAGAGAAGCAAACAATGTGTGGTACCCCCAACTGCAGACCCAGACCATGACCCAAGCATATGCCTTGACTGGGAATTGAACCAGTGACCTTTGGTTTACAGGCCAGCACTCAACCTGCTGAGCCACACTGGGTAGGCTGGATTAGGCCATTCTTTAATGGGCAACGTTTTAGTGCTTTCTAATCTCCCCTCCTTGACTGCTTCTGACTGTATGGATTGAGGGGCAGCATTAATGAAAACCAGTACTCCACTGAAAACCATGCTTTAGGAGCCACCTCCGCAGTTTCAGTAGGTCAGATCTCTGGTTGACGTCTATTGTCTTGCTAACACTTTTGATAATTGGATGTAATTGATTTAAGTCTTAGGTTTTCCTGTGGAGGAGCTCCCAGCCTCAGTGATGTCAAGATAGGAGGAATTCCATAAAAATGCATTTTCCAGAGAAGTGAACTCTATAGGAAAAAAAAAAAACCAAAATAAAACACTTTTTAAGGAGCTCTATTCTCAAAAAGCATTAGTTCTCAATGAATCACGTTTACCCACATCGCTCAGTGCACTTGACTGCAATGCACTATCTGAGGGCTTAGCAGGCAACCGAAGTATAGAAATTGCTTGTACCTTCCAGACATAATTCTAATCTCTTGCATCTTTAATTATCTTTTCTTTCCTAAAGTGGTATATTCATCCAGTTTTCTTTATTCTCTAAAGTAGGAAATGAATGCAAAGAAATGAAGTGACTTACTGAAATCATTAAATGCTTTAGTGTATGTTAGAGTTACAGTCCAGTTCGGTTTTTTTTTCTACCCTGTTTTCTTTATCTCAGTCTACTATGTGCTCCTGGATTTCTGCAGAGAATCAATTTTACTTTGGTAAGGATGCCTACTTACTCATCAGGTCAGTGTAATGCCTGAGGGTTGTGTTTGTTTGGTTTTATTGGTAAGGGTCAAACAGAGGTAATAAACATTTAGAGGCATTCTAGTAGAGAGTGTCCCAACCCAAGGTAGTTTCAGTAAAGTCCAATTCCCAGAAAAAGTAATTCTTCCTTATTGACTGAAGCTATTAGCAGCCAGGAGGTACCATATGGGTGGTGAATGTTGTCATTTAATCTAACAAACATAAACTGCTCCCTCAATTCTGCTTCACCTAGCTGATCCTTCCAGACTGCAGACCAGGCTCTGTTCCAGGGGAGCAGCACCAGCTTCTCTGGACAGAGGAAGAGAACAAATTAGAATATAAAATATTGAACCTCTGGAACCCAAGCTTGTGACTTCCCTGCCTTGCTCCATTCATTGACTTGGAATCAGGACTGTTCCCAGGCTAGGGTTGTTGAAGGAGTAAGGGTGTTATTTATAGAGTAACATTTGCCATCTGACCACTTATTCTTGGCTTGCTAACATATATTATGTTGTGAGTGATAAATAATTCATGTGATGCCACATATTATTCAGGATTTTTCAATGAGAAACTGACACCACTCCACTGAAATCTTAATAAATGTTGCTCTTAATCTACTTCTATCATCATTATCAGACTGGACCTTTCAGTAAAGATTACTTTCTCTCCTGATTTGAATAGATAAGTGAGCCACAGTCAGTCTTTTAAAAAGTATTCCATTGATGAATATCTTGCTTAATACACTATATTATGGAAAATTTGTAAAAGCGACACAAGTTTCTGGGAGCTTATAGTGAGAACTGATGCTGTCTGTAACTTAGGGCTTTCTCATTGGAGAAGGGTATTAGGAAGGCAGGAGTGGAATGCCTCTATCACTAGAATGAGAGCATAGGCTTATAGGGCGACTTGATTCATTTGGGAGGAACAGGTCAAGTATTTGTTGAAACAGAACAGGGGTCAACAGAATTTAATGACATAGCTTGCACTGCATTGTTTTGAATATCTGATAACCATATTAGATAGATGCAGGGATGTGCTCCAAATTTTGAAACTTTGTACATACACATACATACACACACAAATTAGCCTTCATCAAAACACTGTTTTTTCTTTCTTTTTTTAAAACTTACTTTCTTATTGTTGTATTAACATTTATCCCATTTTCCCCCATTGCCCTCCCCTTCCCCACCCTTCCTTTCTCCTCTCCCACAGTCAATCCCCACATGATGTTGATGTCCATGGGTCATTTACACTAGTTCCTTGACTAAACTGTTTCCCTTCTTTGCCCCTTTCTCCTCTTTCCCCCTCCCCTTTGCCCACTGAAGGTCTGTTCCTTGTTTCCATGCCTCTGGTTCTATTTTGCTTGTTTGCTTGTTTTGTCCATTAGTCTCCTGTATTAGGTGAGATCATATGGTATTTGTCTTTCACTGACTGGTTCATTTCACTAAGCATAGTACTCTCCAGTTCCATCCATATTGTCACAAAACATCTTTAGTACAATTCATTTTTCAACATTATAGAGGGAAACCTTCCTTTTGACTTTATAGAAACAGTAGTACAGTTACTTATTGACCAATCTGACAAAATAAATGTCTTTCAGATGTCAAATTAAGAAATTCTTCAAACTTCTAAAACCTTTTGGTTAGTTTAATTTGGGGATTTGTAGTTGAGAAGAATAAATGATTGGGTGTTATATATTTATTTGCTTTGGTTAGTGATATATTAATACCAGCAACTTTTTAATTATGGTACCCACAAGTCTGGGTGTGATGCTGTGGATTAAACAGTGAACAAAACAGATAACAATTTTCACCTTTTTTGGAGCTTACATTTCGGTAGAATATCTTGTTTGTATTTTTTTTTTTTTTTTTTTTGAGATTTAAAGAACTTGTCCTTTCTGTTTATTATAATTTCCATAAGGGATGATTGGGGTAGCCATTATTAGTAATAGTTTTTACAGATTAAGAGAATAAAGTTTAGTTATTTCTCCCAAATAATACAGGTGGCAGAAAATAGTATTTCTCACTGATCCTAAATAATTCTGACTAATAAACTAATTCTGAATAATATGAACTTTTTCTTTCTGCTTTCAAGTCTTAGTATGCAATGCTTTTATTTGCATGTTGCAACACAATGTGATACTTGAAAGCAGGTACCTATTGAACAAGTCTATTTTGTATAACATAAGTGTGGGCTATACCTCAGAGATGATGAAATCTAAAATAAATGATGAGCTCTTCTTTTTAGACATGAGGTAGTGATTCTTGTCCATTAATGACCAAGATTTATTTTACTAATAAACATAATTAAGTGGCTCCATCTAGCCAACTCAATCTTCAGGTATGTCCATATGAAAGTAACAGATTGTGGTGAACTGAGTACCAACTGATTCTGAAACATTAGAGTCCAAAGATGAATGGTTTTCCCTTGGCCTTAGGGACTTAACTAAAAGAAAAGCTTCTATAACTATTCATTGCAGTAACACAATTTGTAATTGTTCACTGATGGAAACTTTATGAAAGCAGAAGACTCCATATGTCTGTGATTACTTCCATAGTGCCAAAAATAATGCTGGAAAAAAAAATGCTTAGTAATTATTTATTAAATAAATAATGGATGCAACAAAGGCTGTAAAAGAAGTATGTCCGAAGTTTATTTAGTTGGTCTCAGGATTTGCAAACTCAGTCAATGGCAGAAAATCTTTGATCTGAAGCTGTGACTATTATTGGGAATTGACCAGATACATAAGAACAGGGAGAGAAAATAGAATTTGCAAACAAGGAAGATAGGCCATAGCATTCCATGGTGTCTCAATATGGCAAGTAGAAAGTTCCTGTGTAGATCAATGAATAGAAAAGTGTTTATTTTTTACAATTTTTAATTAATTAATTAATTAATTTTAAAATTGTTCACTTTTGCTGTATTTTTTCAGGCATGCACGTATGGCATTATTGATCTGCTTTCTTTCTGCAGTATATCTTTTAGAAATCTCATTCGTGAGGCCTGTTGATACTAAATTCCCTTTGGTTTAACTGCTATTGTTTAAAACAACTTTGTTTCAACTGAGTTGTTGAATGGTAATCTGGCCACATGTTAAATCCTAAAATAATATTTTTCCCTAATTATTTGGATAATATTATTCTGAGTTTCATTGTTATTATTGAGAAATTGTGTTCAGGCTAAATTTTATTCCTTTTTATTTAATATGTCATTTCTGTCTAAAAATCTCAAATATATTTTTCAGCTTTTAATATTCTCTTTAGCTGGGTTCCTAATACAGAGATGATGATGTTTCTATTTCAGACCTCCACTTTCTTGAACTTTTATTATGTTTTTTTCATTTTATTTCAGCAATTATTTTAATATTCACACCTAGTTCTTCTCTAAAACTATTACTGTTTCTTCACATCACTAATAATCTTTATTACTTCTCTGAAGTTATTAATTATTTTTGCTCAAATTTCTTGATATGTCTATTGAATTAATTTTGTTTCACTAGGTAAAGTTTATTCAATTTCTTTTTAAGGCCTGAACTCCTCAGATAACTGTTATTTTTCCTGCAGGGTCATCTTCCTATGAGGCTATTGGCTATATTTCAGTCTTGTCCTTCCTTTGACTCTTCAAATTATTCTCTGGTTCGATTCCTAGCCAGGGTACATAACCAAGTTGCAAGCTAGGTCTCTAGCCAGGTGAAAAGCAAACATACATTGATGTCTCTCTCCCTCTCTGCCTCTCTTCTTTCCCCTCTCTCTGGAAATAATAAATAAAATCTTAAAAAATATATTTTCTTTCTCTCTCTTTTTTTTAAAGATTTTTGTCCTCACCCAAGGACATTTTTCATTGTTTTTAGACAGGGTATTAGAGAAGAAGGGAGAAAGAGAAACATTGATAGGAGAGAGAGAGATGCATTAGTTGCCTCCCCTATGTGCCTGGGATTGTATTTGCCTGGACTCAGGATCAAAGCTGCAACCGAGGTTTGTGCCCTGACTGAGAATCAAACCTGAAACCTTTCAGTTATGGGGTGGCACTTCAAACTGAGCCACGCTGGCCAGGGCAAAATATTCTCTTTTCTTTTTGCTAGTCTTCAAGGGAAGACTAGACTGGGGTTTTGCCTGTAAATGATATACAAGGATTGCCATTCAGCCTGCATTCTTCACTGGAAACTGGTTGACTTTCCTTTGCAGATGGTAAATGAATGCTACAAAGTGGTCAAAGTAGAAATCTGTAAAAATATAATACATGAATTATACATACCAGTATACATATATTTTAGCCGTACACTATTAAATAGAATTGAAATGTGCCCCCTTGGAGGACACAAAATAGATTATGAGCTTAACTCTAAGAAGACTTCATTTTGAATTATATATCTGTGTTACCTGATCAAATAAATTTTTTCTAACATCAACAGCTGCTCTCTGGAAATATCAAGATACTATTAGAAATGAGTTTAGCTAGTTTATGAGTGTATAAGTTATTGTTTGAAATGCTTCTTTGTAAATTAGTCAATTGGAACAATAACAACCATGAAAATATAGATTGAAAATATTGTAACAGACAAATATATTGAATAAAAATATTTTTAGATGGCAAAGCACAGCTGAAAAAATGTTAATACTATAGTCTTCAAAAACTGATTGTCTGGATTTAAGCCCTGGGGTCACTTCTCATTGACTGTGAGATAATAAACAAATTAGTTAACTTCTTTAAGACTCAATTTTCCCACATGTAAAATACAAATAGAATATTATGATAAATAAAGCAAGATAATACATACAAAATGCTCAGAATAGTGTCTGATTTCTAGTAAATTCTCAATTATTGTAAGTTGTTAGTAGTATGTAAGGTGATCAGCATTATGGTGTATTTCCTTCTGTTTTCTAGATGTGATTTTAGTTGATAGTCATATAAAAGAACTTAAAAAATTCACAAATTATATAATTATGGATTGGATATACATATGAACATATCTAATGAAATATTTTTTACATACGGAAATTGAAACACAGTAAAGTGACATATATTTTTTTAACTTCTTTTTTATTGTTTTAACACAAGATCTTATACTAGAACCTCTCTGTCTTTTCTCATTTTTCATTCAATGCACTCTCTACTTTCTAGGACACTATTCACCATAAGCATTTGATAGAGGAGTGTGAAAATATTTGGAAGAATTGGATATGAAAGTTTCTAAGTATAAGTGTGGCAAGATATTGAGATATGTATCAAAATGTTTCTTTTTGTTCATCTTGACCTTACATTCAGGTTTTGACCTAAAAATGATTTTAATGAACTTTCTACATCCACCAGAATGGGGCCTAAAGGTACATAAATTGGAAGTAGTGAAAAATTTAGATTGCAGCTATTTGTACATCTGAGTCTATGTCTTTGTAAATATAAGAACAGTACTTATAAGATAAAGTCTGATTAAGGAAATAGATTTACTTAGCTAGAAAAAAAAATGATCATAAAAATGAGGTTTCAAAATGCCTGAGACTTAGAAGTGCTAAATTAAAATGCTTGGAATAACTGGAATATAAACACAGAGTGGTTTGATCAGTGGATTCATACTTTTAGGATCTCACGTGAGATGCTTTAACTACTGTGAATGTTAATGTAGTTGAAGTTTTGAGGCTTGACCTCTGGGGCCTCTGAAAATTCATTGGCTCCTGCACATGTTTCACTTGGGCACTTTCCACCACTTTCCCCAGCTTTGGAGTTCTGCATTATTCATGGTGGTGCTCTTTCTGTTAGGCAGAAAAATAGCCTATGTGAGATGTCAGGTCTACCAGTCTAGTGCTTCCCCCATCTCTAACAAGGTGGAGCTCACTAAAGTGGAAAACTCTTGGAAAAACAAATCCTTTTATGTTAGATGGTCTTTAGGTAGTTGGTCCAGAAAAGAGGATGCCTGTATTTTCCAAATGCCACTGTTTTCTCAAGGATGAAAATGAAAAGGATGTTTCCCCACCAACCACCTACTGCTGCTTTGGTAATATTCTCAGAAGCACCAGATGGTGGAATACAAAGCTACTCTTCCACAGCTCTTCTGGCTAAACATTTATTTATGGGCCAGTGAGATCCATTTATTCACCTTTATAACAGCTTTTCATCTTTACAAACAGCAAATCCAAATAACATGATCCTAGCAAGTCAATAAAATTTGCACAACTGATGAGCTGAAGTATATGGGGGTATTTACTGGACTTACTGTTTGCGTAGCAGTTTATCACTTTCTCCAAATAGCAGAGGAATACAGGAAGTTTGTTACAAGAAAAGTCATGTCTTAGCCTTCATAACAGAATAGTATAAACAGCAAGGGGTACCTGATGACGGAAATCAAACTCGATGTTAAATCATCCATATGAGTCACATTTTCTGCTTGCTTTCTCTTGAGTTTTTTTTTTTTGGATATGTTATTATAGTGATGTTACCTATAATGAATGTGTTGATTTAAACTTGTAAGTCTGTTTATGACACTCAATAATTATAATAATAATAATAAATAATAATATTCAGTGTACACATGTTTATTGACAAGTAATTTCCTGTAGACTCACTCTTCCTGGTTGTTTATCAGCTCAGCCTATATTCTCTTGTTCTGTGTCAAACTTTGAACAGGAGCCATGAAAAGAATTATTCTTTAAACTTGAATGATCTTAAGTTTTTAGTAGCCCAGCAAACCCTGAGGAGATCTGTACCCATTTATATCTTTGCTGAACAAGCAGACTCAGAAGGCCTTTTTGTTTTCTGTTCCAAAGTGAAAGATCACAATGAAACTGTGAAGCTCAAATGCTGATTTTAAATTTATCCCCCCTTCTTAACCTCCACATATTTAAAGCTAAATATAACTCGAGTAATGGGACATATTATGCAAAAATATTATGCAAACACATTTTCTTTTTCATGTCTTATGATGATGACTTAACCTCATACTTTAGAACAGTGCTTCTCAAACATGAATGTTTATATAAATGACAGATCACTTTAAAATGCAGATTCTGTTTCATTAAGTCTCTAGTGGAGCTGGAAGTTCTACAGTTCTAACTAAGATCGGAAACTTCCAGGTTTGAACCATGAGTAGCAAGGTTTAATTAATAATGCATGATCACATAATTCAACTCAGTTGGTACTTATAAAATTTCATGGTGGAGAAATCTGCAACTTTTTATGATTTTCTTGAAGTTACATATAAGTACATATATTTGGGTCAGGATTTTGATCCAGATTTGCTGATACTATACTAAAAATTCTTTCAGCCCACCATGAACAATGCTGCTACAGATCAATGGTCCTCAGTTCTTTCCAGTCATCAGATCCACCTGGAAGATGCTGATTTCCTTTGTCTGGGGTAGGTCTGAACGTAGGTAATTTTTTAAAGGGCTGACAGATTATTCTAATGTTGAAGTAGATTAAGAGCCACTGTTAAATATGAAGGGTAGGGATAAGATACCCATTTTTGAAGTCTAGCCACGGTTTAGAGCACTATTTTTCAAACTTTAGCAATATCAGATTATGCTGGAGGGCTAGTTAAAACACAGACTGCAGGGCCCAGTCTCCAAGAGTTTCTGATTCAGCATGTCTGGGGCCAGGGCCTAAAAGTTTCCATGTCTAACAAACCCCCAGCTGCTGCTGGTATTGCCAAAGGAGGGGCCACATTTTGAGAACCACCAGGTTAGGCTGAAGTGCTGATGACTCTCACAGACTTTTAATAGCTAATGAATTTACCTCTACATTTGATTATATATCCAGCCAACATGATTTATTCAGGTTCCATATTGTAGAAACTTTCTAATAAATCATTTTCCCAACAAAAATAACATGACAAGAAGGATGCTACGCAAAGAAAATGTTTGCTGCAGGGTGCCTTTGTCATTGCACCAGCAGTAGATGTCATATGGGACATTTCAAGGCACTACACTTTTTCTCTCCATGTAGTTAAGGAATTAAATCCATGCACCAAAGGAAAGAAAATGAAAATTATGTGCCTCTGTATGAATTCCTTTTTCAAACACTCCATTCAATCATTTAAATGAATTCAACAGTGCCTTCATTATTATCTGCAAGTAGTTAATCTTATTCTATGACTAATGGTAAAATTTCAAGTCACTCAAATTCACAAGAAGCAGCAGAATTTCTGGTACCTTTTTTTCATTCAGGTTATAAAAGAAAATTATTGTATCTTTGGAAAATATAAAAACATGTTAATTTCTTTTTTTTAAGAGAGAGAAAAATGACACAGAATGAATTTTATTTGTGTAGAAAATTTTGGGCATTGTTCATATGTTTTAGATTGCAAAGGAGACCTAATTTCACAAACAAGGAATAGTCTTCTATAGGAACATGAATATTGTCAAAGTATCCTATTAATGTTAGTGACAAAATGGACATTCAGCCCAAATTTTCTCTCTCTGAAATGAGAACACATTGGGTTTCCTCCATATTAGAGTCGAATCCAGCCTCAGTCCCTAACTAGCCATTTGAGAATGCACAATTTATGTAACCTTTCACATCAGTGGAATTAATTATATTTACTTATCACAATTGCTGTGTATGTCAATAAAATGACATTAATAAAACATACATTATGTTACCTAGCACATAATAGGTGCTTAATAAATACTATTCCTCCATTTTAAAAAATCATCAAAATTCAGCTTGAATGGATTTACCATTGAGCTCCTCATTCTCTTGTAAACCTATTTCACTTTTAGGGTAGTATCCAAATTTAAAAAATTTCTCTTTCTGCCTCCAAGTACTACATTTCAGTGATAATAAATTACAGCAACAATAATATATTTAGGAGTTAAAAAGATGAAACCTGGCCCTGGTTTTTGGCACAGTGGATAAGGTGCTGGCCAGCAAACCCAAAGGTCCCTGGTTCAATTCCCTAGCCAGGGCAACATAACCAGGTTGCAAGCCAGGTATCTAGCCAGGTCCATAGCTGGAGTCAGGTGAAAGACAACCATACATTGATGTCTCTTTCTCTCTCTGACTCTCCCCCTTCCCCTCCCTCTGAAAAATAATAAATAAAATCTTTAAAAAAAGATGAAACCTTTAGATACTTAAAGTATTTTATGGCCTAATCTGGGTCTATACAATCTTACAGAAGTACTATAATTCAATGAAGTATATAAATACCAAAGAAAGAGAAGAAATATAAAGACCTTAATATAGATAAGTTTGCCCTAATTCTGACAACAGGAAGCCAGTGAGAAAAATGTTGGTATAATCCAAGGGCTTTTTTTCAGCTCCCATTATTCTTGACTCCTTGCTTGCATTTTTCATTTATTACAGACAGGTTAGTCTAGATTATGTTGTATAACAAATAACACAAAATCTTACTGTCTTAGAAGAGCAAAGACATGATGTCACACTGCATGTCCAGTGAGGGTCAGCTAGGTCTGATCTATGTTATCCTTACTTTGAGATGGTATCTATTATATCAGAACTTTCTGGAATTTGCCAGTGATTACAGCATGTCATGGTATGTAAAGTTTGAACCTGGAAGTGACAAAAGTTACTTCTATTTACATTTTATCGAACAATGTGATAAGTCACTTGGCCATTCCTGAATTAAGTAAGGCAATAAGATCAATCTTATCATGCAACCAGGAGGGAATCAAATACTTGTGAATAACTAAATAACATCCACTGTGTTTTATTAACTCCACCCCTGAGAAATACCTCTCTGCACTTTCCTTTTGTAATAGCGAATTTATGTTGATCCTCTTTCCAACACAAACTCCTCTGTTAGTTTCTTTTATACTCTTAATTCCTTCTCAAAGGACACAAAA
Organism: Noctilio leporinus; assembly: GCA_004026585.1. Lineage (NCBI taxonomy): Eukaryota > Metazoa > Chordata > Mammalia > Chiroptera > Noctilionidae > Noctilio > Noctilio leporinus. Next base: position 182,062 of record PVIW01002055.1, read on the forward strand.
GACCCAGTTTTTGGTACTGGTGTAGGCAACCCTAGGAAACGAATCTAGTATGCCAATGGTATTTTTTCCTTCCTGTGCATTTCATGGCAATGTAATTCATTTTCCTCATTTTATATCCATAAAAACTTCAAGGGGGAAGTTCCTGCAAATCAATACCAATAGCTGACTCTTAATACACAGCTGATGGCTTCAAAGTTACAGACTTGATAATGGATTTGTGTCATTTCTGTTTAGTACCTTGCTTGGTTGGCTATTTCAAATTATGTCTCCTTGGAAAGTGATATTCTGTACAAGCTCCAGTGGAAGCAGTGCCTGCCCCAGTTTTGAGTGAAGAGTTTTCCTGGGATTACTTTTTCAAAAGAGATGATGTTCCATATCCTTAAGTGAAAGTCAGCAGGGATAGATTTCATCCTCTACGGCTGTGATTTGGCTTCAATATTTGTCAATGCTCTTGACTCAGAAATGTGTGCATCTAGGGTAGATTACTGTCATTTTGCATTGAAGGAGCAGAACCTGTTGGCAAGACCATTGAGCCAAGGTAAGGTATTCCCTTACCTGATGACTTCTTAACCAGTCATTATATTTGCTATGTTAGTTTCAAACAGGTCTTTCCTGGGGAAACAGACTTGGGAAAATAGTTATGAGAGATTCTTTTTTATTTTTAAAGATTTTATTTATTATTTTTAGAGAGAGGGGAAGGGAGAGAGGCAGAGAGGAAGAAAGACATCAAAGTATGGTTGCCTTTCACCTGCCTCCAACTATGGACCTGGCTTGCAACCTGGTTATGTGCCTTGGATGGGGAATTGAACCAGAAACCTTTAGGTTCAAAGGCCAGCACTTTATCCACTGTACCACCAACTAGGAGGAATTCTAAGGTCAAAAAGGAGACTACAAAGTTCTTATTTTTACTTTTATTTTCATGGACAAGATGCTTTATAATGTCTGTTTTGAGATTGTGTCTTCCCATGATGTGTCTACTTACCAGTAACACCTTGTTTGAAATATTATTGATACATACTACATATCAGGTATTTTAGTTGAAAATAGGATAAGAATCATTTATTATTAAAATTTTTTTTGTTGTTTCATTTGACTACTTTTTCATATTTACCTTATAAATAATTTCTAAAGTTAAGTTTGAATAAATAAAAGTAGTTTTCTTTGCTGCCTAATATTATTTATCATTTAGTGCTATCCTTACTTCTTTTAAAAAATGGAGGGTGTTTGATTTCCCAGCCAGGGCACATAATCAAGTTGCAAGCCAGGTCTCCAGCCAAGTGCTTGTCTTGGGACAGGTGAAAGGCAACCATCCAACGATGTTTCTCTCCCTCTCTGCCTCTTCCCATTCCCCTCTCTGGAAATAATAAATGAAATCTTTAAAAAAATTTTTTTAATGGATGGAAATATTACATGACAAAAGTGGGCTCTCAACAATACATCTTCAAAATGGGAATATCAAACTGCTAAGTGACAGTTCCTTTTAAGATATTTTTATGCTTCTACTACCACTTAGACTATGAAGTGACTCAGTTCCCCCACTACTTATATCTATTCAAACTATGGTTAAATTTTCCTCACATAGTGTGTTTTAACTTCATTTATATATGACATAAATATTTGATTAGGTTATTAAATTCTGCCTCTATTTTTTTCTCATTAGCCTGAAAGCAGTATGATACTGTTATTTACCATACCTATTTTGTGATGTCAAATCCCACTTTCAATTTATTAAATGCTTTGTGATGTAAAAACCTGAGTCAATGAATATGTCTTTCAATTGCAACCTAACATTTTATCAGAGTTCTGTCAAAAACAGTAATGACTCTCTTATAGCAAATAGACGCAATTTAATACCTACAATTGGATTCACTGGTGATGAAAGACCTGAGAATTTATACAGAGAAACATAAGACAACCCAGGCAGCAGAAACAGCATGACACCACTACCAACCCCAGTCTGGAGGGGCAGAAGAGGAAGTATTATCTCAGTTCAAAGCCTGGACTTGCACTAGTTGCTATGATGGTGTAGCTGCCCCATTCTGCTCTGCCCCATCTGTGAGAGTTGGGACCTGGCTATCCAATGGCAGCTGGACTGTGGAAAATATACAAACATTCTGGAGATAATGTATGAAGTCAAGAGAGATTGGTAAAGATAACATGACTTGATTTCCTTTTTTTTTTTTTTTTAGGATTTATTATTATTTTTTAATCATTTCACTGTATTTATTCCATTCCTATTTAGCCTCCTTGTACTCTCCGATGCTATCACACTGTTGTCTATGTCCATGGGTCCTTTTTGCTCAATCTCTCCACCCCCTAACTTCTCATTGTGGCTTTCATTTTCATATGTCTAATGGCCCTCTGTATGTCCACTTTGGTGAGTTGTCTGTTCAGTTTCTTTGCCCATTTTTAAATTGGATTCTTCATTTTTTTGGTGTTGAGTTTTGTAAGTTCTTCACAAATTTTGTGTATTAACCTCTTATCAGATGTATTGGAGAACATGTTCTCTCATTTCATGGGGTGTCTTTATTTTATTGATGGTCTCCTTTGCTGTGCAAAAAGTTTTTTAGTTTGATGTAGTCTTGTTTATTTTTTCTTTTGTTTTCCTTGCTTGGGAAGAGACATAAGATTTCTTTTAATTCATCCAGTTCTGCCCACTAGCTCCCAATGATCAGGAATAGTTAGAAACAAGTTGGCAAGGAAATGCATTTTCTTTTGCTAATGTAGATCAAGGAAAGGAAAAGTAAATGACTATGAAGGCAAAGAGACCGACAATGAACACACCTCTTTGTTTTATTCCCTACAGATTCTTTGTTCTTTTCTGCCCAAATCTGGGACCCTGAAAACTGACCTCCATAAACTATATCACCTGTAACCCCTTGCATTTTGGCTTCCATTTGAGCTTACTGCTGTTGAAGACTAAGGTGTAGGAGAAAGAAAGTTGTAGGTATTTATTTTTCTAATCTCTTCTAATGGCAGCCACGGTCAGTGTTTCATGTTTGGCCCATTTTTCATAGCTCTGGCTGTTTCTGGATTATGGTAACACTGTTTTCCATTTTTTCCTTTGGATTTAGGTATACTATTAGTTCCTTGCTCTAGCCAGTTTCAATATCATTTATTATCTCTTACTGCTTCCCTTAATTCTGCATTTACATTTGTAAATATTGGATTAAAGTATCTTCACATAAACCCTCTGGATGTGCAGTCTATTTTCTACCAAGTCCATGTTTGTTACATTGAGCAAACATGTTTTGTCTTCATAACCATTACAATAATTCAATATGAGTGTAAGGTAACTGCCATTTTGGTATTTGGATTTTCCTGTCTGTTGGCAGATGGACTTATTCACCAATCTATTAGAAATAAATCCCTCCCATTTTAGGAGATTACTTGGTGCAATTTAATCTTACATTCACATACATTTCACGTTGAAATAAAATGACAATCCTCAGTTATAAAATAGTTCAGGAGTGGATCTCTAAATGGTTTGAAACTTGGGTTGCCAAAGATGTTTTATATGGAAAAATGGTGTCATTTGATTAATTAAGTGTTCTGTGGTCATTCGTATTAGACATGTATAATTGGTGGCCAAACAAGTGCATAACCAGATTGCAGTATATGTGGGTGGAGTTGCTAATGTAGGTAGCTTTTGTGTCATTTTTTTAAAAAAAGAATGCAGTTTTTCTGGACAGTTATATTCATGTGGGCACAAGACTTGGGAGCAGGAAACACATCTCTGCAACTTCTTCTTTCATTGATCGTTTTATTTATCACTATATTTATTGCAGGAGAAACTTGGCTTTCCAAAACTATTCCTCAAATCTTTACCAGGATCACCACAAACTTGGGTTGTTTTGCATATTATAAGAAAACACATAGAAACAGAGAGCAGAAAAGTGGTTACCAGGGGCTAATGGGTGGGGAAAATAGTGTAAAAGGTAAAAAGGTGCTAAGAGAGTAAAACAATCTCATCAAAAAAGGTAAATATGTGAGGTGATGGGTGCATTAATTAATAAGATGGGTGATCCTTTCATAATGTATATGCATACATTAAATCATCACAGTGTACACAGTAAATGTGTTAAACTGGATTAGGTCAGTTATCATGCATAATGCTGAAATAAAACAAAACAGAAAATGAGGTAGTCTAGCTTCTTGAACAACAGTTTCCTAGAATTGATTCTTAATATATAAAATTACAATTAGAAAAGTATGTTGGCATTAAATTATACTCCTAACCAATCCCTACTCTCCCCTCCCCAAACATAGAGATCTAATACCCCTTGGCACTCAAGAGTTAATGTTGGTGTAAGCCCATCTTGGTACTTTTGAAGTTTCTGTTAATTCACATATAAACATAAGCTTTGTATGATTCCCAGGTATATTAACATTCCTTGTTATTTTTATTAAGAATTCTAATAACCTCAGGAATCATTTTTATCTTGCATCTTCTTGAACTTGTTTTTCAAAAGATCTTTTATATGTAGTAGATAAAATTGAGCTTGGCAAGATGGCAAATAAAGTTTAGTATCTTTGTTGTTTTTACCTTTCTTAGCTTTATTTTCACTTTATCCTATTCAGTTCACCCTTTTCTGTTATCTTAAAATGTCACCTACCCTTAAACACGGTTTGAACCCCTTTCCCACCACTGCCAGTTAGGAGATATAAGAAGCAAAACCAAATAAAGAATAATCCCGGGTCCTTGTGTTTGATTTAAGTTTTTAGTTAATTATATAAAGATTTTAATTTTAACTGTTATATCTGTAATAGCAAGCAACTATTTACTATTTTAATAGAATGGATTTTAGCCAAAACATTACAAAATAACATACAAATTATATGCATATGGTAAACATCTGAAGTTAAAAATTTAAACCTCTGATTTAAAATTTCACAGCAGTTGTACAATATTGACCTCTGCTTTACATGACCCAAATGTTTCATGTGTGGATTAAAAATTACTGACATCATTTTATGACCTTCTAAAATACATGAGTTTCCTCTGAAACCATCTCTATGATAACTAAGATAACATTCCTCAAATGAAATAACATTGGTGCTTGCATTATTATTTCTATTTTTTGTGATTTTTAGAACTATTTTCTCACAGACTGCATTCTTTTAGAGGCATATTTTTTAGTTTTTAAAAAATATCTTTCACATTTTCACATTTTTGATTGACATTTTTGCTTTTATTTATGAACTTATCTAAGTCTTTTGTTTTCACTTCTTTGCTTATTTTTTCTCTAACTTTATTAAGATATAATTGACATACTGTGTAAGTTTAAGGTGTACAAAATGATTTGATACACATATATTGCTAAGTAATCATTCCCACAGTATCAGTTAACACCTCCATCATGCCATATGACCAACATGTTTTTAAAAGATTTTATTTATTATTTTCAGAGAAAAGGGAACCAAAAGAGGCAGAGAAAGAGAGAGACATCAATGTATGGTTGCCTTTCACCTGCTTCCAGCTAACAGACCTGGCTGGAGACCTGGCTAGCAACCATGTGCCCTGGCTGGGAATCAAACAAGCGAACTTTGGGTTTGCAGGCCAGCACCTTATCCACTATGCCACCAGCCAGGGCTAATATTTTTTGATAAGACCACTTAAGATCTATTTTCTTATCAAATTTTGGGTATACAATATAGTATTATTAACATAATTACCATGTTGTACATTATACTCCCTAGAGACTGTTCATCAGAAAACTCAAAGCTTGTACACTTTGAATAGCATTTCTCCATTTCCTTCACTCCTCACCTCCTGGTAACCAGTATTCTGCTCTCTATTTCTATGAGATCAACTTTTTATAAAATTCCATGTATAAGTGAGATCATGCAGTATTTGTCTTTCTCTGTCTGACTTATTTTACTTAGTATAATGTCCTTAAGTTTTATCTATGTTATTTTTTTTTAAAGATTTTATTTCATTATTTTCAGAAAGAGGGGAAGGGAGAGAGGGAGAGAGGCAGAGAGGGAGAGAGACGGCAATGTATGGCTGCTTTTCACCTGCCTCCAGCCACAGACTTGACTGGAGACCTGGTTTGCAACCTCGTTATGTGCCCTGGCTGGGGAATCGAACCTGCGACCTTTGGGTTCACAGGCTGGCGCCTCATCCACTGTGCTACCAGCCAGGGCTATCTATGTTATTTTTAGTGGTAGAATTTCCTTCTTTCTCATGACTAGTATGTATATCTTGTATATATACATACATATACCATATCTTCTTTATCCATTCATTGTTGATGGATACTTAGGTTATTCTCATATTTTGGCTGTTGTAAATAATGCTAAAATGAACATGATATTGCAGATATCCCTTGAGATTCTATTTTTATTTCCTTTTAATATGTATGGGCATAGAAGTGAACATGTTGGATTATAATGTACTGAGAAATCTCCATATTAGGTTTCATAGTGGCTGTACCAATTTATATTTCCATCAATACTACTTTCATGGCCTTGCTTCCCATTTAAAATTTCTTGCCTCTCTTCTGCTCCAGTTTCCTTACAGTTTGTATATGTTGTCTTCCTCCTCCCATACCACCTGGTCCTGAGAGACTATAAATTTCCCTCCCCCTGCTCCTAATTCTTGGGATTTTTCAAAAGTTACTTAAAAAATTTTTTTGTCTCACACTTTTTTCTCAAGATTTCTTCTTAATTTTATTTCCTTTCTTGCTGTTCTCTTATTGGTTCTTTTTAATTTTTCTTTTCTGTTTAGGCTATTCTCATAACAACCTTTACAATGAATGCACTCTATAATTTTAACTATATTTAAGCCACCTTTCATGGGAGGTAAATTAAAATTTTCAACCCTATTATCATCAGCAATGTTTCTTTTACAGCATTTAAAAAAGAAAAAGTTATCATAAATGTCACTTCAGAAATCTGTCTTCATTCACTCAACAGAAGTGCAGTAGGATTTGTGCCAGTGCATGTAGTTGAAAAGATACTTTCAGGAGGGTGCATACACAAAAATTACAAACCAGAATGATCCTTGCTATCATGTAGATATGTATAATGTTCAGAGCAAAGCTAGATGAATATTTCAAAGAGGGATTAAAACCCTTAATATGAAGAATAGCATACACTAGGCCCAGAAAGAGTTGTGTCTAGGAAGGGGTGGTGACAGGGCATCTTGACAAAGGAAAAGCCAGAGGAAGCCTTGGAGAAGTGAAACAGCGCAGAATGCTTACTATGTATCCCTTGGAGGGGCAGACCATGGTGACAAGGACAGAGGACAGATATGGATTATGGTAGTAAAGGATTTCCAATGTTAAGTAGAAAGCTTTATATTTTTTTTTTTTTTTTTTTTTTTTTTAAAGATTTTATTTATTATTTTTAGGAAGAGGGGAGGGGAGAGAGACATCAATGTATGGTTGCTTTTTACCTGCCTCCAGCCACAGACCTGACTGGAGACCTGGTTTGCAACCTGGTTATGTGCCCTGGCTGGGGAATCGAACCTGCGACCTTTGGGTTTGCAGGCCGGCGCCTTATCCACTGTGCTACCAGCCAGGGCGAAAGCTTTATATTTTTTTATGTAAGATTATGCTTCTCAACAAAAGACTACATGACCTAAGGGTATGCTTGATTAAGTGCTAAAAGCTATGGGATCAATATGGTAACTCCTCTAGGAATATGTAAGAGTATCATCTTTTTTAGTCTGTTTTAAATTGGTATGTAGGAGGTTATTTTTATAGTAAAACTCATAACTGTAGTTGAGGGAAAAATCCAATGAGGTTTAAAATAAAACAACAGTGGTTCAAAAATATTTTGTACTGAACTACTCTGAGTATCCCTGTCTTCAAGATTCTGTTCTCTAATTTTCAGTAAAATCGTAGAAGAATCACTATTGCTCTGAGATGCAGAACCACTGAAGAACTTTGAACTTGGTCATGGCATCTTTAGGTCTGCCAGTTTACAAGCCTGACATGATGAAGAAAAATGGATTGGCAGATACCAGAGGAAGGAAGACTAATTAAGAGTCTGAGATAATAGTATAAATGAAATATAATGTATTTCACAAAATAATGAGGAGTTTGATTCCAGTTTTTGTTGTTTGGCTGATGACAGCTTTTAAGCCTTAAGTGTCCCTTGACATTTGGGATAGCTAAAAAAAAAAAGTTTGATACTATTTTGGTTCTGGTATATAATTCAAATCATGCAGGTCCCTGTTCTCATGCCAGAACCCTCATCCTAGCCTCAGATCCTAACATCAATTAAAATCTTCAAGTTAAAGTCCTGGCTGGTGGCACAATGAATAAGGCACCAGCCTGTGAATCCAAAGGTCACTGGTTTGATTCCCAGCCAGGGCACATAACCAGGTTGCAAGCCAGGTATCCAGCCAGGTCTGTAGCTGGAGGCAGGTGAAACGCAACCATACATTGATGTCTCATTCCCTCTCTGCCTCTCTCCTTTCCCCTCTCTCTAAAAACAATAAACAAAATCTTTTAAAAAAGCAAACAAACAAACAAAAAATCCCCTCAAGTTAGTCTCCTTTCCTTGCTCACTCAAGCCATTTTCAGATCAGCTTGGGAACCTGCCCTTAAATCCCCAGAAAGCCTTATTATGTAAGTAATAAAACTTTTCATAGCCTTTTGGCATGTGTGTGGTATCAACAGTCTTGAATTTTGAATCAGGTTTTAGGTTGGGATCCATCCTGCTTCTGAAGTGATCACAACATCTAAGGTAACAGACAAGATATAAAAAGGGAATGATGGTGCTTAAATGGATGAGGGAGTAACGGAGAAGATGGATTCTCTGTGGTGGAGAAACAAGGCCATGTCTTTCGTATGAACTCAGACTTACTAAACATTTTTTAATAAATTTATTTTTTCAAAGAATTTTTAAAAAAAGATTTTATTTATTGTTTTTAGAGAGAGGGGAAGGGGGAGAGGCAGAGAGGGAGAGAAACATCAATGTGTGGTTGCCTTTCACCTGCCTCCAGCTACAGATCTGGCTGGAGACCTGGCTTGGAACCTGTCAAAGAGTTTTAATAATTGGATAACAAGAGAGGTAAAGACAAAGTGGTCAAAAGAGGGATGTTTTATATCCGAATCTCTTTGACTATTCGCTATTTATTATTTTAGTTGTTCATTTTAAGAACTGAACATTTATCAACGGAAAGAAGCTTAAATGATAAAAGAAAAGCAACTTTGATGTAAATTTTTATTTTATTTATTTATTTAAAAAATATTTTATTTATTATTTTTAGAGAGGGGTAGGGAGAGAGGCAGAGAGGGAGAGAGACATAGAGACATAAAGATGTCAATGTACGGTTGCCTTTCACCTGCATCCAGCTACAGACCTGGGTGGAGGCCGGGCTTGCAAACTGGTTATGTGCCCTGGTTGGGGTATCGAACCAGTAACCTTTGGGTTCGCAGGCTGGCACCTTATCCACTGTGCCACCAGCCATGGCTGATGTAAAATTTTAAAACAAAGTAATTTAACAATAGTGTACAAATGAATTTACATCTCTTTTATCTGACTATCACAGTGGGTCTAGAGCTAAGAAAACCATTTTTTCTTCTCTCTCTAGCCCAAGCATGATATTCTCGTGATACATTTGGTTGTAGTTGTTAGGCTCACCCATGCCCCATTACACTCCTTTGTATGTGAAGTTACTCAAGAGATATTTGACCCAATTGCTACTAAAATAATGATTTCCAAAGTGATATAGGGTAAGCAAAAGATTCCTGAGTTAGACTGTTAAAAACATAGCTGTTGTTCTTGCACTGAGGGACTAAAATGAAGGAAATTATTCCATAAAGTTCATGCACCTGACTACAGGTACATTTTTAAGAAAGATTTTATTGATTATTTTTCAGGGAGAGGGGAAGGGAGAAAGGCAGAGAGGGAGAGAGACATCAGTGCATGGTTGCCTTTCACCTGCTTCCAGCTACAGACCTGGCTGGAGACCTGGCTTGCAACCTGGTTATTGCCCTGGCTGGGAATCAAAGCAGTGACCTTTGGGTTCACAGGCCTGTGCCTTATCCACTGTGCCACCAACCAGGGCTACAGATACATTTTAAATTCTTAATGTAATAACTAAGCCCAATAATGATTTATGGCATATTCTTAAAAGATAATACTTTTTCATATGACCTATTTATAGTTTTGAAGGGGAGGAGACGAGAAGACAGTATTAACCAGCTTTTAACTCAAGACATTCTCTAGCTCCTCCAGCTCTTGTATTTTTTATCTCTTCAGTGGACATGATCTGGTAATTTTGGAATGAGGCTATCTATGCAGATGCTACAAAACCATCCATTTTAGTTCCCTTTTTAATATCTAAAGTATACTTAGGGGGACATTATATAAATTGAAGGGAGAAACAAAAATGTTACCAATGGAACTGATAGATGTAATATGGCAATATTTTCTTCTTTTATTTAAAATATTATTTTCTATTGTAAGAAATTCTGGCTATTTGTCACATAAAAACTATAATACCGTTTAAATAACAATCTTTTCAGTAAGCTCTGAAACATGGATAGCAAGTTGTTAAATGCAATGATTTAGAGTTATTAAATTAAGGAGTGAAAATGACATTCTTGCTTGAAATTGTGTGGATAATCAGGCTGAGAACACAACTTGCTGGCATGAAATTTAATCTGTCTCTTTAAAGTAGAACCAGACGATCTTGAATGACAATTGTGTGTTGCTGTGTCCTTGGAAAGTCTATGAATATGTATCAAATATCTAGTGAGTGTATTTTTTCTTATTTTACAAATTTATTTTCATTATAAAATCAACATAACCATATTTCAGAAAGTGTGAAAAAAAGAGGTAGAAAATAAATCACATATAATAACTCTCACGGAACCACTCTTCTGGTTTGGAATATGACTTATTTTCTTGGGTGGCTTTGAACAAGTTATTTAAACCCTCAGAGATACTGATTATACTCTAAAATAAGATAGATTAAATTAATTCCCACCTTGCTGAGTTGGAGTAAAAATTGGTAACTATGTATAAACATTTTATAGTAAGCTGAGTTAACCAAATCCACTTAAAATGCAGGGAATTATATGATTTAATGTATTTCTTGCCAAGATTTTTATAATGAATGTTGTTCCACCTATTTTATATTGTCTGTAGTAAACACACACACACACACATACACACAGCTCTAGCAATGGTCATTTTGTATTTTCTTTAAATATCATTCTGAGGATTCTTCTTATTTATCTTTTCCATCAGAACCTATTATAGCTAAATTCTATGAGTTCTTCTTTCTTGGTTTAATTTTTCATTTCATGGAACACATCCAACAGTCAGTTCATGAGTGTACTAGTTCATGTTTTCTGGCGGCTTGCTAATTTTCTGCAAGAAAGGAAAGCAAATGCATACCTAGAATATGTGTTGATTCCATCAAGGTGAGCAGCTGCCCCTTTCACAGTGGAGATTCTTATGAAATCAGCTTGCTACCAAGTGGATAGTTGACAAGATATTACAGCATTAGAGATCCAAATTGACCTTTGTTTCAGCAGCAGCTAGTCTTGGTGGATGGGACCACTAGCTATTAGGCTCAAGAATAGTCTTCATCTCTGTCACATCGACTACTTTGGTCAAGAATTCATTGTTACAAGATAGGATCATCCAAAGACAGAGGCTGTGTCATGTTGCTAAGTCATTCTGTCTACTTGGTGGTTTAGTGTCTCTCTCCTGGTGGATACTCTCTGGTGGGCATTGTCATGTGACACAAAGATCTTTATACTTCATGATTCAATTAGGTCTATGCACATGTTTTCTCCTAGAATTCCTTATCCCTTACCTATCAATTTTTGTTTATCTAGGCCCCTAAAAAAGAAAGCAAGTCATTTTGTACTAGGAATTTAAGCATATTTTGGCTTAAACATGTTTTCTCTCTAAACAGCATGGACTATCAGGTGCAGTGCCAAAAGCTTTTCCACTGAGATGATTTTCCACATGGCAGTTTTCAGAGCCATCCTAAGTGGGATTGTTCTCTATCGAAACTACGTATTTCAGCTTGTTAGTTCTTGTAATGAACTGATCCATTTACTGGGTTGACTAAAAGTTCATTACTAGTTTTTTGGTATGATGGCTCTAGTAGTGCTTAGTTGTTTTCAACTTCATTTGAAACAATTTTGTTTGATTGTATAATGACACCTGTCATATCAGTGTGCATTAAAAAAAACTATTGCAATTGGTGAATTTTTGTATAGCCATTTAATATTGAAGATTGGATAAAATACACATTTTTGGCATATTATACTTTATTATTTTCAAGAAAGGTAAAAATGCAACTAAAATGCAAAAAAAAAAAAAAATGTTTCTGCAGTGTGTGGAGAAGGTGTTGTGACTGATTGAACAAAACTTCTGGGATGATTTAAAATGTGCCAATATCCGAAACATAGGGGTGCCAGAAAGAGAAGAGGAGGAGCAAGAAATTGAAAACTTGTTGAAAGAAATAATGAAGGAAAACTTCCCAAGGAAATAGGAATACAAGTCCAGAAACCACAGAGAGTCTAAAACAAGCTGGACCCAAAGAGAATCACATTAAGACATATCATAATTAAAATGCCAAAGTTTAAAGCTAAAGAGAGAATCTTAAAAGCAGCAAGATAAAGAGAAAAGAAGAGAGTTACTTACAAAGAGGTTCCTTTGTAATATTACCAGCTGATTTCACAAAAGAAAGTCTGCAGGCAGGAAGAGACTGACAAGAAGCATTCAAAGTAATGGAAAGCAAGGACCTACAACCAAAAATACTTTATCCCAGAAAAGCTATCATTTAGAATGGAAGGGCAGGTAAAGTGCTTCTCAGATAAAGCAAAGCTAAAGGAGTTCATCATCACCAAGCCATTACTGTATGAAATGTTAAAGGGACTTAAGAAAAAACAGATCAAAACTATGAACATTAAAATAACAAACTCACAACTAATTACAAAATTAAAAACAAACTCAACAAACAAATATAATAGGATCAGAATCATAGATATGAAGATCATTGGGAGGGTTATCAGCTCGGAGGGAGAAGGGGGACAAATGGGGAAATGGTGCAGGGGTTAGGAAAGCTACTTGGTGAGTACAAAATAGACATGGGGAAGTTAAGAATAATATAGGAAGGGGTGAAATCAAGGAACTTACATGTGAGACCCATGGACATGAACTAAGGGGGTTAGGACTGCGAGAGGGAAGGAGGAGCCTGGGTGGATGGGAGCAAAGGGAAAAGAAATTGGGCCAACTGTAACAGCATAATCAATAAAATACACGTTTAAAAAGGTAGTTTGCAAAGTTTCTTGATACTATTGATGTTTTAGCTAAATAATTTGTTCCTATGGGGCTGTCTTAAGCATTGGAAGATGCTTAGCAGCACCCCTGGCTAGAAGTCAATCATGGGAGATAGCTGACTACACTCAAAATATCCAAATCAATACAGTTATTGGTGAAAAAAATGTGTCTTTAATTTTATGGAAAAAAACATAATGAACTTTTTGTCCAACCCAATATAAAGCAAGCTTGGCTTATTTCTTCCTATATCACTTTTTCATAAGGGAGAGAGTATCTCTATATTAATGCATTCTCAATATCCAACTTTATACCTAATCCACCTTATTTTAGGCCTTCAGATTCCACAACCACACATATTACTGTGGGTCTTCAAATATGCATGGGCTATACCCTATATAGCCTCAGTCTAGTACCCTTTGTTTTTTAATAGGCCAGCATCTCTCTGAATTACATTGAGTTGACCTTTATTTTCCGTTCAGTAACTAGGAGGAATGGTGGAGGTAGATTCCCAGAGAAAATGGGTGTTGTCCCTTTTTAAAAGTGGGGGAGTTCTAACCTTCAATGAGGAGTAACAGACCACTTTTGAAGGCCTTGAAGTTTTGAGAAAGCTCAGGTCTGTGTTCTTGACTGCTTTAAGCCAGGGGTTTACAGAAAAGTTTTATAGTCCAATGCCTTCCTAATCTGAGCCCTGAATTTTGCATAACTCCATTGCCAGAATTGATATATCAACCTTCTCTGAAACTGTACTTTGCCTATAACTAAGTCCTAGGTTTGATTCTTAGCTTTTTGTTGTCTCTGGCATCAGCATATGTGAGCCTCACTTTTTCTCCCCAATGCATCAACAGCACCAGCACTGCCTCCTATTCCATTGCAGTTATAGTAACTACCTCTTCAGAACCTATCAAATGCTTGAGATAGAGCAACTGCTGATGCGTTTTCTTTCATTGATTTCCCATCCTACTTTACAATCAATTTACATTTTAAAATGTCACTGCTATAAAAATATGCCAGTCTCTATCATCACTCCAATTACCATCCATGATACTGTTCTTGTTGCCTAGCCAGCTGTTCATAATCTAGCTTCAAACTCTCATTTTTAGACTCTGCTTCCTCATCCACTTATAGTAAGAATTGTTTTTAGTTGGGATCCTCAGGAAATAGTCTCAAAAAGGAAATCTGAATGCAGGAAGTTTATTCAGAAATGTCCTCAGGAACACTTGTGGAGTGAGAGGTGGGTAGAATGAGCAATTGAGCCTCAACACAGAACATCAGTCTCAGTTTATCCAAAAGGGAAATGTTGAAAAACTATTATTCCCAATTGAGCATAAATGGCTTAATAGTTATACTCTCCCTCACTGTCCAATCATTGCATGCAGGCTGCCCTGGGGGCAGGGCATAACTTTAGGTAAGAAGGCTTCCTATAGACAAGGGCAATTCTCAAAGAAGGACTTCTCTGTCAGCAGTCAGCAGCCAATATTCTCAGCAGCTGGGGAAGCAGTGTCTCACTTGATTTGATGAGAAATGAGGATCAAATAAAGAGATGGAGAAATTACTGAGTCTTTGGTGACTTTTTTCTAGTATGCTTAATAGTCATCACAACATAATAGTTTTTGAATAGCTGTTCACTGATATCCACAGCATCTGCTAAGAACCCATTCTGGCAAAAGAACCTGATCAGAAGTAGTTGGGCATCTAGATATATATTTTAAAGATTTTATTTGTTTAATTTTAGGGAGGGAAGGAGAGAGAAAGAGAGAGAGAGAAACAACCATATAAGGTTGCCTCTTACCCTAAACCAGGGACCTGACCCTCAATGCACACAGGTGCCCTTACTGGGATTTGAAACAGCGACCCTTTGGCTCGCAGCCCCAATGCTTCATCCACTGAGCCACACCAGCCAGGGCTAGATAGTTTAACTATGTGATTCCATGCATTCTGATGATCACGAATGCATTTCTTCTTTTCTTTGGAAGCTTGTAATTGAGAAGATTGGACTCTCTTGGTTCACTAGTTAGTGTCCTGTCTGTTTATTTGAAGAGTTGGCTTCACATTTTTGAAGAGTTGGAACACATTTCCTGCTTCACACTCTTGACAGCTCTTCCCTGCCACATCTGGTTCTGCAGTGTCCTTGCAAATATATGATAGAGCTGTCATCCCCCCACGTTCCCCATGCCCCTCTTTCCTTTTCTTATTTTCAGATCTTCTTCACAGCCAGCCCTCCATTACTAAAGATTTGTATATCTCTCATCTCTGTGATAACATGATTCCCTTTCTTTTTTCCTATTCTTTCCCTATTTGTTTGTAGATCTGTAATGGGGGTAAAAATACAGTGGGAAGCATTGCCTTAGAGGGATACCTTCAGACCTATGTTTGTGATACTTCAGTGAGCTTCTACTCTTTGGGGGTAATGCTTTAAGTTTTCAAATCTTTCCTCTAAAAATAATATTTCATTACAAGGCACTTAGCAGTGGGTGGTATTGATGTGATAGCAAATAAACTACAGTGTGTAGAAACTCTAAAAGGGGAGTTTTAGTGATCTTTTTTGTTGGATATGATTAATATCCTTTCCTATATGCCTATCTGAATTTCAAGGAAAGATATAAAGATAGAATTTAGTCTATGGGCTATTATTTCCAATCTTTGAAGAAAAAAAGATGAAATATCTAATAAACACCTTTTTATCTTTTATGAAAGCACTGTAAGTAATTTAAAAATATTTAGAATCATATTGTGTTACTAGAAGGTCTAAAAGTTGAAAGAAAGTTCTTCAAACTCTGTTTCTTAGAGATGTGGGAACAGGGGCTAAAATTGCCTTGAGGTGGTGACAAAATGATTAAAAATATGATCTTCCTCTTTGCTGAGTGAGACTGTAAAAGATAACCTTAGAGAAGCACTCACAAAACAAAAGCTGCTTCTCTGGAAAGGCGAATCATCACCCTTGTTATTCCATGAAAATTCATCTTCTCCTTTTCAGCAGAGAGGACGACTCACTCGGTGCCTTCCTTTTGGTGCCATCTGTGTCCAAATGAGGCTGTTCCTCTAACTCAAACCAGACCTGCAAGAATAAAATAATCAATCTTTATCATATTGCTGCACTCTCGACAGTTAATTTTCTATAGTAATTTGTCACTGTGAGGAGCAAAAGATTTGTCTGAATTTATGTCAAAGGTTATTGACTGAATTGCCATCTCATCTTTTCGGTCAATCTATAAATACGGGTGAATTTGGGCAGAGGCTAATTGACTTCTCGCTGAGTGGATGGGTTGTCCAAGTCAGGCAGGTGATAAAAAGTAGAAATATCTATTGTTTCACTTATTTCTTATGGTGGCATTGACTTAGTGTTAATATTGGAAACTTTTTAGTGTGTAGTGTTAAATGGGGCTAAAATTAGCCCAAACATATTTTATTGATTTTCACAAAAGCTAATCTATGTAATAAAATTTATATTATGATTCTGTAAGACTGATCCTTTATCTTCCACAAAACTGAGGGCAAAGCTATTTATATAATTTCCATTGTATTTTTTATAAATAGCTTTTGGATATTTGGACAATAGCGATTATTAGCTATAGGCCAGATTCTTGCCTCTTATTTGTTTCCTGAGTCTGGTATTGGGAATATGTCTAGTGACTAAGTGATGGATTTTATTATGCTTGCTGGTACATTCTTTTCTTGCTCACTTTAATAATCTAATAATACTTGTTAAGTTATACATTTTTATGAGGAAATATTCATTCTCAACATCTCATTTCTTCCTTAAGATTGGGGGAAAATGCAGGGGGAAAACCAGTCTGCATATTATGGTCAAACACTAGTAAGACATTTGGCAAGATATCTTCTTACATGCATTGTTGTAGAATAGATTAGTTTAAAGCACATCTAGTCCTGAAATACATAGTTTGAATACTTTTAGTAGATACCCATTAATTTTACTATTTCATTAAAAATATGTCTTGCTGTCATGTAAACTCCATGACAATAATAGTAACCACAACCAGCAGGAACATTTGTTGAGCTGATTGCCTCTGCTATACAATGCTCTCATTGCTCTGTAAAAATAATCACACTTCATATTCATAATAGACTTAGGAGAAGGTAGAAAGCTACACAATAGATCCACAAAAATGTCCCCTAATTTCTCTAACCAGTAAATACTTACTTTGAATGACAGAAGGGACTTTGTAGGTGAAATGAAGAATAAGGACTCAAATAAATAGACAATCCTGGGTTACCTGGTTCCACTACCTTTAGATGTGGAAGAAGGAACTAGCAGAGTGGGTCAGAGAGGTGTGACTACAGAAGAAGGAACGGAAGAGACTCAACCTACATTGCTGGCATTGCAAATGGAGGAAGAAGGTTGTGCACCAAAGAATGTAGATGCTTCTGGAAACTTGGAACAGCCTTCAGATGGCAGCCAACTAGGAAATTGAGGCCTTAGTTCCATACCTTGATTTTAGCCTGGTGAGACCCATGATGGACTTCTATTTTGGAATTGTAAGATAAGTTGTCATTTAAAACATTAAGTTTGGGCAATATTCCACAGAGCAATATTTTTGCTGATATATCTCCTAGGACAAGGAAAATAAGGAAAAAACAAAAACAAAAACAAATAGGATTATATCAAACTGAAAAGCTTCTGCACAGCTAAAGAAGCCATCATCAAAATGGGAATTGACCATGTGGGAGAACATATTTGCCAATGATACATCATACAAAAGTTTGACCTCCCAAATACATAAAGAACAATACCAAAGGGGATGGATGTAATACAACAACAATAAAATTTAAAAAAATAAAGAACAATATCACTCAACCCCAGGAAGATAAACAATCCAATTTAAAAAATGGGCAAAGAATCCAAATAAACATTTCTCTAAGGAGGACATACAGATCACCCATAGACATATGAAAAGATGCTCAACATCACTACCCATCAGAGAGATACAACTTAAAACCACAATGAGATACCACCTCACACCTGTCAAAATGGCCATCATTAACAAATCAACAAGTGCTGGCGAGGATGTGGAGAAAAGGGAACCCTAGTGCACTGTTGGTGGAAATGCAGACTGGTGCAGCCACTGTGGAAAATGGTATGGAATTTCCTTAAAAAACTAAAAATGGGCCCTCGCTGGTGACACAGTAGATAAGTTGCCAGCCTGTGAACCCAAAGGAGCTGGTTCAATTCCCAGCCAGGGCGCATAACCAGGTTGCAAAACAGGTCTCCAGCCAGGTCCCCAGCTGGAGGCAGGTGAAAGGCAATCATACATTGATGTCTCTTTCCTGCTTTGCCTCTCTTTAAAGATAATAAATAAAATCTTTAAAGAAAAAAAAAAACAAAAAACTAAAAATGGAACTGCTTTTTGACCCAGCAATTCTGCTGCTGGTAATATACCCTAAGAGTCCTGAAGCTCCAATTCAAAAGAACTTATGCACCCCTATGTTTATAGCAGCACCAAATAAGTGGATCAAAATACTGTGGTACATTTACATAATTGAATACTACATAGCAGAAAAAAAGAGCTCCTTCCTCTTACGAGAGCATGGATAGAACTGGGGAATATTATGCTAACTGAAATACACCAGGCAGTGAAAGACAAATACTATATAATCGCACCAATAAGAGGAATCTAATGTAAACAAATTTAACTAACAAAATAGAATGACAGGCATGGAAATATAGAATATACTGAAAGTGATCAGAGAGGAGGGGGATGGGAGATAATGATTGAAAGAAGGGGAAGGAACTAGACAATAAACATACATGAATGAACCACAGATGTGCACAACAGTGTAGGAATTGACTGTAAGAACAGAGGGTGAGATGGGCAGAGAAGGGCAAGGGGAAAAATTGGAAAAATTGAAATAGAATAACAATAAAAATGATTTAATACAAATGGTTTGTGGTAATTTGTTAGGGACACAATAGAAAACCAATAGATAAATTATACCTGTATTTTACAAATGAAGAGGCTGAGTTGGGACACAACCTGAAAAAAAAGTTATCTTGGTTCTTACTGACAAGCTTGGCATATGGTAAGCACTGAATGTGTTTGAGAAAGAAAGAAAGAAAGAAAGAAAGAAAGAAAGAAAGAAAGAAAGAAAGAAAGAAAGAAAGAAAGAAAGAAAGAAAGAAAAGCAGAAAAAAAAGCAGTTTAGTCAAGAAACTAGTATGGAAGAACCATGAACATGGACAAGTGGGATTGACTTTGTTGGGGAGTGGGTGGGTGGGGAAGGGGACAGAGGGGAGTAAAAAGGGTATGGATGTAATACAACAACAATAAAATTAAATAAAAAAAAAAAAGCAAATGTTTTTTCATGTATTTTCCCAAACGACATTTTAAAATTAATTAAATTGATTTTTTATTAAATTTATTGGGGTGAGATTGGTTAATAGATATACAGATTTCTGGTGTACAATTCTATAATACATAATCTGTACATTGTGTTGTACGTTCACCACCCCAACTTGAGTCTCCTTTCATCACCGTTAATCTCTTTAGCTGCTTCTACCCCCTCCTGCCACCCTTTCCCCTCTGGTCATTACCATACTGTTGTCTGAGGTTCTTTTTGTTTATTTGTTTTATTTTTGTTTTCTCCTTAATCCCTATACCCTTTTTACCCAGCCCCTTTACTTCTTGAATTAGTTATTTTCTTAGTGGAAATATTTTCACTAGTCAGTGATTTCTCTGTATTTATTCTGTTCATATTACTGCTCTCTGAGGATACACAAGAGATGACCTCTCAATACATGTGCAATATATCTGAAGAGGAAAGGAGAACTATCAGAAATTAAGTTAGAATACACTAATTATTCGATACAAAAATAAAAACAGTCCCTGTCTAACTGGAAAATACATAAAGTGCTATTCACCTCCTCAATTTTAACTAAGATCAAGTAGATAATTCTCTTCTGCTCTTCACCCTGGGCATTGGCTGTTCTATCATGTTTTTATGGGAAAAACATCTCACTAACAATTCTCTTCCTATAATTTAGATGCCTATGTTTGTGACTTTTGACTTGAAAATTCGAACCATTTTTGTAACCATTATATATTCTGTGTTCAGGGTATCTTAAAACTAATGGCGCACCTATAAAAAAGAAAACTTTATAATAGTTTTATTTCAGATATATAAGGGACTAAATGCTTATCTCTTTGAAGTATCCCAACCTTCTTTTCTCCTCAAAGTTAATTTACATAAACCACGTAGCTTAGAAAATAGACCAGACTTCACATATCTTCCAATACTGGTACAAATCAATACTCCAGTTTCAGCTGCTCTGGAAGGTGACAGCCTACCCATTGGAGGTTTCCATGAAGTCCTGTTTCGTGTAGGACATAGAGCCTATCACAGACATAGTGCCTAAATTTGGTGAAAATATACCCAGATTATTTTTAATAGTATAGCAACAGATAAATACAATGTTGTATTTATGGATATAATACTTAAATGGTTTCAGAAAAATGGAGAGCACCTAACTCATCAAAAAAGCCACAACCCAAAGGGCTGTAAGTAGATTTAGCAACTGAAGTATGTGAAATTTAGTTAAGTGGAAAGAAGGAAGGTAGATTAGTCAGATGGGAAAAGAGCAGGGAGAAACGCAGGTAGCAGAAACTGAAGGTGTTTGAGGGAATCACAAGCAGACCAGTTTAAACAGAATTACCTGTAAATTCACAAGGGTTGTAGAAAATATGCCTGGAAAGTTATGTTGGAGCCAGTTGTAAAAAGTGTGGAATGTTAAGGAATTTGAACCTAATCTCAAGTCACTGAGTATATTCAAAAGCCTTTTAAAATGAAAAAGTTACCATAAAAGTATGTTTCTTAAATTTAAAATGTATTACCTAGTAGGTATTTTAAAACAGAAGTGGTAGTTTAATTAGTAATGAGTGATTTCTAAAGGTATTGCAATTTCACTCAAATGATTTAATAGCATGAACATACCCACAAACCTCTTGCTGCTTTCTGTGTCAGGTGACTGTACTGTTGAAGTGAGAGCCTCAGGTTCAGGCTGGCACTCCGGGTCTCGAAGGATTAACCTGGTGATAGAAAGACAAATCTTACTCTAGGAAAACTGATGATCCATTGGGCCTCATGAAGTAAATTGGCTTTTTCTAAAATACCTGCATCACAAATTTAAGCATATGATGCATTGAAAAAAAAAAGGGGGAGGAAAAACCAGGTGAAACATTTTTTTTTAAATCAAAACAAGCCTAGCAGTTTCAAAAAATCTTGGATGTAAGTATACATTTCATGCTTCAAGGAAAGACAAATAAATGTTAAACATTGTGTTTCACGAGACAGACTTGTATGCTATTAACATAGGATTTAAGATGGAATAGACACTGCAAGCTAAGTCTACATTTTAATTTACTTAAAGGCAGAAATGCTTTTTCAAAATATTTACCATTTCTTTCCATTTTGAAACGCTTTGTCTCAGGGAAAGGTGGAACACAATGTCACTTTTGAGATTGATTAAGACACCCCAATTAATTCAAATGAATTGTAGTCATGAGTTACAATTCCTGTTCACTGAAATATTGGGGATAAGGTAAAATTTTTATTTTAATGATCAAAGGTTATGTGTCACAATGATTTCAAGTGTAGTTATTCTCAGTTAAGATGCCCTTTTTTGAGGAACTGGAGTTGGCTTTCAGAACATGCAGTATGAGCTGCAGGTGTAGAGGTATCTGTCACCAGAATAACCCAGCCACAAAAACTTAATGATATTTCTATTTGTAGGACTGTCCACAAGTCAAGTGGCTGTAGGACACATTAACTTCTATAGCAAATAGTACCTGTTGATTCCCAAGACCCAGAGACTCTGCATGGATACACACATTATGTGTTTGCTGTACCTTATTTCTTCATAACAATCTTGTTCTCATAATGATTGTTTACCCTGTATCCTCTCCTCTTCTTTCCTTCATTAGGCTTATTCATTTTTTTTCATACTTGTACAATAAAAGCAAACACAAAAGTTAACATTTCATTTGACATCAAATCTTTTCTACTTTTTTCATTTGTTTCAGTTTAGCTTCCATCTCTTCACCCACTCCTATTTCTGAAGACTACATACTGTATGATGCCATTTATATTACATGCTGGAAAAGGTGAAACTATAGAGACAGAAATGAGATAAATGGTTTTTAGATCCTGAATGTGAGAGAAGGAGCTTGAGTATAAAGAAATATGCTTTTTAGGGTAATGAAAATATTCTATATCTTAATTGCACGGTGCTTGCATGATTGCATGGGGTTGCCAAAATTTGTAGAAATGCGTGTATTAAGAGAAAAGTGAATTTCTCTGTATATATAATAGACCTCAATAAGCCTGTCTTAACAAAAATGTGGAGCCACAACAAGTACCCAGGGGGAGTTGCCACTTTAAGTAAGTGGATGAAAGGAAATGGTTTATAAATATTATAGCCCCTGTCATACCTCATCAGATGATGCTGAGCACTCAGTGTTTTTCTGTAAGCTGATTGCCTCCTACTCAAAGCAATAGCAAGTCTTAGTCACAAGGTTTTCTCTGACTACTGAAGCCCATTCTGTCCATGTACAGGGAAGATCTGAGATACCAGGAAGTTAGCATTTCATAGGAACAGTGTTCAACTGATGACTAACTAAAGTTGTTGGCTAAAAACCACCTCTTTCTTGCTCCCAATTAGAACTGAGCTCCAGTACCCACAATGTATCCTGTTTTATTAGACACCTCTTATTCTTTCTTCCCTTTCCTCATTTCTCCCCTGCCCTGCTGCTGCTTCCTAGAATCACATGCTCAATGAACCTTTTACTCACATGTTTTTTCTTACATCTTTTCTTGAGGTCTATATCTAGGGGGAGAAGTAGAGGCATTTGGAACAAATTTCTGTTCATTAGTAGCATGATGTCTAAAGTTCCATGATAGGACAACACTCTCTCAAAAGAGAACTGAAAATAACAAAGCAAAGTTGTCTTACTACTAATATAGGGACCCCAATTAATATTAGTTAATAGAGCGGTGACAAAGACTCTCTCTTTGACCAATTTTAATCAGTCTTCTCTGAACCCTTTTTTCAACTTTGACCTTTGGGGTTTCATGTTCATCTTTTTTATGGACTGATTTTAGCAAGAATCCTGCTAAGTCCGTTTAACAAGAATCCTGCACTCTGAATATCTGATCACCATTGATCATGTTCCTCATCTCCTCTCTTGGCAGCTTGTCAGTCACCCAGGTCTGCCTTTGGCAAGAATCCTGTCAAGATCTAGTCAGAATACCCCTAATGCTTCCATCTCCCAACCCAACAAGCTGGTCCTTGGCCATGAATCCCCACTTGACTTTGGTGTGTTTAGAATTGAACTCAGTTCTGTACTAAGGCTTCTTATTGCAATAGTTCCTAAATAAAATCTCATCTTCCCACAAGCTGCTGTCCAGCACTGGTTTTCCTTGATAGTAGATACAATTAGCAGACCCTGGATTAAGAGAGGCATGAAGCTAGAACCACTTGAAACAGTTTTGCCTTCAGTTTAGGTTAATCACAGGTATAAAACCAGTGCTGCACAAGTCTTGTGGGTCCAATGATGCCAGCTTGAGAGTGAATTACAAATCCTGGAATCCTGGGCAAGCAACCAGCAGATAGATGTTTAAATATTTGGTGTTTGATTAGCTAACTCTACTTGGAATAGATTACAGAAAGTTTAGCTTTAGCCAAATTTGAAGTTACATATTTTGTGTAAGCAGAGTTTGGTATTTATTCTATTTTATCACTTTAACTCTAGTATCCATATTTTCCTGAGTGATGAGAAGGTAAATTGAATGACAATGGTCTGTAGACTAGACATATTAGAGTGTCTAGATCTCTGAATAAACAATACCTGTGGTATCAAGGGGATCCTTTGGGAGAAGAACATCACTGCATATAAATGTGAAGAATTATTACTGTATCTGGAGACCTTCCATTTGAACTAGTTCAGGTATATTATTTTGGTTTGGGTACATGTAAAAGAGAAACAAATCAAAAAACATACAGAGGGTTACACAAGAATTAAAGAAATACGTGCAACACATCCGAATGGAATTGTCACCCTGGCTGGTAAATTTTTCATAAGGAAGTGAAAATAATAGTTATTTAAGTGACAGAAATTTGGTCATTAATACCTTGATTGACATTGATAATATGTTTCAAATTTATATTATTTTTTCATGCCACCATTTATACCTATTATTATAGTAATGAGAGAAAATTATATTAATTATTTTTGCACTTTCCAAGCAAGTATTTTTAGTTTTACATTATTCCCACAGACACACACCCCTAGAAATGGTACCAAATATTAACCACTGGTCAGGTGGATAAAAAGAAATATGAACAATTTTCTGTGTATTGGAGGTTGTTAATAGTCAAGATAGTAAGAGCAAGAAAGAAATTGTTAATAACCTAAACAAATAATATTTTCACAGAGTCATTTTTGTCGGAAGAAAAAAATGTATGAATATAGTATTACAAGATTATTCCTCTAAACTACTTTGCTCCTAACAACCATGAGTAATTACACTTCATAATTTTTATATATGTAAAATTTTTATAATATGTAAAATTTTTATAATATTTAAAATTAATTTTTTTCCTGCTCTAAAAATTTCTAAATAACAGAAGTTCTTTGTGTGACTCTTGTTCATAGCTTTTAAACTTTTATGACATGATTTTGCTTATATCTTATCCACATTGGTACATCTAATAACTCTATAACTAGGACAAGAATGCTTGATATAGCTGTCAAGTAAATGTGGCTTCTGACATGTAGTCTGGCTACAAAGCCAACAGTGTGTGCAAATAAAAAGCAATGGATGATTATTCTTGTACACATTTTTGAGGTATTCTGCAATTCACGAAAGTCTGTGACAGGCTTTTCAAATGGTGACTGATGACGCACGTCACAGTAGGCTTGCCAGGGGAAGTTAATTAAGGAGCTTGTGAACATGCAAAACAAACACTGTGGAGAGGCTTTGGTGCCATGTGACCTAAAGGAAGAAAGTCATTCATCAATGGGCACATTGCATAGTTCGGTTCAGGTATGCTCATATTCTCAAGGGAAATGCAAGGTGCTCACTCTTACTGAATGAACAGTAGAAGAGTATTCATGGATGATGTACACAGAGAAGAGCTGTCATTGTCCCTCATGTGGCAGCAAGACCACTGACTCCTAATCTGAGAGACTTGGTTCACAATCTTGTCTCTGAAATATAACGTTTCAATCCTGAACTCAGATAAACTGCCTTTTATAAACACCAGTTTCCTCAGAGGTAATACAAGTATAATATAAGTATAATCATACTTCTGACATTGCAAAAATTATTACGATCACACAAATTGCTGTATGTAAATTGTTCTGAGTACCCAATATACTCATAGGTATTGGTGTGTATGCAGACAAGGGTCTGTGCTTCGTGGCCAAATATATATGGATGGAAATCTCAATTCTACTATATAACATTTTATGCTTTATGTCCTCTGATCAGAAACTTCTTTATATTGAGAATATCAATAATATCCAACTCACCATATTTTTATTTCTGGAAATGATATAAGACATACAAAACAGTACATTGCCTGGCACAAAATAGTAAGTAATTTCTAATGTTCATAGATCATTTTGTGCTTGATATTGTGTATTTATTAACTCTTTTCATTCTTGCAACTCTAAGAGGAATCTATAATTATCATAGCCATTTTATGGATGAGGAAATTTAGGTGTATCACGATAAAGTAATCTGTCCCAGGTCACACAATGAGTAAATAGTGGTGCCAGTTTCTAAAATGGGCAATAAGATTTCAGAGCTTTCCTATTAACTATCATGCAATATTACCTCAAAACAAAATTGTTAAAAATGTTATTTATACATATTCACTGTTCTGAGTACTATACATATCAAGTGGAATAAGCTAGGTGGATATACTATATTTAGGAAAGTAGGAGGCCTATAAAAAGCATGAATAATTTAAGGAAAAACATGTGTCCCCAAGTGTGCAGAAAGGGAACCATTTCTCAGAAATGTTGTTACAGTTTTACTGCCAAAATGGCACTATTTTTAGGCTTTGAAGTCCAGGTGAACCTTAGACAGCAAAGATGATGGAGGAAAAAAAGGCAGAACATCAAGGGTGAATTCACTGTGATCTTTGGGAAGAGGGACAATAAGAGAAAACTCGGTTTCAATTTCTTTAGTCATTTGACTGTGATGAAATTGCTACTCTCAACTTGCTCATTGCAGTTTCTCCTCAGTGATACCATCAGGCTGAATTTCTAGTTACAAAAGGATGTGAAGATGAAACAGTTTGCAGAGCCTGATTACAGGCTCAAAACTATTTTTGTTTGGTGAGAATTCATGCTACCATGGTGAGGATGATTGTTGTATTTATTTATTACACGTGGATAAAGGCAAGCAGTTGTGTGCACAATGACAATGCTGTTCAGTTTATTTTTAGCCTCAAATTCCGAGATTTCTTATCAAAAGGAAAAATTGACAATTTACACCTGATAAAGTAAATGATTTTTGCATAATCTCAGATGGGAAGAGCTAGTGGTAACCTGTAAAACAGAGCTCTCTTGCTTATCAAAGACCTGGAACAGGACCCCCGAGAAGTAGCCAGCCTGCAGCCTATTAACCCAGGGAAAAGTCCAAGTTACGCCTTTATTTTTGTTAGGTTCAGGATCAAGTACTCCCCACATTTGCAGTGAAGAGAGTCTGGCAAAGGCCTCTCAAATCTGTCACACAGAACTATTTTCACTGTGAGCAGTTAAAAAGATGAAAAATGTGAAGTTCTTCCAAATATGTATATTTCACTGAAATTAGAGGGACAATGTCCTGAGACGAGAATTGAAACAATTCTTCTTCCCCTTATCTAGGTTGTCTAGTGAGAAGGATGCACCACATATCTCCAAGCCATATGTCCACTGATTTGTTTGTTTGTTTGTTTCTGCTAGAGAATTGGCTCTGGCTGTTAATTCCTTCATGTTTTAATCTTACCTGGCTTGTTCTTCTTTATCCTTTAAATTTTTTTTTCTGGAATAAGGGAGTTATGGTTTGGATTAGGTGCCCACAACATATTTGCAACATATCTGGTTTATTAAATAATGCCTAGAAGATATGCCTCCCAGGAATAGAAAATTTTGTTAATTCCATCCGCATCTTCAAGGGGACTTGGTTAAATGATTTTATCTTATCACTGGAATGAACAGATATTCATTCTTGTTTATGGTAACAAGTTATTACACACTTAGTTAACACTCTACAGGTTAGCAGTTTGTTCCTCTGAAGTTTTAGATACCTTGGATGGTTGAGGAAATGTAGTCCACAGGAAAGAATGCAGTCTGTGTTTAGGATATTCTTACATTACACTACTGAATATGCAAAAAACAAACTAACTAACTATTGGGAAAAAGGATGAGAACCTAAACTGGTTCATGTGGAAAGCCTGTGCAGGAGCTCTTTAAAGAGACGGTGTACGTGGAACAGTGAAATGAGGCTGGACCAGAAAGTGCCGCATAGACAGCTGCTCCTGTCTCAAATGAGCTTAGAAACTGAAGTGTGTGTAGAATAACAAATAAATGAGTGAATGCATAGAGCTATTTAACGCAAACTGAACATTCCAAGGGGAGTGAATGAAGATTTGGATTCATGCCATCTGAGTAAAT
The DNA here is from genome assembly GCA_004026585.1 of Noctilio leporinus. Classification (NCBI taxonomy): domain Eukaryota; kingdom Metazoa; phylum Chordata; class Mammalia; order Chiroptera; family Noctilionidae; genus Noctilio; species Noctilio leporinus. The sequence continues at coordinate 210,000 of PVIW01002055.1, forward strand.
GGAAGTTTAAATGGAGCCTGATTGGCCTCATTCACTGTTCTGAGTGGCGTAGGGATGACACCCAGGAACCAAGAGGTGGGATTTTAAGGTTAACCAAGTCAGTGCAGTGTAATCAAGGAAACTCTCCAGAGCTATAACTATAAACACATGGATTTGACTCTTCGTTTCATTTGTTGATTGGTTCTACAAGCATTACTGAGGACCTACTATGTGCCGAGCCAAATGCTCCGTCCCTGGTGTCCAGAGACAAATGAGCAAACAGTTTAGCCCAATTCAATGTGATTTATGCTGTAGCAGAGATTTGTCCCAGGCTTTGTGGAGCAGCATGGTAAACAAACACAGCAGCTTTCAGAGGAGATATGTGAAGGCCCAGATTCACGGTTTTAAATAGAGGAGAAGACTCTGTGAAAACATGTAGAAGAGTTTGTTGTGTTTGTAAAATATGCGATGTTCTCCATCAATATATAGAACACGTTTGGTTGCTGCCTAGTGACGAGGGATGCAGCTGGTAAAATCATTTAGGGATAATCTGTAAAGCCCTTTGTCTGACATACAAAAGGGGTTGAATTATTCCTATAGATAATTAACATTTATGATATAGTTGAATTGATACACATCTCACATAGGTAAAGGTCAAAGTAAGGTCATGTTCTATATCATTAAATTACTATAGATAGATTATCTTGTACATTTGAAAACCCGTATTAAATTTTATTGAAACTCAGTTCCCTTATCATTAAAATAAGGGAAGGTAGAGAAAAATATTTTTGAGATGCTTATGTAATCCTATGGGTAAGAAATGTCATAGAACTTTTTCCTACGGGATTCACTATCAGATGGCCTTGATGCTTATAATTTTCCCTATTCAGCTCATTCTCTCAGAGAGCACATGTGAAGGGGAATGTAAGCCACTCAAGCTGCTAATAAGTTATGGTTTCTATGTCCTTGTTAGAGAGACCTGATGAAACATCTGGAGGATAATGGAAGGTAAGTTAACTTTTTGTGGAGTGAGAAGAGTCTAAGTTGCATTAAAATATTTGTGATGGCTGTGTGTGTGTATGCGCATATGTATCCACTTGCGTTCAGAAGAAGGGTATTGTGCAGAAAATGACCAAAGGAAACCATAGCTTTGGCAGATTTCCGGAATCCCTTGGAGCTTCAACTTTTAACTTAGTAATTCTATGTGTACATAGACTAAATAATATTTTGCACTAAGTGCTGGTTTCCTTTGGGGTTTTAAAAGGCAGCTAATTAGGTTTTTCTGAGGAATTTATTACACAATTAGTTAAAATTGGTGTTGGTGCTTCCATATTGAATAGGTCAATGTTGACAGAGAAACAGGGCCTGATTCTGACATTTCCTTTTGTGCACTTTTCAGGGTGAAGAGGAAGGAGAGGAATGTTTTCACGTTTCTGTCCTATTAATGAAAGCAGATATTGACTGGCCATAAACTGTTGAGTAATAATAATGCAAGAATTCTTAGGATAATTTATAAACTTTTTGAAATACATACCTTTTTATGGAAGAAACATTTTTATTTTATTATTTATTTATCTTTAATTTTATTAATTTTAGAAAGAGGGAGAGAGAGGCAGAAAGGGAGAGAGACATCCATGTACAGGTACCTTTCACCTGCCTCCAGCTACAATCCTGGCTGGAGACCAGTCAGGGCACATAACCAGGTTGCAAGCCAGGTCTCCAGCCAGGTCCATAGCTGGAGACAGGTGAAAGGCAACCATACATTGATGTCTCTCTCCCTCTCTACCTCTCGCTCTTCCCCTCTCTCTAAAAATAATAAAATAAAATATTTTAAAAAAGTTTATTTTTAAAGGGATTTTCTTTTTTCTTGCAATGTATATCATTAGACATCTAGAAGAATGCTTTTATACATGTGAATGTGTCTGCAGTCTTACTGAACCACCAATGGGGGTCATTTCTTACATTATCATGAAGAAGAGAGTTACCTTCACGTATAAAAATGCATACTAACAAAAGAAGTTATTATCACATATGATACTATTTCAAACGTTGAAGATAGTGATTTTTTTTTGCAATAACCTATTTGTCCAAACATATTCTAAAGCTTTCTATGTAATTTAACTTTTCTCCTTTTCGTGGTTGTAAATAAACATTGTCAAACTATATTTTAATCTTTTCCTGTGTTTCATACTTCAGAAGACTATTTCTTCCATCTTGACTGTGACTAAAGTACCTACTTATAATATTGATGATAGTAGAGTTGATGGCAATATTGTTTAGTGATTACTATGTGCCAGGCAGCTTCTCATCATCCCCATTTTACTGGCTCCAATTCACATATGTTCTTAACAATTAGACCATGTTGTCTCTTGGGATATGACAGTGTTTTAAAAGGCTTACCTGTGTGCTTTCTCAGACACTTAAATTCTAAAAGAATTCACATGATGCTTCTTCGTCTCCTTTCAATGAGATAGGTAAGAGTATCATGATAGGATAGGTTGATATATACTCCCAATACAAAAATAATTATCTTCAAGAGCTGTTCTTAGGTAGAATTAAGTAGCATTTGCAGCATGCAAATTAAAATAAGAATAGTAAACAATGGATTCTTATGCAAACCTCTTTAATAATTTTTTTTCCAGTAAGGTAAGGTTTTGGTGTGGAAAGAGAAATTGGCTAATCACTGACTGACCCTTAGAAAAGAATTATTCAACATCAGAATTTATCTGAAGTTAACTAAAATAAAAATAAAAAATCTCTCCAAAAATTGATGAAAGAACTTTGACTTAATATACATTTGAGTAAATATCAAATTTATTACCTTTGTTTTCCGATTGTGTTAGTTTTTAGAATGTGTTTTCATATTGAATAGGTAAGCAAAATTATAAAAGTTGATGTATACTGAATCATTTTATTTTTTATTAGGTTTGATATAAATTGTAATTTTGTCCCTAGTACACTCTTCCCAAAATTGACCTGGAATAATTTATTCCAAGAAAAACAGGTATATTTCTAAAAATAGAAGTTTATGCTAATATGGCAGAAAATACATATCTAATTTGCTTCTGTTCTGGTGAGGGGAAGTTAAATGTTTTTTTCTTTGTCAGGGGAGAAATGTAACTTAATATTTTTATGGAACAGATTTAAGAACTTCAAGGAGAAATCTAGGTCTGCACTTTACCATGCATTATCTTATTCATTTTCATTCAGAAATCTATAATGTTTTGATATTCTAAAATGAAAACTGGAAACACTTTAAAGTATAAAACCTCCCTAAGGGAAATAAAAGTGTTCCACATTGAACATTTGCTCAGGTATTAAAACACAGAAGCCAAATGTCCTACTAACGGCAAGGTGCCCTACCTAATACCCATCCTGGAGGCCCAGGGAGGTGTGTGTCTGGTAAATGAGGGAGAGGAAAAGTCTGGACCCATGTCAGAAAAACACCTACAAGAATAGTTCAGCCATTGTTCCTGTTGTTTATGTCATTTCTAAAACTTCAGGGAAACTAGTTCCGTAAGTTCACAACACATTTCAATGACAACTGCCAAGTATCTAAGAAGAACAAACTTGCTTGTCAGGTACAGAATATGCTCATGTTACTGAGACAACTGCAGCCATCTTGCATTGTTTGAGTCTGAGTGCCAAACCAGGGAAATTCACATAAGCAAAAGAAAAGCACTTTCTGATAGACACAGCGCAGTAGGAAGCTGTGACTAGAGTGGTATAGGCACAGACTTCTGATTGGCAACAAGACCTCAACAAACACCAGGCCCATGTGCTGGAACTGATATCAAACCTGCCCTCTGGGGAATGATCCAGCCTGGTGTTGCCTTCCCCGTTAGAAGAGGGTTTCTGAGATGCAATCTGTATATTGAGTTTTGTGTTGTCCTTCTTAATAGCTTCCTAAACCAGTTGGAATACATTCAGTGTGTTGTTGCTTTCACCTAAAAGTCAGAATATGGAATTATAGATAGGTGAAATTTTTAGCTGTGATCTTCTGAAGCACAGTGAACTTTGAGTTGAATTTTGTCCCAAATGTTAGGTCTATGTAAAGAAAAGCTCAGTCTGAGAAATTGAAGGAGTGTATAAGCATCATCTTGCTCATCACAGAAATGTTGATAGGATAAATATTTTATGCAAAAGCAGAGGTGATTTGCTTTGGCTGAGGGGTTCGTGAACTTACAGTTGGAGAGAAGCAGCTTCAGGTTAGGAAGGTGAGGACATGTCCAGGAGGGGTTGAAAAATAAAATAAGTTGGAAAGCCTTCCCTTTGGATTTGAGGCATAAATGGAAAATGAAGGAAGGTGTTCAAAACACCCTTTAGTATGGGTGGTATAAGAGCATTATGTGCTTATTATTGTCTTCTTGCTTTGTTCATGTAGAAGAAATCTTAGAGAACTGACTGCTTCTGATGAACAGTGAGATTAAGAATTGGTTGTTAGTATTTCTCATGGCAGGGTACTGTCAAAAGAAGGCAGCCAAAGTAGACTTAGGTAAGGTACAGTAAGCTAACTATGGTAGAAGGGTAGATGAGTTAATATCAAGGTATCAATCAGGTAAATATAAAATATTATATGGTGGATACACACACACACACACACACACACATTTGTGTATATATATATATATATATATATATATATATATATATATAACAAAATAATCCAAAAATTGGAGAATGAACATGATAGAATTTTAAAATACCAAGAATAAATGAAGTATGAGGTTTTAGATTTAAAGTAGTAAAAATTGAGCAAAGAATTCCTGCAAGAAAGAAATGCAGTATATTTGATGGATTCAGAATAAGATGAGAAAACAAGGGTGAAAATAAACAAACAAAAAAACCCCCTGAAGATTAAATACAACAAACTGAGAATTAAAAAAAAAAAAAAAAAGATTTCTCTCTCTCTTCCTTCAACCTCACCTATATTTTCCTTGATAGCTAAGAGATAGGAGTTAAGTAGTCGTAATGGCCCTTAAACATAGGGGAGATTAGTCTTTAACTTTAGGGCTTTACCTAAAACTCTTAAGAAACAATACAGATGCTAGGATTTCAAAACTATTCAATTTTGAAACACGCAGTTTACCTGCAGAGACTAAAGTGTACCAACACTCAAATAGGGAGAACAGAGGGGTCATTGTTTATTATGATTAGAGCTGGTTAGGACCAGAGAGTTAAGCATATTTTGAATCTTGTTAAATAACTTTATCTCATGCATTGTTGGTCGGAATGCAGACTGGTGCAGCCCCTAAAGAAAACGGTATGGAGTTTCCACAGAAAACTAAAAATGGAACTGCCTTTTGATGCAGCGATTCCACTGCTAGGATTATACCAGAAGAACTTGAAACACCATTTGAGAAGAACCTATGCACTCTAGGTTTATAGCAGCACTATTTACAATAGCCACGTGCTGGAAACAGCCTAAGTGCCCGTCAGTGGATGATTGGATCAAAAAACTTTGGTACATTTACACAATGCATTACTACACAGCAGAAAGAGTGAAGAAGGAGCTCCTACCTTTTGTGACAACATGGATGGAACAGAAGACCATTATGCTTAATGAAATAGGCCAGGCAGTGAAAGGCAAATATCATATGATTTCACCTAATACAGGACACTAATGAACAAAACAAACAAATGAGCAAAACGGAACTAGAGGCATGGAAACAAGAACAGATTGACAGTGGGCAGAGGGGAGAGGGGGAGAAAGAGGCAAAGAAAGGGAAGAGTTTAGTTAAGACCTAGTATAAGTGACCCATAGACATGGACTACTTATGGGATTGGCTGTGGGAGAGGGGACAGGGAGGGTGGGTCAGGGGAGAGCAATCGAGGGAAATAAGATAAATGTAATACAACAATAATAAATTCATTTAAAAAAAAAAACTTCAGCTCATCTAAAGGTCCACGTACGTATCAGGCAAGTATGACAGGCATTGTCTTCATTCTTGCCATTCTCCTTTCTACAGAAAAGCATTTAGCAAGCAAAATCACTTTAAGTCACTCTGCTTCTTTTTAGCTTCTTTTTGGGGGGAAGTTATAAAATTTTCTAACTCTCCACACCCACACATGCATGTAGATGTGCTCACACACCTAAGTCTCATATTCTGCTTTAGTTAATTCATTTCTTTGTATTCTCCCTGTTTGATATCAAAGTCATATATGATATAGACATGCAGGGCCACCACCTGGAGTCCTATCAGTTATATGATACGTTGCCCATGGTGGCACAGTGGTGATTCTTTTTCTGCATATGGCAAGTTGAAACTAGTGCTGAATGAATGTAACAGACCATATTCAGTAGGAAGTTAAAATTAAAACCCAGACAGTGCTGCCAAAAACCCCATCTACACACACAATCTCTACCCAAAGAAATAGTGAGCCACTTTTATTTCATATTTTATTAAGCATTAGCTATATCTTACAGAGAAAAGAGAAAAACATTGTTGCTTCCTTAACTATATAATCCATAAAATTAAGTAAAATCATGCACCGTAAAGCTCAGGCTTCCTAACATTTCTATATGAATTGTTGTGATCATTGCCAAAGCAATAGGCTGATCTTCAGTTTGGAAAGTTCGTTAGGAGAACTATGAATATTTCTGTTATGTAAAAAATTAAATTTTGTTGGGATTTATGTTGTGCAAAAGGTTGTGTGTGATTCTATACATTTTATATGAAGACAATATTCTATTATTGAATTTACTCTAATATATTAATTCTGACAAATACTGAGTATTTAAAACTCTATTTTTATTAATCAGAATTAATATAGGATTAAACCAATTTTACACTTAGATTTCTTTGAGTTAAATCACTATCATGTATGCAATATTTTATTTATAATTGATTGTTCTTAGGAAATGAACATGTGTTCAATAGTATGGATGATCTAAAATAAGGAGTTAGCCCTTGCTGGCCGCACAGTGGATAGGCACCAGCCTGAGAACCCAAAGGTCACTGGTTCATTTCCTAGACAGGGCACATGTCCAGGTTGCAGGCTGGGTCTCCAGCTGGGTCCATGTCTAGGGGCAGGTGAAGGGCAACCATACATTGATGTCTCGCTCCCTCTCTGCTCTCTTTTCTCCCCTCTGTCTAAAGTCAACAAATAAAATATTTAAAAAATAAAAATAAAATAAAAGAAGGAGTTACATAAACAGCAGCACAATTAGGAAGTACCTGTAATTTTAAAATATTAAGTTGTAGATGGACAGTTTATTATTGTAAACCCCTTGGGGCAAATGCATGCTCAAGTTGAACTAATTAAGAGAAAAGGCTTTGAAAATACATGCTAAACAGATGTACTAAGTAATTAATGCAAAGGTCTATTTATTTCCACTTAGACAAAGACAAAGACAATTTACCCCCAAATAAGTTCTAATTTCTTACATTGCTGCCAACAAGCAAAGTTTTCCTCAGTATGTCTCCATGATTAAGCCAAATACAAGAAGGTAGGCACCGTACTATCACATGTCTACCTACATTGTCCTGGTTTGAGACATCATGCTGATAAAGGACCAGCTTTGAACCCTGGCTGGTGGCACAGTGGATAAAGCACCAGCCTGCAAACCCAAAGATCGCTGGTTCGATTCCCTAGCCAGGGTACATAACCAGGTTGCAAGCCAGGTCTCCAGCCAGGTCTGTAGCTGAAGGCAGGTGAAAGGCAACCATACATTGATGTTTCTCTCCCTTTCTACCTCTCTCCCTTCCCTGCTCTCTAAGAATAATAAATAAAATCTTTAAAAAAGAATGGACGAGCTTTGTTCTTCAATTCTTTTCATTAGTCTATACCTATGGATTGATAGGAAATAGCCATTAACACATATCCAGACCTCAGTAAAAACTCAGTTTCATTCACTGCCCTCCAAGAATACTAGAGTAGAACCCATAAAAAGTGCATCCTAAAAGAATAGGGTCTAGAATAGGCATGTTTTCATTGGGGGTAAGGAATGAAAGTATTCAAGAATTAGGCACATCCCTTCAGCATATTGGGTATTAGCTTGGGAAGATACAGTGACAACTCTGCCCACACAGTCTAGAACACTGAGCTGGCTGTTTAAGTGCCTAATTTTTGGTTCTAATCCTGATACTTATCTCTAAATAACTTTAAACAATACCTAGTCATTTGCTGTTATAAATTGCTTCATCTGTAAAATGATATATTTAAATTAGGTAAAATGTCTTCCTACTTGAAAACATAAGGACTATATACAAGGGTGGCAGAAATAATACCAAAATTTTTGTGAAAAAATACATTACCATTCCGAGGAAATGATTGTTAAGTGAAAACAAAATGTAAACTTTCAGAGAGGGAGGATTGATAATATTTAGTATATATTATGTACAATGTAATACACTACACTCTACTTACATTGTCTAATCCAACATCTCTACAAGATGTAAAGAGGTTGTAGCTGTAATTTTCTCATTTTATACAGATGGGTAGATTTATACACATTATCAAAATAATAAATATTATTAAAGAAAAACCACTCAGCATGCATCAAAATTAGTGTGGAGAACATTAAAATGAATGAAAAATGGACTGAAGGCCACTTTGTACTATAGATGGTTAATTAGCCTAAAGATTAAGCATGGAAGCTTTAAACCGAATGTTCCAAACTTAGATGTTTAAAGCCTTCACCAATCTACTATTCTTTTGAATTTATTTCTCAAATGCATTCAGCAGAACAGATTTCACTCTTACCTTTTGAAGGGGTTAGAGATGATTAGAACTAAATTCATACATTTTTATCTTGCTTTCAAAAACCTGACAGTCAGCAGGGTACATAAGTCATGTCAATAATACTAAATGTTTGAAGCTAAATATCCTAGCGGAGATGGGACCCCTTCCTCATGTACTGAAATTATGCACCAACACTTTTTGCCATGTAGTGCACAGTGCCTTTTCCTATGGGTGGGATACATTCTTCTGCTCCATTGATCAGGGGATGGGCATGAAATGACTTGCTGTAGTCAGTGGAAGGTGGATGGAAATAACAGTGCAAAAGTCGTCAACAGAGGCCTGAAGGAGCCTCTGTTCTGTGTTTCCAAATAAACTTCCATGCTCCTGTGATCCACGAATAAAAATATTCAGCAATAGCTGCTACAGCCTGGGTCCAAGAGTGAAGATAAATGGGGGAGACCTGAACCTGAGAGGAAGCCTGGAGTTTAGGCTGACCCAGGGGAGCCCAACTTGGACCAATGGAATTCTAGCCAACCTGCAAGCCAGGGAGCATGGGAATATGTGTTTACTCAAAGTCAGCAAATGTAGGTAGGACCTAGGAAGAATAATGATGAGATGAGTTTTTTTTTCAGGGACAAGAAATTAAAGAAACTAGGGCAAAATATCTCTAATAGAAAATTTTGAACATGATTAATTAAATCATGTTACTAGACATTATCAAGGGAGTAGAAATATCTTTTTCTATTGTAACATCTGTAAAAATGTATGTGTGTAAATGTGTTTGGTAATATTGAAATTGATATTACTTAAGAAAGTAGTTTTTTAAACAAATAAACATAAGCATTTTGAAATAAGAAAAAAAAACAAAAAACAAAGTCACTGAGATTTTGACATTATTTGTTATTTAAAAAACATGATGAATACAATTCTCAAATTATTTTTAGCAGAAGTCATCTTTTAGCTTTTTAAAGTTGCATAATTTATAGAGCTGAGTGAGGACAATTAATGCATTACTTTAACAAACATGACTACACTGTTACAAATTAAACATTGTGCAAATTAAAGATTGTGTGATACTCTTGACTAGGTTTTCATTCAGCACATGTTTCACATGTTAACTCATTACTTCTATTTCTTGGCTTTAAAAAATCTATTTTCTAATATTTAATTATAGATATGTTAGATTTTCAATGGGAGAATTGAATATATACAGTGATAACAATTTCAAATTTTATTTCAAAGTGAAATGTCCACAAAGGGATGGGTTCTTTTTCTGGAATTTATACTTAATATGATATTAAAACTGAGGAATGTAATTTCCTATATCAAAGCCTATAAAATCGTAGCTGAACTATCACATTATTATTTAACAATATCACATTAAGATGATAATTTTAGATGCCAGAAATTTTACAAAATCTATGTGAAGAGATCCATATAAGGTTTAGATGATTTTCCTTTTATTTTGCCATATATGCAGTACTGTATTACCCTAAGTAATGTTTTATTTTATTTTATCATTTTTAAAGATTTTATTCATTATTTTCAGAAAGAAGGGCAAGGAGGGAGGAAGAATGGGAGAGACACGTCAATGTATGGTTTTCTTTCATCTGCCTCTAGCTACAGACCAGATTGGAGACCTGGCTTGCAACCTGGTTATGTGCCCTGGCTGGGGAATTGAACCAGTGACCTTTGGGTTCGCAGGCCAGTGCCTTATCCACTGAGCCACCAGCCAGGGCTGAGGCTTTCCTTTTGATCAAGGCTTCTCAGCTTTAAAGAGCATATGGCATATAACCCACCTGGAGATCTTGTTAAAATACAGATTCTGGATCTGCAGATCTTGGGTGGAGATGAAAGTTTTTAGATTATACTCCCAGCACACATTGATTAACAAGCTCTGAGAATATTTCTTGAATAGCAACATCAACAAAATGCCTAAAAACATATGAGAGACAGATGGCTTATGTGGCTGTGTACATACTCTATATTCCACAGACTTAAAAAATAATTAAAGGCTTAAGAACATAGACTTTATGACGAACATATCTTAACTAATGTTACATTTAATTGCCATTGGTTGATTAAATAAACATGGAATTTTAATGAAGAGTTTTATTTTGCTATCAGTCACTATCTATATCTATGTAAATATCTATATCATCTATATCTATATCTAATCTATATATCTATGTAAATGATACCATTAAATGTTAAAAGCATATTCTAACATGAATGGAGATCATAACTTTGCTATGTGAATTACTGAGCTTGCTTTTTTTGTTCTCTTTGGTGAAGAAAGTGAAACAATAGAAGAACTTTCTATAAAGTTATGAATAATCAATTCATAACTGATATTAACAGGAATGATGACTTTAGTTGGCAAGCAAGGGAAATATATTTAAAGCCTTACACACCATGAGTAAGTTCATTTTATTCCAGATTTTACCTTTATTGAATTATTTTTGGAAACCATAGCCAATTGTAGAACCAGTCTTCTTTGCCTCTACTTATGCTTATAATACCAACCTTGCAGTTCCACCAGGATTTGGTTTACTCTTGTTTTCAGACGTGTGAGAGTACACACAGCTCTTTTTACTCTGCATTCACACAGGACTATATGGCTCTGAGTGTCGTGCTCTACAAAATCCAAAACCAAAAAGCTCTTTTCCTTGGACTTGGTAATCCCAAAGCTGTCATTCTATTATTTCTTTCTTTCTATGACCCAACATCATATATCTATGGCTCTGTGTTAGGTCTTACTCTTTTTCCGCCATCCTTTGCTCCTCAGTTTGCTGCAATCTGGTGTTTAGACATAGGCATGACGAATGGTCTAGGATTTGAAGACACCTTAATGTTTTATGGATAATGCAAGTCTTCTTTCTTATATCTGTCATATTTTAGATCATATCTGATAACTTCCTTTTGGGAATTTATAGAAACTCTGTTCAATTCTTGCTGTTTCACATTTCATTGACAGATGCTTTTCTTTCCCTCCCTATTGCCCATTCAATCTGTGACAAAGGCTTGCTCATTTTCAAGGAAAACAAAGCTGGTCCTCTTTCTCAATTTCTAATCTTACTACCTTAGTCCAGTTTTTTCTCATTTCTCATTTCACTTACAACACATATCTTTGAAGTCTTCCCATTTTTAATCTTGTCCCAATAAACCATTATTCACACTGACAACCTTACAATTTTCTAAAGATGCAAATTTGAACATGAGGTCCTTTTGCTTGAAGGCAGTTTCATGACTGTCTATTACTTATAAGATAAAATCCAACCTTCCAAATCATTCATGATTTGCTGTAGCTTACCTTTCCAAACTTCCTTTTCACTCCTTCATCCTCACTTTCTACAAATTATAGTCAATTACTTCAGTCTGTAAGTAAATAACTGATTAAAAACACTTTTTAATAGATAATAATTGGTTTAAAATAGAATAAAAAAGCAAAAGCAACAAAATACTGAAGCTCTAGGAATAAGCTTAACAATAAATGTGAAAGATCTATGTGCATGAAACTTAGACTGCAAAGAAACAGAAAATTTGAATAAATTAGTTTTCATAGGAAGATTTAATGTTATAGCTATGCCATTTCTTCTTTATATATTTAACATGGTCTAAATAAAACAGGGTAAATGGATTCTAAAGTTCACGTGGAAAAATGAACTTTAAGGATGTCAAGGATATTTTAAAATGGTGGACTTATGAGAGAGGGAAACTGTAGCAAATAATGAAACTATGGAAATAAATAAACCATTGTACAGGATGCAATAATCAGTAATCAGAAGATATGTTCACTAATTATGTGGCATATTTTCTTAATATTTTTACATTTATATTAACCTGACCATGTAATATGCTTCTGCAAATTCTAATTGTGTTAACAATACATCATTAAAAAAAATAATAAACAAACTCTCACTTTATTGAGAAAAAATTGACAAACAATGATCTATGTTTGAAGTATTTGATGTGATGGCTTGAGATATACAAATATACATGTTATGAACCGATTAGCAAGGTCAAGAATTTTAACACATCCATCAACCTTACGTAATTTACTTTCTGACAATACATCATTTTTTGATAGTTTCAAGCTATCTTAGAATATCTTATCTTCAGCATTTCAGCTGAGGACACTGCTGCTTCTCACCTGCAGGTGTGCACAACTAAGTTTCTGAATCAGTTCTGAGTGCTTTCTTCTCAGTTTTTGATGAGTGTTCTACTGCCACTTGAATAGGGATCCAGTGGAGTTGATAGTCTCCATAGTTATTGCAAAAGAAATGCGAGTTCAACCTTGTCTCTATGCCCCACATGCTAGTTGCCCTGTGTTCCAAATGGAGAGGCCCATATAAAACCTTGAGGCTTCACCTTCCCTGAATGACAGACACATCAATGTACTTCCTATTCCTATTATAACATTGGGCTCCTATTTCGTTGCCTGTTGAGATCCACTTCAGGTTTCCAAAGCAAATTTGGTGAATGATCAAGATTGCTTTCCTCAGAGTCCTTACTTATCCCGATGAGACCCCCTGCTCTCCATTGTGTCAGGGACCAGGTTATTCCCCCTTTGACCTCACAAAGGTATCAAATGCCTCACATCTCTCATTAGCCTTTCTGCCTTTCTTTTTTACGATTCCAATTCATGCCTCAGGAAAATGAGAAATGACATGTGATGACCCTCTGGCCAACTCACAAGTGGATGGAATTTCTGAATACTTGGAATTTACAAGGAGGCTCATAAATAAGAATAGGCAGAATGAACTATATAAATATCATATAAGTTTCCTAAAGCTAGAAAAAATATTGCACTCTATGTCATAATTTAAGTTATTCTATTTTTAAAGGGGTATTCATTGAGTCCTGAAGATTGTGATGTTATCCAGAGGCCACACTTTCAGGTGTTATCCAACCCCTATTTTAGAAATCAGCAGAAATGCATTGCATTCAGTCATTTCTGTGTGTGTATGCAGTGAGGAAAGGCTGTGAAAGGGCCTTTTGCAGGGTCCTGGAGCAACTATCAATTATCCATCTGCTTTCCAATAGTGCCTGAGGAAATGCTAGTTTGTAAGACAACAACTAGCAGAGATAAGTTAAGCAATACACATATTTCTTTAAAAGTAATAGTTGCTGTTAAGATAAACAGAAATGTAGTACATTGTATATGGGAAAATATACATGGCTTACAGTAGCAAAGACCAAATTTATAAGTCCGAGTCCCAAAACCCTTCCAGCTGAAACTCTTAAGGTAAGACAATGGGAGGGTGAATTTGGGACATTTAATTGTTCAAAATTTAACTTGGGAAACCAATTGTGTTTTAGCACTTCTGTTTTTTCCCCAAGAATTTGATGAAAGAAGAGGGTTCATTCAAATTTGGGTTGTAACTTTTACACATTTTGTTAATGGAGTATGTTATATTTCACATTGAATCAAATTGCCAAAGCTTCGATGAACTAGATTGAAAAATGTGCATGGACATATTTTATGATGTGAAATATAGTATGTAATGTGTTTTTAATCTTTTTTATCTTGGAATTTTCCAACACTTTCTTCAGAACATGCTCTGTCTCTCTATTAACTATTTTCACTGATAATCCTTTTCTTCGAATGTTTTTCTTGGTTTCACCAATAGAAAGATCGATGTCTTTTTCCTATTACTCCATTCCTTAGAGCTCTGGCAGGTTCTTCCCACAATTTCTTAGCCCATGGTACCAAGGTATTAGCCAAAAATTCATATTTTGATTACAGTGAAGAGATTTTGGGTAAAACTAAATTGTTATATGTATGTCAATATGTTTATAAGACACTGGGAGAGAGAAAACCTTTTTGGATGCATTTTCTTTCTCCTATATAATTTCTGTGTGTTTTACTTATGTTTCTATGAGTTCAAAATAATCAGAGAAAAACAATTATGAAATAATGAAGTTAATAAATTTAATATAGTTTCCATGCACTTAACAATATAACAAAGAGTACTTGATTATGAGTTGAAAAGCTCTTAAAAGCTCCCATCTTGTATAAAAACTACATCCCTTTAAGATATATATATATATATATATATATATATATATATATATATATATAGTTGTCTGGCAAAAAGAAATACTCCTCATTGTACATATCAAGCTGTTTTCAGTCTGTATAACTTTAGTGTGAATTATATCATTAAATCCTTGTCAGAAGAAAAGACAGCTATGGAAAACCCAGTATTTATTGACAGTGGAAAAGGGTAGAGATAAAAATGATGGGATGGGACAATAAACCAAGTAGGAAATAAAGATTTTAAATATAATACAGGGGTGGGTAAAAGTAAGATAATAATGATAAATTATCCAATAATTAATTAATTAATAGATAATAATACAAAAATAAACTGTTTTGTGTGCTCATGACTGTAAACCTACTTTTTCTCACTCTTGTATTTTAAAACATGTGAACTGTGAAAAACATCATGGTGTCCAAGCTCACAGGTTTATTATATTTCAAGCCAGCACATGTCTGGAAATAGTGATTATGTCTTTTCTAGATGGAAACTGAACAACTTCATTCTTCCTTAGAAACTGATGAAATGCTTTATGATGAGTCTTGGTGAAAAAAAAATGAATGCAATTTGTTCTTGACCATAAGATATATAGTGCAGTTTTAGGGAATTTCTTGATTCAAAGGAATTAGGGTATAAGTTTCTAAATTTGAGGTAGCTTTTATTGTTCCTTAGAAGACAACAAACATTTAGCCCACATTTAGCCCTGGCTGGTGGCTCAGTGGATAGGTGCCAGCCTGCAAACCCAAAAGTTGCTGGTTCAATTCCCAGTCAGGGCATGTAACCAGGTTGCAAGCCAGGTCTCCAGCCAGGTCTGTGGCTTAAGGCAGGTGAAAGACAACCATGCATTGATGTATCTTTCCATTTCTTCCTCCTTCCCTGCTCTTCTCTCTAAAAATAATTAGTAAAATTAAAAAAGAAGAAGAAGAAGAAGAAGAAGAAGAAGAAGAAGAAGAAGAAGACGACAACATTTAGATATTGGATGCTTTCTTACTATGCTTTATTCAAATAAATATAAATTTTAATTAGTTACAGGGGCCTTACTGAATTTTGAACCTTCTTTCACTTTCCTTGAGGATTTTGGGAATCATGGTCATAAATTTTAAAGCTATTGGGAGAAACTGTTTGAGAATTAGCATGGTTTTCTACTTATATTTTCATGATATTTAAATAGGGTTGGACATTTTTAGGTCCTTTTAGTTCTTGTTGTCTTGCTTTAAAGGAAAAAATATGACTCATATAAGAGGGAATACATTTTTGGACATATTTGAAATCTTGTAATTGTGAAAACAAAAGTATTAAACTGAGTTTATATGAGGGCTGCACTCCTTCCCATATTGTACTAAGAAAATAGCTATTTTGATTTAGAGTGCCATTTAAATTCAACTGTTTGCTAACATCTATTACATCTGCATTGTGTTCCAAGCCCTCTCATAGATACTGAAGATACAAAACTTGTATACATTTCCCTTTATATAACTACTGTTCCTTTCAGAAACTAAACAGATACATTTTAATCAATTCACCCATCATCCATTCATGTGTCAACAACTGTTGATTGAGTATCCACCATACACTAAAGAGAAAAATGATGCTCCTCTTGAAGGCTTCCTTTTAATATGGGAGATAAACATCAAGTCAGTGTGCAAACAAACATGTAAGTAATTGTGATATGAATCTAAAGCCACACATAAAGAAATAAGACAGAGAATAACAAAGCAGGGTAGATGGTAAGACCTCAGGAAGATCTCTCTGAGAGGATGACATTTAAGGGAAAATGGTTACTGGGTATATTCAAGGTGCTGTGGAAATACAGAGGACCACTTGCTCCAAACTGAGCAAGTAAAAGAAAGCGTCGTACATCAGAAGTTGCAACTGAGAGATGAATAAGAATGAACACACCTCAGGCAAGGAGAAGGCAAGGAATGGTATAAATAAGAGAGGGAATTTTTGTGAAATATGCTGTGAATTACAAGCTGTATGCCATGAACTAGAAGCTGTTCAATTAGGAGGCCAGTGAGTGGTACAAGGTGAGAATGGAGACAGGCTTGGAAGCTTTGTTCCATAAACAGGATCTGCTATTGTTGTTAGCTGTATCTCCTGGTGCAAGCATGCACCATTTTTAACATAATAAGCTTCCCACTTTAAGTGCAAAGCTGTTTTTGTAGCTTCCTGTCACAGAAACGACTTGTATGTTTCATGAGTTTCTAAGAAAGTGTACATCGGGGAAAGGCCATGCGGGAAATGGAAATGTAGACAATTGAGAACATAATTGTTTTTCAAAAAACACAGAGAAGCAGTGCTTTACAAGTCCTAATCATATTGGAGCATTTATTACAGGCATCTAGGGACAGAATAATGGGATAAAGACACCAAAGGAATGCCAACTCATTTCCTTTTCCTGCAGAGAAGTACCCCAGTAGCTTTACCTCTGTCGCTAAAACTAAGTAGCTAATTCATTTAACAAAATATTTATTGGGCATCAGCAATGTTTCAATGACAATGATAGGTATTACTCTTTCTGTATTTTTTGTGTATTTAAAAGGTTAAGATTTTTAAACTTAGGCTGCTCTCAATTTCTTTGAAGTTAAGCATATGTTTTTCAGCATCAAGCTGCAAAAATGAACCTAATTGGTTGTGGATTTGACAGGATAATTCCTCTTATTAACATTACATTTCATACATACTTGGGAGCATTTTCCCCTGAGCTATAGCAGACATATCATTGAAATGAAAGGAGAAAAGAAATGAGAAAAAAAGACACTTGATAAGAAAGAATGCACTTAATAATTGCTTTACTAGTTAGTATTAGTGGAATTTTGCCTAACTGAAGTCCTAGTAAGCTAAGCTAACACTTTCTATAATCAAACAACTACAAGTTATGAGAAATGGAGGAAACACACACACACACACACACACACACACGGAAGAAGGCCATGTGAAGACAAACGCAGAAATTGAGATATTGCAGCTACAGTTCAAGGAATGACAAGAATCATTGGCAATCACCAAGAACTAGATGAAAAACATGGAACAAATTCTCTGTGAGAGCCTCCAGGAAGAACCAGCCCAGATGACCAGGTTGTGCCATAGCATTAAGTAATCCCAGGAATAATATCTCACTACATTTCATTCAAAATTGACTGGGGGTTCTATACGGCTTCATTTTCAATCCAAGATCTGGGATGAGGGAGCAACCAGTTATTGAAAATAGTAGATAGAAAATGAAGTGTACACTGGCTCTTAAGGCTTCTGCATAGAAGCTATACAGTTTGCCCACAGTTTGTTTTGGCCGTAACATGTCACATGGGCTCTCCCAATGTCAAGTGGGTGCTGGCTCCCAAGAGATTCCTGGACATTCATCCATCAACCCTGTATTAGGCAAGACTAGATTATACTGTAGTCGTAAACCACCCTCTGGTTGCATTGGTTAAAAACAACAAATGCTTCTCTATGCTCTATAAATCATGGAAAGGGGCTCCTCTTATTGTCATTTAGGATCCCAGCTGAAGAAGCAGAGGTCTTTATCTCATTTTATTTTTGGATTGCTATGCAAAAATCAGCTATAAGCCTCAGAATGCCTTACACTGCTAGTCGAGGCTAAGCCTACATGAAGTATCTGCCACTTGCATTTATAGCTTGCTGGCTGGAATTTACCACATATCCTGATTCAATCAAATGACATATTAATGTAATTTCACTATATGATTAGGGGGTATGTTAATAATAATGATGGATCCCATCCAAGCTAATAGCTATATGCATTACAATGAACGACAAAAGCATTGTCAAGTATGGCCCTCCTACGGAGGCAATAAGTACGTGTTTCCCCAGACATATCACAAACTAACGTGTTTACTAAACATAGAAAAAAATGTTAGTTAATATGGCAAAAATCACTTCTGTGCACATGGGGTTTTATTTATTCTCAGAGATGCAAATTTTGAAAGAAGACTTTTTGCTTTCATTTATAAAGTTATTTTAAAATAAATCATCACCCTTAAAATGAACATTCATGCCATCAAACTCTCTTTTCAATTTCCAACCTGAGTTATAATGTTCTCTTTCGCTCAATAACTTTTCTTATTTTCCAAAAGTTGCATGGTATATTTGATGTGTTTTGATTACTTATCCATCATCCTTTTTCTCTTCAGCATGATTCCCCCTTGCAAATGCTGAACGTGAATCAAAATGGAAAAGAGTTGGTTGTAATTATATCTAAGCAGAAATTACTTTGGCCTGCAGGATGCCTTTAGGGTACGTTTGTTAGTGTGCTATGCTCTTGTCTCTCATGAATGCACTAGCTGCCCATCACCGGAATAGATGGCTTAACCGTTGGGATATCCATCAGCTTTCATTAAATATCACCCAACATGACACTGGGTGATCACCTTGATCAACTATATTAATTCCATTACTTTAATTAAAAGCACCATGTTTAAAGGGGAGAAACCCAATGATAAATTTCAAATACCTAAAAATATAATTGTTAATCTAAAATTATCAGTGGTCAAAAAGGCAATGATGATTTGTAGTTTCAAAAAAGAAAAAAGGATGGAAACAAAAATTCTCTTGTTGTCCTTCTTCTTTATTCCTCACATCAAGTCAATCATTAATATCTATTAATTCTATCTTTATGTTTTTTGGTACTTTATATTCTATTTTTATAGTCCCACTATGTTCATATTTCAAGTCTATGCTCCATTCCAACAGAACTAGTGCAATAAATGTATAATTTCTCTATTACCAGGAACCCACCAGCTTTAGCACCTTTTCTTTTCCAAGCATTTTCACAATTCTTTATTATCCATGTCAGAGTTTCTAGGGAGGGAGATACTGAACCCTAAGGTGAGTTTTGGAATTTCATGGGCAAAGGTTTTTCTTCATCATAATTCACAGAACAATTCTGGCATGTTCAAGGATTCTGGGTCCATGCTTCCCAGAACATAGCACAAAGCGTTTCTTGTCATCTTGCATGATTTCTACCATTTGTTCTAAAATCTAGGAACTAACCTCATTTTCTATAGGAACATAATATATTTGGTACATTTTAATATATAATGAATTTTCCAATATGCCACTAACATTTGTCTGGAAAGAAGACTCTTTTAGAACTTGACAAAGAGTTATTTATTGTTTCTGAAAATTACATCAGTAGCAGTCTAAGACACAAACACTTAACAATTTATAACATTTGTTTATCACAATTCAATATATAGACACCATTGAACTTTATATGTGTTCTTCTGTAGTCATTTGCAGATCAAAATACATATTATTTTCTTATATCTTATTTGCCATACACAGCCATGTGCCACATAATATTTCCACCAACAATGAACAACATATGTGACTGTGCTCCCATAAGATTAGAATGGAGCTAAATTTCCTGTAAGAAATGGAAAGATATGTGGTTTGGGAGGATTTCTTTTTTTCTGATGGGAACAATATCTGCAACTAGATTTCCTCTCACTCACGGCACCTCAATTTTGAGTGCACAGATCACATCCCAATCACTGACTTGTTTCAGCTACTCACTCAGAGGGGTTCACAGCCCTCCCAGATCCAGCTTGATAGTTTCTCAAGTAAATTGCCTTAAATTCTTTGTGGAGGACCTAAGAACTTGTGCAGGGACATAGGTCTGCAGAGCTACCTTAACCTGTATTAAGTGCTACTGCCACTTGTGTTATGTTTTCTGTGGTAACTGAGAGCCAGTTTGAACCTGTACTTTAGATAAATTTCCAGGTAAAGCATAGGTAAGTTTTATTTTTTATATCAATGTAAACAAAAACAAATTTTCAAAATCAAAATATTGATTCTCAGTTCTATACCTGTTCCATATCAAACATTCTTTTTTTTTTAAACTGCAAAGTTCTGTAACCTGACTACTGCTTAGAAACACAGCAGTGAACATTAACGTGACAATCCCCTGTGTTCCTTTATCCCTCCATCTTGATTTATTTAATTTTCTTCCTTTTTTCTTTTTTTCCTTTTGATTTCTTATATATATTTAAAGATTTTATCTATTATTTTAGATAGAGGAGAAGGGAGAGAGGCAGAGAGAGAGAGAGAGACATCAATGTGTGGTTGCCTTTCACCTGCCTTCAGCTACAGATCTAGCTGGAGACCTGGCTTGCAACCTGGTTATGTGCCCTGGCTGGGAATCGAACCAGCGAACTTTGGGTTTGCAGGCCGGTGCCTTATCCACTGTGCTACCAGCCAGGGCTCTAATTTCTTATTTCTAATGATGTTCAGGCCACCTTTCACTTCCTTCTGATAGATACCATGGTGATCTATGCCTTTTCCAGCCAGTTTCTCCTCAATATTCCTAAACAATTCAGCCCTCATCTCTGTTCCTGGAGCAGAATTGATGGCTTTGAATATCTTTCAGACCCGGGGAGAAAGAAGCAGGGGAGGGTTGTGGGACAGTGTTTCTGAAGTTCACAGCAGTATACGGCAATGTCCTGGGTCTCCGTGTTCACTCACCACTCACTACCTCATCCCTCGCCCACTGCCTCACCTGGAGCAATTCCAGTCTTGCAAGCCATAGTAAATGCCTTGTACAGGTGTACATTTCTGTCTTTTATACCATATTGTTACTGTAGTTTTCCTCTTTGTTTAGATGCACAAATACCATTGTGTTACAGTTGCCTAATGGATTTGGTTAAGTGCATGCTGCAGAGGTTTGTTCTATACTATATAGCCTAGGGGTGTTGTAGGCTATACCATCCAGGTTTGTGTAACGTATGCTCTATGATCTTCACATAACAATGATGAAATGCCTAATGGTCATTTCTCAGAATGTGTCCCCATTGTTAAGTGACACATAACAGCATACCTTCTTTTGTATTACATTGTATTTACATATTTGAAATACTTATAATGCACTTCAGGTTATTAATGAAGGGACTATCACAAAACATTTGCTATAAATTGTTGTATCTAATACTGATGAGAAGCTGCCCAAAGATATTACAGGTTATTTTACTCATATTTTCAGGTCCTACTAATTTCCTTTTTTATCTTATACTCCTCATTCTCAGCACGAAGCCTCTGTTTCTACCAAACTGGTTGAAAGTCTCTTCTCTGAGTAATTTTCAGCCCTGCCAGCAATGCCTCCTCTTCCTTTTGCCTCTGTATCAAGACTCCTCATTTTTCAAAGTCAATCTCTCCTGATTAGCCTGGCTTTCAGCAAGGAATCTATAGCTTTATCTTTAGTACCATGCATCAGTCACTTAAACCATGGTGTGTATCTTTTTTCTGTCTGTATCATCCAAATGAAGTTTCAACATCCTGAGGATTAAGATGTAGGAACTCTCTCAGACTTCTTCACCTTCCCCATTATGCCTAGCATGCAGTCCATATATAATAAGCATCTAATTATATGTGTTGATTGACTGGTTTTATGGTTAATGTACCACCAGTCCTCCTCTTAACAGGTGAGCTCAGGATCATTTGGGAGGTTATTACCAGTGCAGATAGTGAGGCTGTAGCCCAGATCTCTTAGGTCTAATTTATTGATCTATAAACTCAGAGTCTTGTTGAGCTTCTGATTCATTTGACCAGTAACTTCTGTGTCTTCCTGGAATGTGAATCTAGCTGCCCTTCTCCTGATGTCACACAGCCGTTGCCATGAGGGCTCGTTGAGTGTTCCTACAATTTCTCAGAGACAGCTGGTGCTATAAAGTACAATATTGAGTCACTGGCCTCTGCTGATGTTACTCTGCTGAGCTTCTGTAAAGTATCAACTTTTTGTACCTGCACAGAAACAACCAGAGTGACAAATAATTCCATCTCCTATGATCACTTCTCTTCCACAATCCAATTTTAGTTGCAAAAGATTGGAGACGTCTGATAAATCATGGGAAAAATAATTGTGGGTTGCATTTCTGTTGAAGTGTCCATAAAATTTCCATACCCATCAAAACATTGTACTTTCCTTCTTTATTTCCAAAAATACATTATTGGTTGAGAATTTAATCATTGGACTACACAGTAAAACATAAGCCAGCAAGCAAACAACAACAACCAAAAAGTGAAACAATATTTATTTATTTTTACTTTGATATTATCATTCCAGCTTTAGGCAAAAGATACAGTAATTCCTTTCTGTTTTAATTATCATCCTTAATGTTGCTATACAATCTTAATACCTATGAATTCCGTGAAACTGAGATACTATCTAGAAATAATATGTATCTTCTAACAGTCTGCTTTCTTTAATAAAACACATCATCTAAGATCAAATTTTGTTCAGTAGCCTGCCAAAATTGGTTGTTATTATTTTCTTTTCCAGTGAAAGAATCTGTCAAATACTCTTTGCACCTGGAAGCAATTTCTAGGAGGGTATCTCAAATTATATGAGTGCGTTAGTGGCTAGCTCCCCGGCCATCAGAAAGGGCATAAATCATTCAATTATCCATTCAGGAAATACATAATTTTTGACTCCCTCCATCTGCCAGATGCTGTTTTAGGTATTGGGAATACAAGAGAGATCACAAAGACCAAGTCTCTACAACTCTGTAATTTACCAGTGACAAAGAGAAAAAATAACCTAGATATGTGATAAAAAATAGCAGGTTGTGTGAAGTGCCACACAGAATAACGACCCGGGTGAAGGCTGTGAAAAGTCCCTTTTAGATGGGATTGTCGGGAGAAGCCTCTCTGTGGAGGGGGCCTTTGAGGAGAGCCAAGTGGCTCTCAGAGGAAGGACGTGTGGAGTCAAGGCCGGGATATGCACCGAAAGCCGCCAGGGAAGAGCAGAGGTGGGGTTGCGCCGGATCCGTGGGAGCACCTCTGAAATAAGTTTGCGGGGAGTGGAAGGCATGGGCTTGCTTAGTGCGGAGTTCAGTCGGGGTGAAGGTGGGTGTATCCAAAGCACGAGGACTGCGGCATCAAACGCGGGCCTCTGCCGGGGCTCGACCCTGTGCTCCAGACTCGAGACCGAGATCTGCCTTTTCGAGGTCTCTGGACTTCGAGGGCACTTGCTGCAGAACAGAGCCCGGTATCATACTCCCGGAGGCTCAGCTTTCCGCCAGGTGCGGCTCTCGTGCAGCGCGTGAGTCCAGGTGGGACCTTCCCGCTACAGGCGGGCCCTTCACCTGCGGGCTGGACCTCCGCTGACCTCACGGCTTGGAGGCTTGTCCCACCCGACGTCAGAGTCGCGGGAACAGAACTGAAAGACCATTGACCTTCAGCAACTTGCCCAGTGTGTGGAGGCATATCTAGGTTAGGGAGCCTGAGGCTTCTTTAACTGTGAGGATCCCCCCTAAGAAAAATTATAAATGGGCAATCCAGTTTGAAAGTAAATACTTATTGTAAATGAGAAAAAGAGCACAATGGAGTCTGAATTTTGAATGCTGACACATACACAAATATCATACCATTTGGAACGAAGAGCATTTTAAAGACCTGATTTCCTTTACACATATTTGTCACGCTTTTATTTTTCGGCATTTTTTGGTTGCATCTGCTCCTTTTTCTCCTAATATGACTGCTGAAAATTGGGTTTTATCAACTGATTGTTTAACTTCGGTAGGCAAACTTTCTCTTAGGGGATCAGATGACGGGGATTTTAGTCCCCAAGGACCAAATTCAAGGATAGTACATGGGTGCTTGTATAACCATTTAAAATGTAAAAGGAATGGTTTGCAAAAATTATTCTTAGCTCATGGGCAATAATACAAAAAGAGGTGATGGGTCAAATCTCATTCATGGATGTAATTGGTTTAGAAAATGTTCTTTTAATTTAGCAACTTCTTTATAATGTGCATGTAAACTTGGAAATTTTTATTAAATTTAGAAAACCTCCATTAGGTTTTTTTAGAGTAGTTATGTAGTTTATGACCTAAACCTTTGTGCGAAGAAAGAGTGCTGTTACTAATTGCACTGGAACCATAGGTTTGACCCAGGATATCCTGAGTAACTGTGACATGTAACCACCCCAAATTACTTTGCCATCCGACTTTTAATATTTAAGGACATGTCAAATGTTCTAGGACTATAACGAATCAGATAGTCCTCTGATTCACCATAGACCTTAAGGTGACTGTAATGCATTGTATTTGTTTTTCTATTGCTGCTGTAACCATTTACTGCCAATCTGGTGGCTAAAACCAACACACGTTTTATTATCCTGCAGTCCTGTCTGTCATAAGTCTGACACAGGACTTGCTGGACAATAAGACTGCTAGTAAGGCTCCATTCTTTGTGGAAGCCCTAGTGAAAAATCTAATTCCTTGCTTTTTTTGATTCTGAAGACTGGTTACATGCATTGGCTCATAGCATCTGACCTTCATCTTCAAAGACAGCCCTGTTGCATCTCTGACTCTTTGTCCTTAGTCATACCTCCCTCTGATCATAGGTGGGAAAAATTATGTTTTTTTTTTTTTTTTTTTTTTTTTGTGAAAGCACATGTTTAAATTGAGCCCAGAGGGATAATCCTGGAAACTGTAGAATAATCTTCCCATATCAAGGTCTTTGATTTTATCACATCCACAGTGTTCTTTTTGCTATGGGAGGAAACACATTCACAGATTCTAAGGATTAGGATGTTAAGTAAACATCTGCCTGCCACAAACAGATTACTAATTTGTTTTCATGATTAATGTTTCCTGTCAACTGAGGAACAAATTTGATATTTTCTACAAGTGTTCTCATGATATTGTCATTGCCATAACTGATACATCAAATAATTTGGGACTCTATTCATTACTTTGCTTTAGAAGTTTTCTCTCACCTTAATTAATGACCACTTTGGTTATGAATTCTATGCAGTTTCCACTGGATTCACTATACTTCATTAAGACAAGATGCATTAGATGTGCTGAAATGATTCTACATGCTAGAATGAATAAAACATGTGACTTAGAAGTGATTAGTATGTGGAGCCCTGCTCCGAAGAAGTCTTGAATTTGTTCCTTGTAAATCCTATTTAGTATGATTTTATCAGAAAGAGGATAAAAGAGCCATAGCTATGCTACATTATCAGGTATATTTCTGATTGGAAAGAATTTCCATTTTGACAAAGCATTGATAAGAGCCAAATCTCCTGCCTAAAATTTTATATATGATGATAGGACACATTTTCTACAGACCAGTTTCTGTCTCCAAAACCTGTTCCCTGTCTCCACATATGCTAGAACCTATAGGACAGTGCAGGACATGTTCTTATGTTAAATTACCTCCAGCCCTGTATTTTTTTATGTCAGGATAATATGTGGCTAGTAAGAATATACCTGAAAGCTAACAGCAGCTTAACCGTACACAAAACTAACAGCAACACAAGTAAATATATCCCAACTAATCCAGCCAATTGTATCCTCAATTTGACTTCCCCTCAATGAGATTCCCCACTGCAATGACATTGATTCCAATGACACATGGCATGAGGAAAAATGCAGCCAAGGAGACCTCAGAGGGAAAAGAGAGCTGTCTCACCTGCTTGTGGGTAAAATGTCTTACTTTGCATATTGGTGGAACACATGCCTATGAGAACACATGTCTGGGAGCTCTCCCATGGTCTTGGAACAAACCTCTTCCAAGAAGAGAGCCCAAAAACCTAAGCTGCAATAACTGTGCTGTGACTGCCCCTGACACTTTGAAAAGGAGCCTTCTTCATTGATTGACTCTGGGGAATGGATCTGCTCATCTTTAAAGCTTCTCTACATCACAGAAAGAGACAGCTTTGGTCCCTGGACTAGTGTTATCTATCTACTGAGTGGAAGACTTTACCCAGCTATGTGCTTCAGGTCCTACCTGCTTATTCTCAGAAGTCATGGAACATGATTTCATGGTACTTGGTTCACCAACACAGGTAAGAAATATGGAGAACACTTCCTATTACAAAACACAAGCGGATCTTTAAATCCTTGGCCTTGGAATTTCCTGCAATTGGGATTTTCATTTATAACCAGTACTTAGAAGAAAATCCATGAACTTTGGTATTGAACTTTTGTTTGCTCAAAATCATAAAATAGAAAATAAACAACCACCATTGCAAAGAAATTAGAATGCTGAGTGTTCTTTAAAAATTTTATGTGAGAATGATATATGTTCTGAACCCTGGAAGTCAATGGGAAAGTCAAAGAGATCATCAAAAAAAGACAATTTAGAGCCTGCTCTGGACTATAGATGTCTCTTTTAAAGATCTCAGGGTTTTGGGAAGGCATTAAATTCCAAATCAGTGACCAATAAAAGCAATATTTATTATTTACAAATGTCAACATTTATAAGCAAATTGTTAAAGTGGGTATTTTCTTAGCATTCATGGTAGATTCTCACAGCAACCCTGCAAAGGAGGTATACATTTTGTAAATGAGAAAATTCAGGCTTGGTTAGTTTAATTGAGCAACCTACCCAACCCAACTCAACCTACACATGACCATATAGTAGCAAAACTGGGCTTTCAAACTAGAGCTACTCTTATCACTGCATTTCTGCTCTTTCCTATGTATCACATTGTAAAAACTATCCTGGGTTTGTCATAGAAAAATTTAAAGTATTACAATAGATATAAATCTGATATTATAAATATAACATGCTTAATCACAGACAAATTTGTCCCAAGCAGTCTGAATCTATTTACCTCAAATCCCACTGAAAATTCTAAACAGCTACCTTTCATAATTTCTTTTGTAATGTCTAGAATATTAGAGATCATGTGTTTTGTATGTAAACAACTATTTCAGCATGGTATCTTCACATACAATTTTTAGCTTTCTTCTTTTCTTTATTTTTTTTCATAAAGAAGAATATTTTTAGAAAAATGGATGACAACATTCTGGTCCTAGTGATGGGGGAGACTTTCTTGGCTTTCTCCATGTTAATGAAACAGTGACATAAAAAATGACTTGCATTAGAAAAATTGATGCATACTCCATCATGCCTCAAGTAGGGTTATACAACATTGCCTTGAGCTTTTCAAACTGGTCTGGGTTAAATTAAAGACATGGTCTCTTACAAAACAGCCTTACCCTTTTCAATTTCATCTTGACAATTGATGATTTAAATAGAGCTTCAACAAGGTTCAGTATTTTCTGAGTGTTGAGT
The DNA here is from genome assembly GCA_004026585.1 of Noctilio leporinus. Taxonomy (NCBI): domain Eukaryota; kingdom Metazoa; phylum Chordata; class Mammalia; order Chiroptera; family Noctilionidae; genus Noctilio; species Noctilio leporinus. The sequence goes on from PVIW01002055.1 coordinate 237,755, forward strand.
GGGTATGGTGAAACATTAGAATGACAGGTTCTAGACAATCCCCTAGAGCATTTTAGCTGACACTGCTACTTACATGAATGGTATTGACAGCTAATGAAAAACACTTTTCTTAGCTCTTGAAATACTTACTTCTCTGACAGATAGCTAAAGACATCACAGATGACCACTACCATAACTGATAGCAGACTCCAAGTACAAAGTCAGATCTAACAAATCTTATTCTAACCACACATTTCCTCCCCTTAACATGTTATTTTATTAAGTACTCAGTCAGATATTTATTTATAAGTGCCAAGTCACAAGCCACCATGAATCTCCTGAAACATGGTAGCTTAATCACTTTTTAAAAAGTTACTTGCCATTAAAGGCTTATGAGTGTCATAACAACCACATGAATTTTATATTTTGGCAGTTCATAATATTTTGAAAAGATAATTTTATCCAACACGCTCAGAAGACTTGTAGAATTTGTGGTCATGTAAGTACATATCAGTATTCTATTTATCACTTCTTCATTCAGGGACATTGTAAAAGATTGATTAAAAGTTAGTTCTACTAACTTTCCATAGCCATGATTGTTTTGTTTATAATGGCCCATTATTTCTTTATTTCAGGTTTTCAAGTCCTTGACCATTTTGCTTCTAATAGGTTATGCAAACTTTACGAGACATTGAAAAGGGATTTATTTACAGGTGTATAGAGATGAGCAAAAGTAGGTTTACAGCTGCAAGTCCACAAAACAGAGTTTATTCTTGTATGTTTATTTATTAATTCTTGGGTTATTCACCATACAAGCAACTGCAAACCTACTTTTGCCCCAGCCTGTATTTTCCTCCAGCCTTGGGTGTTCCATTTTCATTTGGTATAATTTAACTCTAGGACAAATCTTGCATCGAACCATGCCAAGAATGTTTAAGTTAAATTTAATTATCATATACAGTGCGTTTATTAGTCTTAATCACTTTTATACACAGTTGACATTTTAATACCCACAGTCTTTAAGTTCTGTTGTCCGATGTTGTAAAGGAGATAAATTCATGTAGATTAAATGATGTCTTCAAATGCATGTAATTGGTGAGTGTAAAAGAAAGAACTCCTTTGTTTTTTATCTTAAAGTTTATATATTTTTTATTTTATTTTATTATTTTTTAAAGATTTATTTCATTATTTTTAGAAAGAGGGGAAGGGAGAGAGGCAGAGAGGGAGAGAGACATCAATGTATGGTTGCGTTTCACCTGTCTCCAGCCACAGACCTGACTGGAGACCTGGTTTGCAACCTGGTTATGTGCCCTGGCTGGGAAATCGAACCTGCAACCTTTGGGTTTGCAGACCAGTGCCTTATCCACTGTGCTACCTGCCAGGGCCTGAAGTTTATATTTTTATGACTAATGTTGTATATATATTATATATAATATATATCATACTATAAAGTTGCAATTAAGAGTATAAATGGGACCCAGACTGCCTTTATTAAAATCTGTCTTATTACTTTGTGACCTTGAGAAAGTTTCTTAGACTTCCTATACCTCTTTTTTTCATAGAATTATTCACATCTGACAAACAACATCCATTATCTGGACAGTACCCACACCTTCATTCTCATTTCATGCTACCCTCATTTGCATTTCATATACATTTGCCTTTTTTCCCTTTTATTTTATGATTGTGACATAATCCCTCTATTTTTAGCCCTCTTTTTCATATCCCCTTCTCATCATCCCTCCTCTCTTTTCTAGGTAAGCCATTGAAATTCTCCCATGCTTAGCTTAAAAGTCCATTTCCAAAAAACACATGCCCTGAGCCTTCAGGTAAGATCAGAGCCTACTATATGCTTTGCTTGCAAGTGCTCTGTACTTATCATATGATATATCACAATTATACTATCGCATGTTTATTTTGTTGATTTTTTTCTATAGCTGAACTTTAATCTATCTGATAGGCCATATATTTTTTTGTTTGCTTGCTTGTTCATTCTCCATTTTATCCCAGGGTCTGATACATAATAATGAGCATTGAGTGATTAAAAATGCATTTCTCTTATTTGGAAATAGGTTTGAACCATAAATAACCTTACTAAGTGTGACACTCAAGTAACCAATAAAGAGGCATCTTTAATCTCAATCAAAACGTTTGTTTATCTCTTTCACCCCTAGAAAGATATGACTCAAAGATCACCCTTGAATGGTCATAAAAAGCATCAGCGCTGTCTAGACAGGGATTGTTCTGCATGTCTGCTCACAGAGGAAGAATTGAGGACAGGTGGTAATGATTTATTCCAATGTTCTCTAACTTAACCACGGAGGCTGATGAAATTGAATTTTTCTTCTACCAGGTGTTTAAAAAATACAGCATAAACAAAGAAGGAAGGAGTAACGATTACCTAATTACCCTCACACAATCCTAAAAAGGTGTAGTTTCCCAGTGCAAGTGAACTCCTTAAAGATGGGTACAGCTATTGGCAGGTACAGGTAGGTTATTCCCCTGGGAGCAAGCATGTGACAGTCTAGTTTCCTAGCAATATCACTGTCTCAGGGCACCTCATTTTCTTAGTATAGTGGTGTCAATGAATACGGAGTATCCATGATATGCCAACTGGCAGGAATATTCCCTCAGTGCTCCATTATCTTCACAGACAGATAGACACATACAGCTTTCATCATTAGAAGAATTTGTCTGCTTCTCATTGTTCCAAATATTCTAAGGTACAAGAACATGTTTTCATTGACATATATAACTCATTCATGATATGTTTAATAACATTAAAATTACAATATGACTGGACATCAGATGAGAAAACCATGAGCTATAATGTTAAAAATTTTTCTATATCAATATAAAAAAATGATATAGACATGTGAAAAAAAGCAGGAGGGCAAATCTTTTTATAAAATGTAGATTCCATACATAAAATTAGTATCATGACACATACTTCCTCAACTTTACTTTCACAACTGACTGCCTCATTTGAAAAGTTTAAAAAAGTAGTTTGCTATTTTTTAAATAAGTGAGAGTTCACAGAAAAACAGAAGGGATAAAGAAGAGATATCTGATAATATAGTAAGATATAAATATAAAAACTAGATTTTACACTCATATCTAAGTACAATTATTGTTTAGGTTCTCTGATGCTCAAGGTGAACCATATCATAACTTTTCTAGAATAATGTGGATATTGAAAGTTGAAGGTCATATGCTTTTTCTTCTGGATACCTGATCATTTATTGCAGAGATGATTTTTTTTTTTTTTTTTTTTTTTTTTTGGTAGCAGAGGGCTGGTGGCATTGAGGTTATTTATTGTAGCCTTGTGCTCAAGAGGTTTGGTGCATGTAGTTTTGTGACAATCGATCAGTGGATATTTATGGAAGATGGGAAAAGAAGTTGAGCTCTGCATGACAGATGGTGTGTTCAATGAGTTAGGACTTATCCAACTTAAGTCTGGAAGATCAGCTAAAAATTGAGAGCCGGGAGGTACTTTAGGTTAAAAGAAGCAAAGATTTGAACCCAGGAAGTTAGCTAAGGCAAAGATAAGATACCTAGGTTAAAAGACAGAGAGCCAAATATTAGAAATTAAATATTTGGTCTCAGATGGCCTCTTGGCAAGGCTCTAGCAGCAGAGGCAAGAAGGAAAGTTGGTACTGAACAGTAGTTCACGCTTCTTAGGCTGTGATTCTTTATGGAGGTAGTGGAGAGTCTCCAAGATGGAGACTCTCAATGATCTTTATCCCTGGGTTTCTTATCTTTATGAAGTTCCCTCTTGTTTTGTGTACTAGGATTTGGTTGTACCATTTTATATTGCAGAAGCAGAGAAGCAGTGACATATAAATTCTAAGATTAGGTTATAAAAGATTGTGACTTCTCTCTTGGATGCTGCTACATATATGATCCAAAGATGGTTTCTGCATGCCGGCCCCTATGTTATTTGTTCTTCACAGCAGGGTAGGGACATTAACTCAAAAACCATGGGTGTCAAACTCAAATTTTTACACATCCAATTGCTTTAAATATAGCCCAGATAAGCATATGTTTCACTATTTTAAGGCTGTCTGCTATGCATACCCCATGAAACTGAACTCAACACCTGTCAACCATAGGTACAAAAAAACCGTGCCATGAAAGACTCCAAACTGCTGCTGCATTTCAGAGCTCACTGATCCAAAGCTTCACACCTTAGCTGTGTGATGTCGTCTAGACATGCAAGACTCCTGACTTCTCGTCTGGAGACCCCTGGCTCTCTTCCCCTTCTGGGCAACTGCCTCTAGAAGGTTTCCTGCAATCTTGTTCAAGGGCCACTTGATGAGGCTGGTGAAATACTGTTATTTTGCGATCTTGTTTCCTTGATCAGCCTTGAACTCACTTCAGATGCCCACACTCTGTCTTTCTTTTGGGCCCCTCATTTTGAAGGAAGGAAATTGCCTTGAAATGAGCAGTCCGGTGAAAAAGTCAGTGAGGAACTGAAACTTGCCACTAGCCTCACAAAAGTGAGCCTGGAAGCAAGCTTTTCAACCCCAGTGAAACTGAGATTAATGCAGCTGGTGCAAAAATCTGCACATGAAGCCACTTTGAGATTCCTGACCCTCAGAAACTTTGTGAAATAATAAGTGTTTGTTTCTTAGGCTGCCAAATATGGGATGATTTGTTGGACAGCCACAGATAAATAATACAATAACCCTCCAATCTGGAGCTCAGCCACCTCACATGTTTGGATAAGCATGGTCCCAGGGTAGAAGGTAAGAACGCATACGGGATGGAACTAATGACCAAGGACTTCCACACACTCTTACTTCATATCTAAATATAAAATAAAAAAATTAAAGTGTGGTAATTAAAACTGACTTTTTTTTCCCAATGAAAATGAACAAATATGGGAATTTCAACAACAAAAATATGAAAGAAGTTAACTTTTATAAGGTTGTTACCCATATTTCTATTTAGAACTGTCTCCTAGGTATGTATGTAGAAAATGCTCAACAATTTACAAGGGTTTTGTTTTTATTTTATTCATTTTACTTTTACTGTAGCAGATACATGAAAACAAAATAAAGCTCCTGAGTAAATCAGCACTTCATGTGTCACATCAGACACAGTTACTTCTCTTCCCCCCACTGTACCTGGAACATTGCCTGTTACCAAGTGTATCACTAACCTATGCCTCCTTTTGCTTGTATGTATGTGTTTCCTGGCTTTTGTGTTCTCAGAACCTCATATGGTGTTTGACACATGGTCAGACAACTCCGTTTTGATATGATTTCAACTGAAAAATAGACATTTTAATTTTGCAAAGTGTTTTCATCTTTTGTTTGATTTTCTGGACATCCATGAATACTGTGATGACAACTAACAATGTCACTGAAAAGCAATGGGAAATGTGGAGTTAAAGTTAAAACATTTCTTTATCAAGTTTAATTCATTTTACTTTATGGAGGGATTAGTGTGTATGGACTCATTGGCTTAAATGTGAGAGTGAGAGGACAAAGTAAAGCATAGCAACCCATTGCAAAGTTCTTAAAATTTTAAACACATATTTTTATTTTTTTTCTTTTAATTTTATTGTTGTTATATTACATCCATCCCTCCTTTGCTCCCCTCTGTCCCCCTCCCCACCCACTCCTTCCCCCCAAAGTCAATCCCACCTGTTGTATACTAGGTTCTTGTCTAAACTGCTCCCCTTCTTTGCCTCTGCCTCCCCCCTCCCCCCAACCCCGTTCCCCCTGACCACTGAAGGCCTATTCCTTCCTTGTATTCATATACTTGGTTCTGTTTTGCTTGTTGTTAGTTTTGCTCATTATTGTCCCGTAATGCGTGATAACATATGATACCTGTCCTTCACTGACTGGCTTATTTCACTAAGCATAATATTCTCCAGTTCCATCCATGTTGTTGCAAAGGGTACAAGTTCCTTCTTTCTTTCTGCCATATAGAATTCCATTGTGTAAATGTACCAAAGTTTTTTGATCCAATCATCCACTGATGGGCACTTAGGCTGTTTCCAGCACCTGGCTATTG